>VWPU01011481.1:0-155651 GCA_013398955.1 Callaeas wilsoni | reverse complement strand
CCTTCCCTCTCCTCTCCTCTCCTCTCCTCTCCTCTCCTCTTCATTTCTCTCCTCTCAGGTATGTGTCAGAACGTGTGTGAAGTTCAGTGGTTTGGTGTTGAGGTGTGATCCTGGAGAGACACAGAGAGACACAGAAATGGGGTTAGCAGGCATTCATGGTGGCACATCCAGGATAAATGGTGGGGGCAGCCAGGTACATGGCTGGGAAGTCCCTTCTGTACACTGTGCTTGTCCCACATGCACTCATTCTGCCAAGCAACCACAAGACAAGTTTGGGGGGGTGTCAGAGAGACAGTGACAGAGCACCACTAAGTGGCCTGCCTGGAACTAGGAGCAATGACATCCATGGTATTTATGGTGCTGCTCCATCTGCAGAGAGAAGCAAGCAGGAGCTAAGCTGCACCAATAGCAACATGGCACTGGGAAGGAGCTGGGAGGGCTGCTCTAGATTCTGGGATGGAGGAGGCCAGCCTTGAGCCCCCCGCCTCAGCTAGGGTGACTGACTGCACACCACTCTCCCAGCAGTGAGGATGACCTTCCCCAGTGCACACCCTGGGCCACTTACACACAATGGAAAAACGCAAAAGCAAAGCAACAGAAGTGGTGCCCCAGAGAGAGGCAGAGCTGGGGACTGTCTGGGGAGTGGGGCAGGCAGAGGAACATGTGCCCACAAGCATAAGCCTCTTGACTTTCACACACCCACAGAGAGCTCACTAACAAAGTGGAGAGAGAAGGGAAAGGGAGGACAGAGCGAGCCATGCATGTACAGCAGAGGCCAGAGGACCAACTGCCCCTGCTCGGCAGCCTTCTACCAGACTCAGGCAGTGCCAGGCAGCTGGGGAGCACACATGCAACACCTTCCCCCAGTGCTGCACTGTCAGCCCAGCAGTGAGTGTGCAGAGAAAAATGATGCAGCTGGGCTCAAGTGTGCTGTGCCAAGCACCCTGCCTTCAACCTGGTCTAGTCTCACTCTACAGGGAAGGTGGGGGACCAGGGAATACACAAGACTCAAGGGATGATTGTGAGCTCAATGGGGAACAATGGAAGAAATGTCCTAGGTCAAAGGCAGGTGCCCTGTCATCAGCCTCTGCAAGTGTCACGTTCCTCCACCCGCCACTCCTGCAACTCTACTGCCCCAACATCCCCCAGCAGCACCCTGCCAAGGCTTGCCCCCATCCTGGCTTCAGCAGACCTCACTGTTATCCTCTCCGTGGCTGGCAGAGGCAGCAGCTGCATCTCCCAGAACAGTGCTGTGAGCAGACGCAGTAGGCCATGGCCCTACAGAACTGGGACACCCTTCATCTGACCCCCAGCTCTGCCAGTGCCCAGCTGAACCCCTTGGGAAAGGGGACACCAAGGCACCAGCTCCAAGGGCTGGTCTCATCTGCCACAAGGCTGCACAGTTAGTGCTCATGCATGAAGGGGGTAGTTCTGCTCAGACCCCATGCAAATGCAATCTAGTCCCTGGAGTGGCTTTGGACAAAGACCATCCCTCTGTCTGTAGCCCAGCATAACCAGGAGTAACAACTCTGTGACCCTGTCACTGGGGACCATCACCCCGAGCACCCAGGATGCTGTCACTGCAGTAGCAGCCCTTGGCATTATGGCTGCAGTGGGGTGCTGTGCACACAGCTGGCTGGAGCATCGCTGCAGACCAGGGCACCCTGTGCCCACAGCACCCAGGAGCAGGTTATCGTCAGGGGCACACTGCTGCCCACCGTCAGTCTTTTGCTGCAGCACAGCAAACCCTCACTGCAGGCCAAGAGCTGGGCACAGCCCTGCCACACTTTTCCCAGGAGAATGTGCATGACCAGCAGCTCAGTGCAGGCAGCAGCATGGAGAGCCAGGGCAGAAGGAAGAGCAAAGGTAGGGTTACCTCAAAAGAGGCCATTTGAGGGGTCACTGCTTCCCCCTTTTCAGGCTGGCTCGTTTCACTATCTGAGCCCCCATTCTGCCCCCAGAGACCTCTGGTTTCGGGACACGCACTCGCACCTCCTCCTGAGGAAGCCGCAGGAGCAGGAAGCAGGACATCACCCAGGTGAGCAGACAGACATAGAGAAGAGGACAGGAGAGGGAAAGGCAGAGTCAGTTGGCAGGCAGAAAACACCAAGCAAGAAGACTAGCGCAGTGGGCAAGATTTGCCCTTGGAAGTCTTAGAGGGGAAACAGGAAAGGAGAGCAGGGCAAAAGAAAGGACAGAAGGTGACACAGTCCCAGAGCCTGAGAGTCCTGCAGAAGTTCTGAGAGTCCTGGGTGCTGGCCCAGGCAGGCTGCCTGCAAGGCAGGGCTATGAGCCACACTGTACCTTGGCGCCCAGACCATCCCGGTGCAAGAAGGAGTATTTCATGAAGTGATCATCCTCAGCCTCCAGGTCTTGGGACTCCTGTAGGGAGCCCTCCAGAATCAGCTCCTCCTGTTCCTGCCTGTCACCCATGTCACCAGGGCCCAGCTGACGCACCACCTTCCGGATAACCTGTGGAGACCCACACAGCTGGGTGTCACAGCTAGCCCTAGGGCACCATGACTCTCTCCTCACCCAGTCTGGTCCTAAACTGCACATGGTGTGCAGCCTCTGTCCCATGAGCTGGAGAAGTGCCGTGACTGTAACCGAAGACAGTGGGACACGAATGCCCTACATGGGGCCCCTGGCCTACAGGGATGGAGGGGAGAAGAGAAAGGTTTCGGCATGCCCTTGCCCATATCTTGCCTATGATCACTCACCTTCTTAGTGATGATATTGCCTTGATCATCTGTGAACTGCTCCTCAGTCACCTGCTCTCCAGGGAGATGAAGGGCTTCATTCCCCTGCAGGAACAGGAGGGAGATCAGGGCATTTGACGGCGGTAAAGGGAGCTGTTTTGCAGGTAGAACAATGCACCCGACATGCACCCCGCAGCCTCCATCTCCCACCCTGCCCTGACCCTTCACTGCTTTCCTCTGCATCTGCCCTGGGGCTGGTCTCTCAGTTCCCCCGCTCGTTACCTTCACGAGGACGCGCCGGCGGACGACTCTGGCGGAGAGAGCCTCCTCGTCATCCGCCAGCCCCTGGCTCTCCCCAAGCTCCTTGTCCAGCTCACGATGGGCGTGTTTGAGCAGGAAGCGGACAGAGCCCCTGACGATGTGCATGACGTTCTGGCAGCTGACCAGGAAGAAGGCCAGAAGCACCAGAGCGATCAGCAACTGGGCCAGGAAAGCCCACATCCTGCCTCCGCACACACAGCTGCACGCGTGCCGCGGGTCTGAGCCCGCTGTCAGAGATTAGCCATGCTATCCGGCTGGATCGGGCCCTGCAGGTCTGCAGCCCGCCCACGCAGCGCCCCGGCTCTGCGCGAGCTGCTGTAACCTTAGCTGCCGCAGCTCTGCTGGCTGTGGGCGGCGAGAAGAGAGCGGGCAGGTGGGGCGTCCTTTGCAGTCACAGCTTCTCTCAAAGTCATGTGGCCAGGACTGCCCCGGCCAGGCAGTAACCAGGACAACTCTGTCCCTCTTCTCTGTCAGCTTGTCCTCCTGCCTACGGTGGCAGAGCAGCGTGCACTCCTCCGTCACAGGACAAATGAAGCCCTGGGCAAAAGCCAGGGCTTTCGGGTGTCAGTGGAACCACACGTGACTCAGGTAACGAACACGGCAGAGCTGAACAGCCACCTCCAAGCATGGCTGTGCTGCCGGGATGGCTGTGCGTGCCCTGGCTGGGGAAAGGTGCTTGCCCTCACCTTGTACCTGCTGGCTCTGTGCGACCGTGGCATCAAGCCCACCACCCAGCCTGGCCCCTAGACCAGCTCTATTTCTGGCTCCAGCAGGCTGTTGGGCTGGCAGCCAAGCCAGATACTCAATAAGGAAGAAGTCTGGGAGGGTGACTGGGTTATAAATGGACAGCAAGAGCTCAGGTATCAAGCACAGCAGGCTATTCTGGGCTGAGAGGCACCCCAAGGGGCAGGAAGCATGCCAGAAGACTTGAGAAGCTAGCACCTGGTCTGCCTGACTGGCCTTGCAGCAGGCTCCAGAAAAGGCTGTCCATAGGGTCCCCACTTCCTGCAGGGCTGAGTCCCCTGCTCCTACCCTCACCTGCCCAAAGAAGCGGCTGTCGGCCTCCTCCTGCCAGCCGCCTGTGGGGTGCTGAGGCTGCCAGTCGCTGTCCTCTGCAGAGCTGATCCGCATCAGCTCCATGGCTGGCATCAGGACCTGCTCTTGCTCCTGGCCCTGTGCCCCGGAGGCTGTGGTGTGCGTTGGGAGCAGCCTTCGGGTGACTCCCTCCTGCCAGGAGCCAGCTGTCAGGTCCTGTAGGCAGGAGATAAAGGAGCCTTCTGCATTCCAGTCCCTCAGCCTGGGCACCAGAGAGGGACAGGGATAGGGAGAGAGAGACAGAGAGAGAGAGGCAGTCAGCTTTGCATGGAGTGCTGCACCCTGAGCACCAGCCGAGCTCCGGCAGGCACACCAGCACAGCCTGCACCCCACAGGCGCTGGCTCCACTCCCCAGCTTCTGCCTGGCAGAAGCAGCACAAAACACATAGATGCACAAAAGGCACAGGCCATCTCTATGCCATGCTCCCTGTCCATTCCACAGCCTCACGGCTTGGCTGCCAGGGTGTGAGGCAAGAACATGCTGCGCTCTAATGGTCTAGTGTGGTCTTGCTCTAATGTGGTCTAATGCTGTGGAGCATTGCTGGGTGCTGCCAGGGACCTCATGGGCCCAGTGCCACTGGGAATGTGGGAGGAGGCAGCCCATGTTAGGGTTAGCTCTGGTAAGTACAACCTATGTGCAGGGCCTGGCTGACTGGGGTCCCTCCCAGGTGCTCTGCAAGGAGCCCTCCAGAGCATCACCAGAAAGGCATGAGGCACTCGGCCCAACCATTGTTCTATGTACTGCAGATGCCTGGGCTCCAGAGCTGGAGACCAGCAGGGAAGCAAGCAAAGCAGGGAAATTATTGCAGATGGCCCAGCACAGGGCAGTAGCTGGCAAAGCAGTTCTGCTCCCCTACCACGGTCACCCTGGTGCTCCAGGCTGCAGTACCTGTCTGCACTCTTCTCCATAGCATGGCTAAAGGTAGGTGATGTCATGATCCTGGCTTGCACCTTCTGCTGAACTGAAACAAAAGAGACTTCACTCTCCGGGTCCTGCTCCCCAGTCCCTGGTTGATGATCACCAGATGGCATCTTCCCCTCTGGCCTCTGCCCCTCCTCCTGCTCTAGAAGGTCAATCAGGCCATTCATGGCATCTGAGTCCACTGTGTCATCCTCAACCAGGTCCATAGAGCCCATGTGGTCTGGGCCATGAGCGTCTGCTAGAAGTTGCCCTGGGAACCGGCCTTCGCTTGTGGCATCCGAGTCCTCAGCCTTGCTGCACTCCAGAGAGGAGTCCTCAGCAGTCACCAGCGAGGGGGTGAGCCCCGAGGACCACACCTGCATGTCGGACATCTCCATCAGGGCATCCTGCTCAGTGGCAGCCATAGGGATAGCATCCATGATGGCCACCTCATTCCAGTACTGGTCGGCACGCAGCGGGGATGGCAGTGTGTAATGCAGGGAGGCAGGGGACAGCAGCTCGTCCTGCAGTGAAGCGAAACCTATATGGGCAGACAGAGGCATCATGTCCAGCAGCCATCTCACGCACGCACAAGCACAGTAGGGCAAAAGGGAAACAGCCTCTGGGAGGATGACTGCCCCAAGGACAGCGATGGTCATGCCACAACCCCTAGTGGCCAGGCTGAGCAGGGCTATGCTCACAGCAGCAGCTGCTTTCACATGGTCCCTGCAAATGCTGCCATGCCTCCATTCAAATCCTGGGGCTGGTTTGGGCAGGTCCTGGGGCTGCCTCCTCCCCATGAGGAGGACTGGCCTGATGTTCACACAATGCTCCATCCACACTGCAGGACACAGTGCCCTCTTTGCTACCCTGCTCCATCAGACCCCTGGTCCCTGCCCACAGCCCCCATCCAGCATCAGCTGGCTGGCAGTTAGCCTGGAGGTCAAGTAGCCAAGTCTGGCAGGCACCAACTCTCAAAGCCAAACACTCTCCACAGCACAGAGGAGCAGGTTGGAAGTACCATGAGCAGAGAAGGATGGCCCTGGAACATGCCATGCAACCCCAAGGCCCTGCAGGAGGCAGCCAGGGCCTTACAACCGTGTTGGTGTCTCCAGGGCTACAAGCCATTGTTGTGTCTCATCGCCCAGGGCCATGTGCACAGCTCAGGCACATCCATATGAACTACAACCAAGCCAGGCACTCCCACCCATGCAGGTGGCTTTGCTCAGCCTTTTTCAGCTCTGAGCCATTTTTTCATCCCTGGAGATCAGCAGTGAACCTGTTCTGCTCCCCTGGCAGCCAGGGAATGCCAGCCACAGCCAAGGCACAGGGTACAGCTGGGACTCTTGGCACAGAAAGGGCACCTCACCCATGGGCACCCAGGTGCCTGGCCAGGGGCATGCAGTGCAGTGCCAGTGAGGGAAGGAGCATCGGACTGTGCAGGAGGAGAAGGCCTGGGATGGCTGCCTGCAAGCAGACAGCTGTAAGAGGGGCAGTCCCTGATGACATGCAGTCACTGGAGCAGGATGCGGCTCCCGGAGGGCTTAGCTGAGGTGGAGACAGTGGAGACAGGCAGTGGAAGAAGATGAGAGAAGGAGAGGCCAGGATGGGCTCAGAGGAGAAAGGTGAAAAGAAGTGACCCACAGGAGTGCCCGCACCTGGCAGCACTAGGTGGCATGTTTGAGAAAACAGAACAAGGGGAGAGACAGAGAGGGAGAGAGGGATGAGCCAGCGCTGCAGGGGCAGAGCCACAGTGCAGGGCTGTAGCAGCACAAAGCCCTGCCCCTGTCTGGTGTGCTGGCTCCCCAGCAGCATATGCCACAGCTGACTCTGGCTGTGTCCTCACATCCAGGCACACTCTGCCTGGGACTCAGCCCAGGCACACCACCACAGCTGGACAGCCAGGACTCAGTGAGCTCTCTGGGCACTGCTCAGCTTGCACAGCCAGAGGCACCTCTCACTGGCACACTGGGATAAGGAACACATCAGTCCCACCTGGAGAGTTTCTGAGAAAGCAGTATGGCAGAGCCAAGCTTTCTGCAGCATAAGCCCCAGTGAAGAGGCCACATCTGTCAGCAATGCCTTGTGCCCACTCAGTTCTCAGTGGGTGCAACCTGGTCAGGCAAGACACTAGCCCCAATCTCTGCACAAACTGTGCCCCCAGGGCCCTCCTCCATTCCCTGCCAGAAGCTGGGGCTCACCATTCATCTGGGATGGTGAGAGGGAGTAGTCTCTGTCCGTGTAGCGCCAGCTTCCCTTCAGGCTGCGGCTCTGCCGACCAGAGCCCTCCAGCATGTTGACAATCTCGCTGCGGTCGATGTTCCTCAGTGCTGTGTACAGGTTCTCAACTGCTGGGGGAAGATGGTGTCAGCAAACTAGGGAGACACAGCCATGCCCCAGACACACCCTCCAGGTGGGCAGGGAAGGCAGATATGCATGAACCACCACTGTAAAGCCAGCCAGTGATCATTGAAGATATACACATTGCTCTGTGCAGCTAGCCCTGCCACCTCTGTGCCTGTAAAAGGGCACCACAGCTACTCACTCTTGACACTCTTGCCCTCGCGGCTGACCCAGAGGTTGAGTAAGGCCATGCTCTGCTCCAGAAGGGAGTTGGGGTTCTCCACACGTATCCTGTTGATGTCATCCACCCCAAATTGCAGCTCACGTGCCAGCTCTGGTGAAAATACCACATCAGTATCACATCCTCTGGTGCCCACCACAAGGCTAGGGGCATTGTGGAGGGCTCAGCCAGGACCAGTGCAGAGACCCTCTGTTACATACAGCTGAACACAGCAGAGCATGCAGGAGCTGGGATGGGGCAGAGGTTGAAGCCTCCCTGCTCAGGCTGGCTGTGACCAGCACAGTAAGGTCTCATGCTAAGGAGAAGTGTGGGCTCTGCTGTTGGGTGTGTGGCTGCAATGAACAGCAGCAATATGTACAACTCATAACAAAGCCCTAGCCTGGTACCTGTGCATGTGAATATGTGCACAGTTATGGGAAGGTTCACTTCAGTGCCCTGGAATGCTCATAGCAGGAGTGCACTGCAAAGCAGTCACTACACCTGGCAGCACACTCCCAGCCTCCCTAAATGTCAGCTTTCTGAGGAGTGTTGTGCATCCTCAGAATTGTCAGGTGTGGACTTGGACTCACCAGCCCAGCTGAGGCCCAGCTGTTCTGCTATGTCAACCATCTTCTGATCCGCCTTGTCCGTGCTGCTCAGAGAGCCTGGAGGAGAAGCGGGAGTCACAGCTTCAGCTGTGCAGGGCCCTGCACCAGAGTGGTGAGGGGAATGGGGTGCTGGCTGTGGGGGTCACACAGACCCATAGGCACAGCACTGCCCTGCAGGCAGGACCAAGGAAACCTTCAGGGAAAGGGAAGTTGCCCTGAGTGCGACTATGACAGGATCATCCCAGCCTTTCCACTGGCTTGGGCATCCCAAGTGCAGGGAGTGAGTGGGCTGGAATGGTCCCAGCAGGCTGCATACCAAAACTGGTCTCACTTAGAATACTGTATCGCTCCCGCAGAGACAGTGGCGTCAGTGTCCTCCTTCGCTCATCACTGCCGCTTCCCTGTGAAAGCGGTGACAAACCAAGGGGTCAACAGCTTGAAAAGAGGGCAGCAGCTCTGCCCTGACACGACTGCTTCTCCTTCAGCTCCAGAGTGGCATGACATGGCCACATGGAGCAGGTGAAGAAGAAAGCTGACAGCAAGGGCTGTCCCCTGCACTTGGGGAGGGGATGGGCCCTCACTGCTCCCTACCAGAGTGCCAAAGACCCTACACTGACCTTGGTGCAGGGCGGTATGCTGATGTTCAGGTGGCAGAGCACATGCTGGAGGTCCTCGTATTTCATGGCCTTGCGCAAGAAAGACAGGGAGCCACTGGCTTCCCGGCTGCTGTCCCGGACCTGAGTGCCAGAGCCCAGTTAGGTGGCTTGGCACAAGCCAAGGGCCGTAACTGCTTGCCCAGTCCTGTACCCTGACATTACCTTGATGGGGATGACAAGACGATTCTCCCGGAAGGACTGGAAGAGGAAGGTGCGGGGCTGAGCGGCCTTCTTGACAGGCACCAGGTTCCCTGAGAGTTCGACGTGCAAAGGCATCCCCTCTACCACCTGGCCGGCAGCAGAAAACATGCTCAGACCCTGTGCAGAGCTGCTTTTCCTGCTCCTGGACAGGGCAGATAACCCTGACTCTCCTAGCCAGGCCAGGGCCAGGCCCTTTCACTGGCATCAGTCTCTCCTCACTTTGTTAGCCCTCTCCCTGCTGCCCTCCACACATGCTGCTGGGGACAAACCTCAATGTCCCTGCTGCGGGCCACCTCAGTGAAGTTCTCATGCTGCTCTAAAGTCTTGTCAACCTTGTCATCAGTCATGCAGTAGCAGCGCAGTCGGCCTTCTCGTGCATCATTCATCTTGGCAAACACCACGAATTTGGCCATGTAGGGCACAGCTGTCAGCTCCTTGTACAGCATGGTGGCAAAGTGCACAGCCTCAGCTGTGCGTGGGCAGTCGGCCAGCCAGAACCTGCAGGAGATCTGGGTCGGGGTGGTGCTGGGCAGTGGCACCAGGGAGCTGCCCCCACCCCCCTCAACAGCCAGCTGGACTGCAGAGGAAGCCCCAAGAGTTCTGGACACAGGTGTAGCCCCATCTGTGATGGGGACCCACCCAGGTACAAATAATGGCCCCCTTCCTTCTTCACACCCAGCCTTTATGAGTGTTTCCTGGAGTGTGCTCAGGCAGCATGGGGGTCTCAAGACTAGAAGAAACCACCCTGCATGTAGGAATAGGGCAGCACAGCACCAGGGGCAAGGGGCTTCTCCTGGCAAAGGCTGTAGCAAGGCCCAAGGAGCACCAGATGTCCTCAGATGGGCACAGGTTGGCCCAGGACTCACCTGGCAGACACATTGGTGGTAAAGTTAGCACACTCATTTTCATAGACCAACTTTGTGGTGCCTGTTATGTCTTCCCACTGGGCTTGGGCTGTCCCTCCTGCAGCAGAAAGCAAGGGTGAGCATACTGGTTTTTCATAAGCCCGGGATCTGCATCCCCTAGGCATTTGCTTTCTCCACAGCTGTGCCCTTTACTGAGCTCCCTGGAGCTGCAACCCGCTGAGGCAGCCCAGCCCATCCCCATGGAGAGCATGCTTGCAGCCTCACCGATCACACTGCAGAGCAGACGTAGGCTGGTGGTGTCACCCTCACCACTGTCTCGGGGATTGTCCTTCCAGGATGGTGGCAGTGGGATACGGAGGCCAATGGGGCGGTGGAACTTCCTCCGTCGTGGCTCCACTGTGACAATGGGGCTGAAGGTTGCTTGGTTCCCCAGCAGCTTAGTCACCAACTCATCAGGCACAGGCTGTGCCTGTGGGTAGCACAAGGATGGACATCAGGGATGGTTTTTCCCCAGGCAGGGGCACAGCCTGGGCTTGCTGCCCACCCTTCATTGCAGAAGCATGTCTGGGCGCCAGACCAGGCTCACCTGCAGGGCCAGCCTCACTCTCTTGGTGACAGCGGTGTCTGGGAAGGTGGCCTGTACCATGGGCACCAGTGTGCTTTTCAAACACCCTCCCTCAGGGCCAATCATATCGCAGTCCTGGCAAATCCGGGACATGACCACGAAGTAGAGAGGGAAGTCAGTGGTAATGATGCGGCAGACTCTCTTCTTATCCAGCTCCTCCTGGCTCTCCAGCTCTGCAAGGGCAGCACAGCCATCAGTGCCCACACACCAAGCCTGTGGCAATCACTCAACACCGCTCGATGCTGCACTGAGCACACTACTCAGCCCCATTCCACCACCCAGGCCACCGCAGCCCTGCCTGCAGGGAGCTGTGACGTGTGGAGCCCCTGCCTTCCGGGCACGCTCACCCTCATCCATGCCATTGAGCAGCTGGTCCATGTAGCTCTCCTCATAGCGGTTGCGGTGCTCCTTCCAGACAGAGCCATTCTCGCTGCGCAGCACTACCAGCTCGCGATCTCCACGTCCATATGAGGCAAAGTGTGGAATCTCCACAATGACAGGGCTGCAGATAGCAGGGGAAGGCCACTGGCACCCACAAGCTGCCACAAGGACACACAGGCAGCAAGAGTGCCTGCCCATGCCGTGCAGCTGCTGGGGGAAGGACTGCTGACCTCCCTCTCTCTGGGAAAGAGGGCTCTGCATCTGGTGGGACAGGGCTGCTCAGGGCTTTTCTGCCACTGTTCTGTTACTTTTGAATGACCCACCCCAGAAACATGCTGTGCCCAACAAGAGGTGGGATCTCACCTCTGCCAACCTCAAGAAGCAGAGATAGGCAGAGGTCTTGTCCCAGATGGTAAAGCCCTCCAGATGAGCCCAGATGTGCTCCCAGTCCTGAGGGATGACCCTGGTGCGGGCAGCCCAATCTGCTCTTTTCCCAGCTGTGCTCACCTGAGGAACTGGGCACCAGCAGGCCCCAGAGCAATGATCCGACTGCCCAGACCCTCCTCCTCAGCCAGTGGTGGGGGTGCAGGTAGCTTTTGGGGCTTCACCAGGCGGCAGGTAATGCGGGTTGGTGCAGCACAGGCACGGGGTGGGATGACCACGCGCAGACCGTGGTGCCGGCTGCCCCGCATGGAGCCACCACGGGCATCCACCATGAAGCTCACCAGGAACCTGGAGTGGAGAGAGGCATGGGCAGGTGGGGACCTTGCAGCCAGCTCGTGAACAGCGCATGCATGTGCTGCACAGGCTGGGCACTCACCCTGTGTGCACGGGGCTGGCCACTGGGCTGATGTTATCTGAGGTCTCAGTGGCAGGGCTGCTGGGGATCAGGGAGTCCTCGTCGAACTCCTTGGAGGGCTGTGTAAGGCAAGGAAGAGACCTTGTGGGCAAAGGGTCCTATCTGGGGGTATTGAGCCTGTCCACCCTTACACAATCCTGTACCACCACGTCAATGCCCATTACCCACCACACACTTGAGCTCTGTAGTGATGGGGGAGCTGCCCCAGCAGGGAATGCCAGGGGGAGGCCATGGCAGGCTGTATCTCATGCTCACCTCCTGTGGGGACACCGAGGGTGCATGCAGCAGGCTGACTTGCTCAGCTTCTGTCTCCACAGGTCCTACCTGCTCAGTCTCCTCAGCTCTGGTCACCACAGTTTCAGGTGGGATGCAGGGGACCTGCAGGACAGCTGGAGACTCCACCCTGGCAGGAGAGGGTAGTGACAGCCACAGAAGTGGTAGGGTCCCTCAGCCCTTGCCCATCCCCACAGAGTCCTGAGGCCACCGGACAAAGGCACACTAAGCAGCAGTCCCATGTCCTGGTGCACTGACCAGCTTTGCCTGCCGTGCCAGCTGGTGAGGGCTCAGTGATCTGTTCCTTGCCCGGAGCCTTATGTGCCCCGCAGGAAGCCCAGCCCAGCACGAGGCTGGTCCTGTGCCCTCTACCTGCTCCCTTCCCACCATACAGTGTCTCTTACGTTTGCTCCAGTGTTGTTGTGGTCATGAACTCCAGTATCTCCCTTTTGCCTTCCTGGTCTCTGAGATCAGGTGTCTTGGGCTTTGGTGCAATCAGCTCTTCCTCTGAAACCAAGAGCTGGCTCAGCAAGCAGGCAGACGGACAAGGGAACACAGATATCCAGCCCTTGTCCCCACCCCTCCTCAGGGCTGGCGCCAGGGCCCATCCTTGCTCCTACTGCTTGACACACACACTTGCCCCCTGGGTCTCAGCCAGACACAGCAGGGGCTTTGTTGTCTGCCAGAATGGGTCTGCTGGCAGGGCAAGGCCCATGCAGAAGGCCAGCAAGACAGGAGTTGTGGGAGCCATCGGGAAATTCAGCTGCTCGCTAACCTTCTCACAGCACCAAACACAGTGAAGAGGCTGCAGGGGACACCTTACACTTTGATGTCTCTGGGACAGGGACATAGGCACGACTAGGGGTGCAGGAGGCTGACCTAATACTACACCCCACTGGAGACACAGAGCTCAGCTAATGCTAACCACTGGTCCCATTAATACCTGCTAACTAGCTCATCAGTGTTTGGCTCTGGCCAGTGCCCTGTGGGAGGGTGTCCAGCACCTCCCGAAAAGAGAGAATGCCCCAGAGATGGGGAGGCGACCACAGCAGCACAGAGACCCTTGAGCTCTCAGGTTAATCCCTGCTCTGGCCAGGATGGCATGGGGCAGTTGCAGAGGGGCACCAGTGTTCGTCACAGTACCAGGTTCCTCCACCTGCCATGGACAGGGCCTGGGTCTGACAAGGGAGTCAGAGTCCTCCTGAGTGGGAGGATGCCCATTCATGCAGTCACACCACAGCAAGCAGCACGGACATGGATTGGCAGGGCAGTATGGCAGGGCTGGTGCTGGAGAGCACCAGACCAGCAGCAAGGCTCAGCAGATGGATATGGCGTGCGGATGGTTAGTGACCATGGGGTGAAATGGGCCTTTGAGCTGGGGCAGGGGGACACATTTCATACCCATTACTGTGACATGAGCAGTGCCTGCAAAGTAAGAAGAGGCAAAAGTGAGGTCTTGGTGGGAGGGCGCAGGAGCAAACCAGCTGCAGCTGGGCTGGGAGCTGGTACCCTCCAGCAGAGCAAGGCACAGTGGGGGGTCTGCATGCCCAAGGGCTCTCTGCACAATCCCTGGGGCATGGGATCATGGAGATGTCCAGACATATCCCTCCTGCATAGTACAGGGAAGCACCTAAGCCAGGAGGTGCCACCTCAGGAGCCTAGTGGGCTTCCCTTGTCCTCTCTGCAACACCACAGCAGGGCCCACACACACACCCCACACCCTGGGGGTGTCCCTGTTCCAGCAGGAGCACCAGTGCCATCCCCGTGACTGCTGCCTGCCACACTGACCCAGCCAGCAGATCTCTGGGATGGTGTGGCTCAACTCCCACCCCTCACCTTCATCCTCTGATACGTCCAGAATCTCATCTACAGTCTCTGGGAAGCTCATGCGGTGCTTGTCGCCAACTGACTGTGGGAGCAGAGCGGAGTTGGAGGAAGCCAGCATTTTGCTGCACAGCTATCTGCAGCCTCCTCCTTACACCTGGGCTAGGCACCCAGCTGCAGACCTTTCCCAGGCTGCTCCCAGCCCCAGCCCTCCCCCACAGCAGCCTGGTCCTAGTACCCAGGGGCTCACCGGGATGTCGGTTTCCTCTGTGACAATCTTGAGCACATCTGTGACAGAAATGTAGCCAAGCCGCTTTGCAATGGCCAGGGGAGTGGTGCCATTCTGTGAACAGAGGAAAGACTGGGTCAGCAGCAGCCACAGGGCAGCCCAGGCAGCTGCCTGAGCTTGCCACAGGGTGGGGAGGTGCAGGCAAGCATTGTACTCACTGTGCTGATCTCGTTGGGAGATGCACCGTGCTTCAGCAGCAGTGTCACCACATCTGTATGGCCCTGCTGTGCCGCTTGGTGCAGGGGGGTGTAGCCCAGCTGCAGGGGAGGACAGAGGATGCTGCAATCGGTTGTGGAAGTCTGCTGCCCCAGAAATGCCCCCAGGCCTCACACACTGTGCTTCATGCCTGGAGCATGAGGACAGCTCCCCTTCCCGATCAACCTGCATGCTGTTGCCCATGGCGGAAGGGTCCTTGCAGCACAGGACACCTCTGTACCTTAGTCTTGGCATTGACATCCGCTTGGTGCTGCAGCAAAAACTTCACCAGCTTGATGTTCCCATAATGGCTGGCCACATGCAGCGGTGTATAGCCCATCTGAAAGACAAGATCAGGTCTCAGTCTGCCCTCACCACTGCTTACTGCCCTTCTGGCTTGGATATGCTCATCCCACAGGCAAGCCCCCATGCATGAAGGATGAGGCACACATGTGGGGGCTTCCCGAAAGCCCAAGACCAAAGCAGAGGGCTTCAAACCATGTTGTACCTGCGGGTACAGAGGTGAGCTATAGGAGCAGGCAAGAATCACCCCTCCAGAGAGGTGGGGGGAAGAGGAGGAAGAGTCCCCAAGACACTGTCAAAATGGTAAGGATGCCTGCTAGAAGGGAGTCTTTTGTACAAAGAAAAAGAAAAGAAATGCTCCTCCTTGAGCAGGCCTAGAGGTAGTTGCCCCATGCGTTTCACCAAAGCCATGGTCAATGCACTACTTTACCCTGGTCATTGCATCCACTGTGACTCCATGTTTCACTAGAACATCAGCAACCAGCACATGCCCCTCTTGGGCCACAAGATGGAGAGGAGTCAGGCCACTCTGCAGAGAGAGGAGGTCTCAGCATAGTGGCCCTGCCATCACTGCAGGTCCAGCAGCAGAGACTCTGTCAGGTCTCCAGCCCAGCAAACTCACTGACACAGTGTACTGCTGCCCAAACACGGGGAGGCAGGGGGGCCTGGACCACCATCCAGACTGCTGTTCTCTGCTGGCTTGTTTGTCTCCAGCCTGGCAGAATGCACTGGGACAACTTACCTTGTTGCCTAGGTTGCCGTTGGCTTGTTTGGAGAAAAGCAGTGCCACCATGTCTGCATGGCCCTCCTGGGAAGCCAGGTGCAGGGGAGTGACTCCCTGCATAGACTCAGCATTTGCAGAAGCCCCATACTGCAGCAGGCTGCTGGCCACCTCCATCTGGTTCTGCTTGGCAGCGATGTGCAGGGGTGTGTACCCGTTCTGCAGGGAGAGAGGCTCATTGCAGTGCTCAGCCCTGCCAAGCAGACCAAAAGGGACAGGAGGTGCCACCCTGCCTCTGCAGGCCAGGTCTGCTCTTCCTAGTTGCCTCCAGAGCTCAGGGATGCCCCCCACACCATCTCTCTGACAGCAACCAGCCTTGACACTGAGGCCAAATCCCACTCTTCCAGCCGAATCAGCATGGGAGTTTCAAAGACCACCTGCTTCAGGTTCAACTGGCACGGGCTGTCCTGGAGTTTTCTACACATAAATTTCTGCAGCAGTATGCAGCCTCTGGCAGTTGCAAAAAGCTGGGGCAGACACACCTCCTGGAACGTGTCTGGCAGAGGTGTGGAGCTAAACTCCCAATACACAGCATTAGTATTCAGGCAGAGACTGCAGGGCCTGGAGTCCTGCCTCTGCTGCCACGCTGCAGGAGCAGAGCAGCTGGCAGACACCCGCTACCCAGGCTAACGTGCAGGCTGTCGGTGACGCAGACCAACGGGGTGCTGGCACTGGTACCGGCTGCTCCCGGTGCCTGCCCAGCATGTCTGCCGGCAGCCTGCACAGGGGAGAGGAAAGTGCCAGATGGGGAGGGCTGGCACCACCAGCCACTTGGCTGTTTTGAGGATGCAGCTTTTGCAGACAACATGGAAGCAAGGCACCTGCTGGTGAGTTCTGTGGGGAGGTGCTCCCCATGCTCAGGCAGAGCTGGGTGACTCTCACAAGCTTGTGGGTTTTCTGACTCACTGCTTCATAGCTGCATGCAAACATTTGCGTGTGGTTTCCCAAACTGCCAGACCGCAGCGCTGCTCTGCAGGACTTGCCATGGAAACACGTTCCCCACGCAGCAACCACCATGCTGCTAGCAGGGGACCATCCCTGACACAGCCTATCTGCTGGAACAGGACCACTGCCTGGCACCCTGCTGCTCCACGTGTGTGGGGACAGGCAGGCATGAGCAGCAGACATGGAGAGTGGCTAGTGGTGATCAGTCCCTTGTACATTCCCTGAGTGCCAGGGTTGAGGGGCAGTGCTCGTCCCAGACTGGCAGGCACTGGACACATACCACCTCCCCACATCCCCAGGGAAACCCAGCCAAGACTTACCCAGGCTGAGTTGTGTGGGGAGCTCCCCTTGGGAAGGAGCAGCTTGACAATCTCCAGGTTGTTGTGGTGCACAGCCACATGCAGTGGAGTCAGGCCATTCTGCAGAGAGGGAGAGAGTACAGACAGGTGAGACAGAGCCTCTCCCCATACTAGACCACTCCTCCCACAGAAGCAACACTCACCTTCCCTGCTGCATTGGGGTGAGCATCATGTGCCAACAGCAACTCTGCCACATCCACCTTCCCATACTTGGCTGCAACGTGGAGAGGGGTAAATCCTTTCTGAGGAGAAAGGCAGCCCATCACAGGGTGGCAGAGATGAAGAGAGTGCTGGCACCTGCTGCAGTGCAGGAGGAGGCTGCCCCTCCTGCGACAGGGATACTCTGCCACCAGCCTGCCCAGCCTTGGCCCAGCTGGGTGATGCCTTCCGCAGCAGTGGACTCAGCAGCCTACCTTGGTCATGCAGGTCTGTGAGGCTCCCTTCTCCAGCAGGGCCAGGGCTGTGTCCATGTGCCCCTCTCTGGCAGTGATGTGCAGGGGCGTGTGCCCTGCTGTGGTGGCTAGGTTGGGGTTGGCGTTGCTCTCTAAAAGGAGTTTGACCATGCCGGTGTGGCCAATGCGTGCAGCACAGTGCAGAGGAGTCTGGTCGTCCTGTTAGGATGGCAAAGAAGCTGTTTGGGCAGACCTGGACCAGTCCTTTATTGCCATGCCAAAGAGGTCCCAGCCCTGCTCCCACTGTTGCACAGCCCCTGGCAGGCTGTGCTCTGAGCACGTGAGAGCAAAGAAAGCAGCACTAGCTGTTCCCAGAGCTGATTATCACACAGGTCCTCTGTACCTACCTTGGCCTTAGCATTGGCTTTGGCTTTGTTCTGCAGCAGGTACTTTGCCACATCTGTGTGCCCAGCTCTGGCTGCCATGTGTAGGGGCGTCTCTACTTTCTGCACCAAAGACAGGATAAAGTGGTAAGGCCAAAGGAGGGCAAATGCCTTCCTGCAGTCATTCCTCTGCTCTGAACAGAGGAGAGCAGTGCCTGCAACCCCTACTGGTTCCTTGTGCCAGCACAAAGCAGAGGGCACCAGGGACTGCTCAGGTGAACAGAGGGTGCAGGACCTGGACATCCCACTGAACCCCAATAAGCTGAGCTCCCAAAGCCCCAGCCAGGGTGGAACTCACCACGTTGGACACATTAGGAGAGGCTCCACGCTGCAGCAGAGTCTTGACAATGGGCAGGTGCCCCATGAAGGCAGCTACATGCAGGGGGGTCAGGCCAGACTGTGAAGAGAAAGAGGCCAGAAACTAAGATGGGATTTATGGCCTTGCCAAGATCTCTTGCTGTCCCCTCCTCCTTCTCCCCAGGGCAGGTCTCAGCAGAGACAAAATCTGAGTCCCTAGTCTGCTCCAGAAGCCTGGCAGATGAGTGTGGAGGAAATACAGGGAGCTGCTGTCTCCCCTGAATCTCCCTGCCCTTCGGGAAGACGCTGCCAGGCTAAATAGGTTCTGAGCTGCAAAGAGCACCAAGAAAGGTCCCTGGGGTATGGCAGAGGCAACAGGGACATCACATCCTGCCATGTTGCCCACACTGTACATGCAGAAGCAAGAGAGCTGAGGATGGGCTCAGCCCACCTACCTCTGTGACAGCATCAATGGAGGCACCCGTCTTCAGCAGCAGCTCCATCACGCGGATGTGGTTTTTCTTGCAGGCAATGTGGAGGGGTGTGAAGCCATTCTGCAGACAGACAGATGGACAGTCATTTGCGGGAACACTCCCTCCCCCTCGTCCAGTCCACCCGCCCTTCCTCACTCACCAGGGCTCGGGAGTTTGGCTTGGCCCCCTTCTCCACCAGCAGCTTGGCCACCCGGTGGTGTCCACAGTGTGCAGCCACGTGTAGTGGCGTTAGGTGGTCCAGGGTGATGTCATCAATCTCAGCGCTGTACTGCAGGAGCAGGCGTACGCAGTCCAGGTGGTCACCCTGTGCTGCCATGTGGATCGGCGACAAGCCGTTCTGCGACCATGGAGCAGAGCCTCAGGGCTGGGCCAGGAGGGATCCAGGCATCCCACTCAGCCCCTGCCTTGCACCCCCGGACACTACTCTAGGGCAGAAGAGACTGCTTGTTCCCCAGGGTGCTACCAGAGAGAAGCCCCAAAATCCCTCACTGAGACTTACAGAGGAGCAATGTCGAGTGGAGGGAAGGGCCTGAAGAGCTGCTGCCATGAGGCAGACTGTACCCAGGCCATCCCCTTCTCAGGACTGGTCCCTTTGACGGATGAAGCCCTCAGGCAAAGGACTCCAGCTAAGGCCAAGCAGGGCAGGAAGCTTCTTACTCCTCGTCAGGTCAAAAAAAGCCCCAAGCCAGCCATGGGCGCCATCCAGCAACTGTGCACAGCTTGTTACCCCACTGTGCTGCCCTGGGACCTGGCACCAATCACAGCCTCACCAAGTCACCTTGGTACCTTGGTTTTAGCTTGAATGGGAGCCCCATGGTCCAGGAGGATCTCTGCAATTCTCACATGTCCATTGCGCGCTGCACAGTGGAGAGGGGTGAGCTCATCCTGGGAAGAGAGAAGGGTTCAAGGGCTCAGTATGGCATGGAAGTGATGCCTTTTAGAGGCTGACCTGGAACAGAGGCTAGACAGAGTTAAAGGATAAAGGGTAGGGTAGGTATTTATTGAAAGGCCTTCACAGGGTACACCTTAGGCAGTGCAGGAGTCTCGCAGAGACCACACCCAGGATGGACACAGCCACACGTTTTTTGGACAGATATAAGTTTTGTCCATTTGCATATCAGAGGTTAATTGCCTAATTACAGCTTCAGGCAGTGGAGTCCCATTCTTTCAGTTTGCTCTCCCCAACTCACTTCTGTTTACATTTCTCGGGGCCTGAAACAGTGAGGTATCCTTGATTCTCAGGCCTAGAGAGGAATTGTTGTGTCTGACCAAAAGGGGAGAATCAGTTACTAACACCCGAGAGGGAGCTGAGAGTTATACACTAAAGAATTGTAGGCTTACAAATATATGAAAATACAAAAGCTAAAATCCTAAGGCATCAGGAGGTCAGGGTTCCCTCAGGTAGAGGACTAACAAGGACTTTGGACTTGTCTGCAAAATAAGGGAAAATTGAGCCTGGCCTCAGCTCCCAGAGTACACCTTTGTGTGTGCCCTAGGAGCCTCCTCTCACCTCTACATGTGCCAGCAAGAAACCTGGTCCATCCCCTTAGTGCACCAGAGATCTTCCCTCACATTCCAGGAAGACGTTTGCAGGGTAAGCACTGGGCATAAGGAGCTCAGGAAGGGAGATGGCCCATGCAAAGATGGGCTGTGTTCACAAGTGCTCTCACCTTGGTCCTTGTCTCTATCTGGGCCCCGCGGTCCAGTAACAGCCGTACCATGATTATGTTGCCCCGGCGGGAAGCTATGTGCAGGGGAGTGATCCCATTCTGCCAGGAGGAACAACAGTCTGTCAGAAGGAGCAGTCCCTTCTCTTTCAGGAAGGCAAGGGACAAAGGAGAGAGTGCAGGGAGAGCTACATCTCTGCCCAGGGACAAAGCAGGGGAACAGCTTGTTTAACAGGACTGTGAGAGAGGGCTGTGCAGCTAAAGGCTGCAGACAGAAGAGACACAGAGCTTGCAGGAAAGCATCAGCTCATGGATTCAGCTGCACCCATGGGTCTGGAAGAGGCATCCTAACTGCAGGTTCTATGAGCTCTGCCCTGCAGCAACAGCATCAGCTTTCCCTCAGCCTGGACACAAGGTCCCCAAGAGCTTTCAGGAATGCATGGCTGCTTCTGACAGAAGCAAGACATGGCAGAAAAGGCCTATGCTAGTTATTAATTGCAACTCCCCATGCATCTGTGCTACTTTCTGCTTGGTCCCACCTCATCAGCATACCCTGGCAGCTGTTGCTGCACCCTACATGGATAGGAGGCACAGCACCTGGTGCTGGAGCAGCACAAGCCCCAGTAGCTTGCACTCACCTGGGGTGTGAAGTTGACACTAGCTCCACGGTTCAGCAGTAATTGGGCCACGCTGAGATTCTCGTAGTGGGCTGCAATGTGCAAAGGGGTGAATCCAGTCTAGGGAAAGAAGGAGGGATCAGCCCAACCACACACATGCTCCCTGATGAAACTACGGATAAATACAGCATACCAAGCTGCTGTTCTCCCTGGGGATGTGGGGAAGGTCCCAGAGACAGCATAGGAAAACCACACACCTTGGAGAGGACATCAGCATTGGGGTCATTCTGCAGCAGCACGGCAGCTGTGCGAGTGTCATCATTGCGGGCTGCAATGTGCAGGGCAGGCAGACGGACCTTACCCTTTGTCCCATAGTTGATAAGGTGAGCAACCACATTCTCATGTCCTTGCTGGAGAGCCACAGCTAGTGGAGTGAAGCCATCCTGCCAAGGAGAGGGAGAGAATCAAGGAGCCATGGCAGGACCCAGCACATCCCTCAGTAGCCCCCACAAGCAGGGCCATAGGCTCCTCCCCAAGGATCTCACCTCTGTGGCTACATTCTGGTTGGCTCCATTTTCCAGCAAGAACTTCACAACTTCCAGGTGGTTCTCCTGTGCTGCCATGTAGAGAGGCGTGAAGCCTTTCTGCAAACACAGGGCCATGCACATCAACACAACTCTTCCTTGTGTTTCTTGAGTTCTTTGAAGACCTACACCCCCATCAACACCCACACTCCCAGGTCAGTGAATGGGGGCAGAAGCATCCATTGGGGGTGTGAAAAAGAAAGAAAAACCTGGCAACAGTGGAACAATCACAGAGAGATGGAGCCCAAGGCTCCACACATCCAGAAAAATACAGGCAATGCTTCATAAGAGTCATCCCAGGAGACACTGCCTTCTGCTCACTGCCAGTATTGTCCCTAGTTTCAAGGACAATTCTCCCATTAGGCAAAATCTGGATAGCTTTCAGCCCTACCAGGCCCAAGGAAGAGAGAGCAAAGGAAGCACAGTGTGTGTAACTGCAGGGGTTGCTGGAGATCTCAAAGCTTTGCCAGGGAGGCATCAGCCATGAGTCCTTCCAGGATAAGTTCGGCATGCTTGTGTGCATTGACAGGGACTCCCTCAACAGAGACCATGCTGGTCTCCTCATATGCCTCAAGACTCCCTCCACACCATTTCCACACTTGTCTCTTTTCAGGAGTCTGGCAGAGCAGTCCTTTCTCCTGAACAGAACTAGAAGGAAACTGCAAAGGGCTGCTGAAGTGCCCATATTGGGCACAGTTCCCACCATGAGGACACCACCATCACTCATTTCAGACCAGGTCACCCTACCTGGGACTGTGCATTGACGTTGGCCCCATAGTTCACCAGCTCCCGGACCACGTCCTGTTGTCCAGCCAAGGCAGCAATGTGCAGGGCTGTGTTTCCCTTCTGAAAGACACCATAGGACAGTGCTCAGGCGCTGAAGCAACCCAGGATGCCACAGAAAGATGGGCCTGACATGTGCTAACAGGCATGCAACAAGAGCAGCTGGCCAGGAAAACCTTTAGAAGGCCATAAAGCTCTCACTCCATGTTCCCTCCCTGCTGTAGACCAACCAGCCACCCTTCCCATTTGCTGGCCAGGGAAGAGAGTGATTTCATCTCTCCCATGAAGTTACTGGCAGCAGAAGCTGTATGCACTGTCAGGCACTGTGCATCTCCAGCACTGAGAGATGAGGAGGGGAGGGAGGATGGGGGAGCTGAGCTGGCAGTCTTCAGGCAAAACTGCAGTGTGCACCCTGGTAGCCAAGGCAATCCAGCAGACCTAAAGGATGATGAGCAGGCTGAAAAATGCACACACAGGCTCTTCCAACTTGTGCCTTTGGGTGGTGTGGCAGAATGCCAGATTCTGCTCTGTGTCCAGAACCCTGCAAGAGCACCAGGGAGGTGGCAACTGAGGCCTCCTCCTGTTCTCGCACCCCTTCAGCCGGTGCTGGAGGCTGCTCATTTGTCAGCCCTGCTTGCTTGTGCTGTTGTTGTGCTTGCCATCAAGTGAGAACCACACCTGCTGTGGTGATGCATGAGAGAACAAGATGTTATTTACAGAGCACCAGAGCTCTCCAGGCTTGTGACAATGGTATCGAGGCCATGTCAGTGCTGGAACATGCAGGGGCTGCCCTGGGGCAGCATGGGCTGACCCGAGCCAGCAGCCCATGCTGGGAGGAGATGTTAGTAAGACAGCACTAGCACATGTTGCAGCTTATGTTACTCCTCTCTGAAGTCCACAGTGGTCCCCACAGGAGAGAGGCACCTCGCACCCACTTAGAGATGCCAGGCCTGTGCTAAAACCAGAGCCTGGTCCCAGGTGCCAGCCCAGCAGCATTGCCACTGGCACAGTCTCTGGGGGCTGACAGCAAACTGCATGATCACGTCTCAGCTGCTGCTGGTGTGTCTGGCAGCAATGGCAGGGTGCAGAGCTGAGACCAGTGTGGCCAGACCTCCTTGTCCTTACCTTGGTCGTTGTCTCCAAAACTATGTCCTTGTGCAGCAGCTCCATGACCATTTTCACATGGCCCTCCTTGGAGGCCAGGTGCAAGGCGTTCAGCCCATTCTGGAGGAAGCAAAGGTGGGAAAGGGGAATTAGTCATCATCTGAGGATGGAACTCTCTGGGGAGCACCCTACTGTGAGCTCCTGAGCAGACATGACTGTGGGCACTTGGCCCGTGCTGGAGAGAGTCCAGGCTGGTGGGGGCAGGAGTGATCGCCCTGTCCTTGAGCTCTGCACTGACATCCAGCACACCAGCCATGGTGCCACAAACAGCTCCATGCTGCCAGGAAAACTTCACAGAACTAAACGCTGCGTTTCTGACTAATGCTGGAGGTTTCTCCATGAGCAAAACATGCAGCCCACGTAGGCCATTTCCTATGGATGGGTGGTACCACATCATTTTTTTGTTTATGTGTTTGAGGCACAGGCACTGCTTCAGTCCTCCTTGCTCGTGGCACATCCCTCATGTCAACCCCCATTTTGCTCAAGTGACTTTCCACAGGGTGCCCCTCCTCACAGTCAGGTTCTTCACACATAAAGCACAGAGCTGAGCTTTGTGCACAGCTCAGAGCAAGGATGCACCACAATTGCTGTGTAAGTGCGCATGCAAACCTTACACTTTAATATTTACACAGACAGGAGTGCAGTGAGAAGCCCTGCTTGGGACAATGATTTTATCAAACAGCAGCCAAATTAAATTCAGAGTAGTTTGTGAGCTTCTAGGCCAGAAGCTGGCTTCTCCCTGGCTTTCAGACTGCCCACCAGTACCCCATCCTGCAGCCCATGGTGGGCTTTGCTCCCCTAGAGTTCAGCTGCAGCAAAGAGTGCAGAGAAGGTGTTGGCTGTGTCACTGTTAAGCTCTACCAGTTCCAGGAAGCTCCCAAAGAGCTAAAGTGACTTCTCAGGAACATCTCTGCATGTGCCCCAATTTAGCCTGCCTTTTTCCTACATGTGGAACCTGAAGAGCAGAGGACTGGCCAGTGCCCCTTTAGCATCTCCAGGCTGTCAGAAGGAGGGGTGTCGGTCCAGACAGCATCCTCAAGGCTACTAAGACAGCATCTGCTTTGTTATTTCTGATACCCTCTTCCACTCCCCAGATGTGAACAAAAGGGCTGGGATATTTGCCGGAAAACAGGTTAAATACCTGCAGGCATTTTCAGATGCCACTTTTTCTCCTTGTCCCTCAATTCTCCCAGGTGGATGTGCTAGGTTTATTCACCCCTACACAGTGTTGTTGCATGACAGAGGGACACCTGCTCCTGCCCAAGTACTCCACCTCCCAGCCATGTGTTTCAACTCCTGACTGGAAGGTCACTTCACAGAAATGCTTCATCCCCACCTAAATATTGGTAGGGGAGCAGAAAATGCTCAGGGAGGCTCAGTTCCAGCCCTCAGCACTCCAGTTAAACTCAGAACTGCTTCAAGAGTGTTGTCAGACTGGAAAAGGGTTTTCCACTCTTTCTCACTCAAAGCACCAGTTGCCCAGGATCACAGTGGAAGAGTCACAGATTCTTTTGCTCTACTCTGATTACAGCACAAAGAGCAAAAAATCTAAAAACCCACAGGCTTCCTCAGCACACCAACTCCAGAGCTCTATCAAGCCTCAAGCACAGAAGGTCTGATTCCACGCAGAAATGAAGTGGGAGTGCTGCAATACTCACAGAACAGTGCCACTGAAAGGAAGCGCTCCCCAACTGTGTCGGGCTACACTGAGTCCATCTTCGCTGGCCAAGTTCAGTTTCTTTGACAAAGACACACCTACACAACCCCATACAGGTAATCACTGACACCCTTACTTCCGTGAGCTCCCAAGCTGGATAACTGATAAGTGGCCACAGACATGCAAGCTTTTTCTCAGTTACGCTCATGTAACCAACAAATGGAGAGCAAGACCACAGATGCTCAGCTGCTCCCCTCAGCCCATAAGCCTTTTTATGCAAAGGATTCATAAATAACATTTTGAATTCTATAAACCCATGACAAATCATTAACCTGTGACAAACAGTTGTGCAACAAGCACAGAAGATTCTTTCCATTGGTGGCCCATCGGTATTTCTGCTCCAGGAACAATACAGGCTGTTTTGCACATTTGCTTTGGCTTGACAGCTCATCTGACCCAAAACTGCCACAGGATGTGCGTAATTTGAAAGGTGCTGTATTTTCCTCACCAAATGCTGCAAATAATTCCCAGAAATCCCAGTCGCTGGCTATCAGTGTGACAAATGCAGCCCTACAGAATAACCCAGAGACTTTGCACTTAGACTGTCCCAAAGCAGGGACCTGCTCTGGACTGCCCATCAGGACTGGCCACCTCAACAAAGACCACCTCTTGGGCACCCATGTGCCATCATAGTGCTGTTCCTAGCTGGTGAGAGTCCTGGCAGCAAGGTGCATTCATCCTCAATCCTCCAGCTCCTCGTGGATGAGATGGGACCATGCTGGAATTTGAAACACGAAAGGTGGATGATGAAGACGCTGATGCAGCAATGAAGGAGGTGAAATCGGCAGGATGAAGATCAGATGGCATGTCAAGGTCTCTGAACTTGAGTAAGAATACAGGGCCTGTGGGATAGGTCTGACCACATATATCCCTCCTTATTCTATACAGGACATGTGAGGTTGGACCTTTCCCACAGGTCTGATATTCCTCAGAAGGAAACCCCAAAGTGCCATCTAACCTCAGGGAGATGGCAGGAACCAGGGCAAACACATCACTGAGAGAAGAGCCTCATACTGCTGTAGCCATTGTCTTTCCATCAAAGTGTTAAATGCCCTCACCAGCACCAGAAATCTGTCTGGAAACAGGACTTGAAGCCGGTCAGTGGAGACAGCTGATGACAGACCATCTCTTTTGGTGAGGAAGAAGTTCAAAGCCAACATCTATAGCTTGTGGATGGGTCACTCTGTTGTAATTCTTTACAGAACCCTCTCCAGAATCCCATATCCCTCTGGACTAGAGTGTTACATGACCAGTGGACATAGAAATCCTCCCTCTATTTTTAGGCTTGCTACCAGAAATGAGTGAACATCCATGGTGCACTCTGCTTGCCCTGTGGGAACCTGTCCCCAGTAACTGCACTGGCTGCCGCAGTGCACAAATCAGTAGGTCTGAACTTCACTTGGTCTGGAGACTTGATACAGAAACAGATGAGTGTGCCTTTGTGCTACCTGCTGAGTCAGCCTCCCCAGCAACACCACTGCTCCAGAAAGCAGTGACAGCACAGCCTGTCTGCTCCTCCTGCTCAGCCTAAGCCCCCTGAATCTGTCCCTACAGCATCTGCCCCAATTCAGGCTCAGCCACTTGCATTTGGCAGCTACACAGATACAAAATGTTCTGATGATGATGATGTACAAACAATTCCTCAGTGCCTGCAGCTCTTTGCTTCTGTACAAACCTGTTTCTGTTCAGGATGAGGAGGGCTCCTCCTGCCCAACACCTCCCAAACCACCACAACTGGCATTTTGCAAACATTCACTGCTTGTGATAAACTGCAGCTTCTAGGAATCCAAAAGCCTCAGCACTGCAGCATTGCAGGCAAGGGGAATAACCCCCAAGAGCCACTCCTGTGATGTTCCAGGCACTGTGCTACTCTTCACAGCTATCTGCTCTGCCCTCTGAGAAGCAGCTGAGCTCCTTCCAATTGTCCCATTTGCTTCTCACACTGAAGGAGCCCTCTCTGTTTACCTGTTAATGTCCTTTGCTATGCTCCAGCCAGTACCTCCAGGCTCCCCAGATCTTTACAGCTATTGCTGCCCTCTTGGCCCCAAAGGCAACTGCTCCAGGTCTGCCCTCTGGTCAGCCACATTTTCACATGAACTAGAGATAGTACCAGAAGCCCGGTGCGTTACACCTACCTGGTTACAAGTGTTAATATCTACCCCGTTCCTGAGGTGATCCAAGGCTTTGTCCAGATTCCCAGATCTTGCAGCTCTCAAGAAACTGGTTGCAGCATCGGCCTTGGGGACAAAAAGAAAAAGCATGAAACTCAGAGCCCCCTTGTTCTCCCCCACCACCAGCACTGGGTCAGCTCTTCGCTCAGCTGCAGAAAACTACACAGACCAGGCAGAAAAGGCAGAGGCCAGGCAAGTCACAGTGGGAGCTGCTGGGACAGACTGAGGTGCCCCAAATCAGACAGGAAGAAGAAGGGCTGGGACTCGGACTTCAAGTGAAGAGCATCCAGATAATGGGGCAGAAGGGCTGCAGCTTGTCCCATCACACTATGGGGACAGCAGGGAGGGAGCTCCTGCCACCATGACAGCCTCCCTTGGCCCAGGGAAGCCCTCCGTGTCTGGGCTGAACACCTACACTGATGGACCTGTAGTGAGCCCACCCTTACCCTCCTCCAGAAGCCACTGGGTAGCCACAGCAGTGAGCTTGGGTCCCGGCACCAGGGCCAACGGCCCCAGCTGAGCACCTCACAGCTGTGAAAGTCACAACTCTCTTTTTTGACAGTGCCTCCCTGAACTGCTACACCACAGCCAGCTCAGGCAAGGCATAGCAATACTTTGAGCAACACTGCTTAGCAGTGTGAGGCAGCAAATGGCATGGCTCACTAGAAGCTGGAGAACAGGGTGGAAGTGGAAATGCAGTGATGTGGGTCTGTGAGTCAGGGAACTTGGACTGGTAACTACGAGCTGCTCAGGCCAGCCCAAAGGGCTCTCTGCAGCCAAGAGCCATAAGACATCCATGGCATGGGTGTGGGACACACTGCTCTGTCTTCAGCTCCAAGAGAAATCAGAACCCCTCTTGTACCACTCACATCAGGACTGACCAAGGGACCTCCTGTGCTAGGAGAGCTTCTGTTCTGCCACCCCAAGCCATCCTGTATTACCCACAGCCTGCTTGCAGAGGAGCATCTGGGATTAGGAAGCTCCTGGACAGGAGCTGGAAGCAACCCAGCCAGAGACAAAAGCACTGGAGGCATATTAGGGAGAAGGATGCACCACACGGGTTCAGGACTCCTCTCTTCCCTTCTCTTTGCAGTCCCAGACATTTGAATTCAGACTTTGGAGCAGCACAACTCATATGCCTTCTGGTCTCCTCTATCTGCCTCCCCTAGCTCATCCTTTCTGCCTGACACTCCTGCCACAGAGAAAGGCAGCCATGCCCTAGGCCCATTAGGACCCTGCTCCCTGCTGTAGAGGTAAGGCACACAGACAGGGTGTCCTGGCCCTGCTGGGCCAGGCGCAGAGCTCAGGCCAGGCTACTGCTACAGTGGCAGGGTGCCATGGCCCCTCTGGGGCAGCCCACACGCCAGAAGGACAGGTGGTGGAGGGCAGCACCACCATGCCCCATCATGGTGCGCAGCCTCCGTGTGCAGGGGGAACACGTGCTGATTGCATGACCTCCAGCGCCAGCTGGCTCTGCTTGCTTCCACCTCGGAGGAGAGCCCCATCTATCAGGGAAGAGCCCCTAGATTGATAGCGGAGCTGTGGCTTTGAGAGGCTATGAATACAGAGAAGACACAGCACCTCCGTGCTCTGCTCACACAGAAGGATCAACTGCAAGAGGCAGAAGGCAACACCAGTGTTGTGCTTAGAAGTGCACATTCACGCTCTGAGCTCTGCATGCTGTCTGGGGCCCAGTGAGGAAACACTGACAGCTTCAAGCAACAGGCTGAATGAAAAGAGCTTTTCCAACTCCAGACACTGCTAGAAGCCTCTGCTTCTCAGGTCAGGATCGATGACAAAGCAGCAAACCCTTGGAAAATCAAAGCACAGCTCAGCCAGGATCTGTCATCCATGGGACACACATAGAACTCTGAAGATTAAATGGTAAAACTCTACATGGCCCTGCAGCAAAGGGGCTCCCAAAGCCCCAGCACACCCAGCGGCAGAGATCACAGGCAGAAAGCAAGCAGAAAAGCAAAGCAGAGGTCTCTACGGGCATGAAAGAGAAGTGTGTTGTATACTCACAGCCACGTCTGGACTGGACCTGCCCTTTCGTGCTGCCATAGTCCAGCACTTCGGCTGAAACCTGAGCCTGGTGTCCCCTCTCTCCCTCTTTGGTTATCTACTCACCAGCTTTGAGAGAGCCAGTAAGTTACATTGCATTCTATCTAAAAATACGGGCTCTGTCCTCTCTCCAATGCAGACCCTGCAGGGATCGCCAGCTGCTAATGGAATTTCTTCATTTTCTCTCCATTATTGTGTCAGACAGGATATTTAATACCAAGCCACCTCCGGAAAGAAAATGACTGCTGCCAAGCACAGGGAGGGGGTCAGAGCTGCAGGTACCACCTTGGGAATAGCAGAGGAAAAGCAGCCCACAGATATGCCCAGGAGCCTGGCAATTCACAGGTAACTCCTGCCACAGAGGAGAGGGGTTGGGGTTCCCTCCTGACCCTCCGGATGCTGGGGCCCAGGCTTTGGAAAACATGCCAAGGCTGGAGAGTGTCAGAGGTGTTGCCCTTTTGCTCCCCATGCTCAGCATGTACCTTCCAGAGATGCACAGAGAGATGCAGGGCATCAGACACCAGCCATCAGACCACACATTCCACCAGAGAAGATGGAATAGCTCGGCTCAAACAGTAAAAGCAGATCCATATTGTCCTTCTGATGTCAGGCTGCATGATGGGACTGCCTGCCTATTGCTCAGGGCAATTTGCTCCCCAGGAAATGGAAGCACGGGCTGGGTCACTGCCATCTCCTGAATTTCAGCAAAAGGGAGCACTGACAGAAAGAAATGCAGAGACCCCATGAACACAAGCAGATGTGCACATCGAGAAGATACACACACATATCCCAGTCAGCACCATCCCAACTCACCCAGCCACAGACATACGCGTTGCTCAGTTATCACCATCCACCAACAATGACAAAGCACAGCATGGCCGTGCCTCAAGCGCACACAGTCACTTGCTGTGTGCCCCAGAACGTACAGCAACTGCTTCCAGATGCAGAAACTGCCTCTGCTGATTTTCCTTTATTTGGAGTTTGCAGAGTTTCTTTCCATTCTCTTTTGCCTTCCTAGCAATTTTCCAGGAAGGAGATATTCCGGGCGAGAAAATAAGCTGCCTCACTTGCTGTTGTGTACCTCTTGCACTCTTACATGGCTGCTAAATCCTATACATAGGCGTCATGCTCTACAGACATGCAGACATCCAAGCTGTGAAGTGTCAGGAGGCTGCTGCAAGCAATTCTGCAAGAGAGAAGCCTCAGATCTGGACTTCGCTAAGTGCTCCAAGACCTTCTAAAGTCAAAAACATAGCACAGCGCATCAGACTGTGCTTCTGCACTCCTTCCCTTTCTTTTCCTTCAGGAAAAATCTCCCCTTGTCTGCTGATGATCTAAATTTTTCCCTTTCCCTCTGTCCTGGTTTCAGAGTCGATTTTTTCTCATGACACCCTCTCCTGGCCCTTAGGTGAGGCTCCTTCTGTTCCTTTTCCCAGGTGTCCTCCTGCTCTCACAGCATTAATGCCACTAGCCTGGAACCACATGAGCCCACTGCATTGTAGCCATGGCCAAGGCAATAAGCAAAGAGGAAGTCAAACCAGAGGCTCAGGCTGGATTTTAAGTGCTGCAGTCAGAGGTTCATAAGCCTGCTGTGTCTCTGGCTGCGGTCAGTGTCCTGCTGTAATCTCTTCTGGCAGTGCCTGCTCTCTCTCACGCCCAGGGTGTAGCTCCCACCAGCTCCTGCTGCTCATCACTGATAACAAAAGGGAGGGTCTCAGCATTGCCTTCTGCTGTTAAAGGTGGCCGCATTTGGCAGGAGCCCACTCTGCACGAGCTGCTAAATGCAAAGTAAGTAGATGATTTCCAAGTGCAAATGAGTTCAGGGACTTGAGCTGATCTCACGGTGTTTTCTGGGACACAAAGACAGTCAAGAAGCAACTCACCACACTGTTCCAGCCTGGCACACATGCATCCTGCTGCATTGCCCTCTTTACCCTGTCTGCCCACTTGTCTCTTCAGCCAAGCTGGCACAGACTCATGGAGCAGTGGACAGAGGAGGTCCAGCAAGGAAACACCTGGGGGCTGGGCAGCACACAGTCACCCCAACAACCAAAGAACCCCAGGAGTGGCAGTGAGATGCAAACCTGAATCCTGGCACCAAGCCAAGTATTGCTATGAGCATCCTGTCTAGATGCTGTGGAAAGGTCCAGCTCACATCTCAGAGGTTACCCAGTTACTTCCAGCTACTAATGCCAATGTCCTGGAACCTAAAGTCAGCGCTGCCAGCTGAGGACGTGTGATAAACCCTTGCCAAGGGCTACAGCCCTTGCCATTTGCTTGGACATTTCCTTGCTCATGTGGGCTTGTGTCCAACAGTGGGCATGATCCTCACCTTTGAGGCTGTATTTACAGCAGAAACACCAAAACCTCACATCAGTGCAGTGGTTTACTTTTAAGTAACTGTCTAACCTAGGAATTTCTCTGGAGCCAATGCTCATTTGGACCTCTCTGCCTTGCAGATATCAAGTGCACAGTTCTGCAGGTGATAACCTCAATCCTTTCTCATCAGATGAGAAGAATTTGTCAGTCTTCAAAACACACTAAAAGAGCTGCTAAGATTAAGATCAGTTAAGGGTAACACCTAGGGTCCTCATAGGATAATCAGGGAAGATCAGGAGACTCAACTTAAAATGCTCAGAAACAGAAGCCATACTGTCTGTCTTATAGGAACTTTCTCTCCTACCTGTATTAACAGAAATTGGATGCTCTCAGTGGGCCCTGCAGCAGAAGCAAAACCTACTAGCATGTTTCTGCCTTCTGAGTAGAAGGCAGCATTGAGTACAGCATCTCCAGAGAGGTCACAGTAGCAAAGCCTCAGGCAATCAGCCAGCAGAACATGGAGAACAGGCAGATACTGCAAACCCAGAAGAAAGAGAAAAGCAAAAGCATTGGGAAAACTAATCTGAGGAAAGGATAAATCCAAATGCTTAAATTCTATTCTTTCATCATCCTCACCCCTATCCACATGATTCAAGACAGATAAATCCATATGCCCAAATTCTATTCTCCCATCATCCTCACCTCTGCCCACATGATTTAGCACAGGTCTGCAGATCTTAATAGGACTGATGAGACTGAAGGCACAAGAAGTCATCTCTGGAAGGCAACTGCCAAGTGAGCTTGTTCTCATTTCATGCACCAGCCTGAGTAAACCCTTCGTCCATGCTCCCTTCTGCTTAGTGGAGATTTCACAACAGCCCCAAAGCATGTACCACAGAGGTTGATGGCTGATACACCCAACAGAGATTCCCAGAGCAGGATGCAAGGGGGAGCTCAACCATCTCGTTGCAGGCGAATCAGAGCATGCAGGAAGTGAAAGATCTGCTCACGTTCCCATGCAAAGGATAGAGATGGAGAAGAACTCGGCACAACTGCCAAAGAAAAAGTCCCAAAGCAGAAGAAAGAGGGAAGGAAGGCCCCTGGCAGGTTTGTGGGAAAGGAAGCAACATGTCAATTAGCATTTTTACAGTGCTGAAGGGAGGGCAAGCTTTCCAGTGCCAGCATCAGACTGGCCTCTCCACCGTGCACAATCCTCCACCATTATATAATCATGAGTAATGAGCTTTTGGAAAGCCCATTTTTGTGCACCCTTAACAGGAGAGGTAGTTCTGGACTGTCACTGGTGGTACAGGTCAGGGTCAAGGTTAACTCAGTCCCTGCTGAGCATTTTCGGATACAGATGACATCTGTATTGCCATTTGGCTCCTTCCTTCCCCGCTCATGGGTCCCCTTTGCTGGCTGCTCCAGCTGGAACAGGTTCAGAGCTGTGAGCAGGGCAGATATCACAAGCAGCTTAATCTGCATAGAGCAAGGCAGCAAGGAGCTGCCCCTACACAGCAGACTGATCTTTCTGATAAGGATCCCCTGGTGGGCTACAGCCCACAGCTCTGTGAAAGCCTGCAGCGCTTGCCTCCTGCCTAACGGATTTTCTAAGTAACGTGTTCGAGATCTTGTTCTGTCATTTGCAAACTATCACTTTCCCTTTGAAGTACAGTGCTGGGTCCAGCAGCAGTGGAGAGTGGAGAGTGAAACAGGGGCTGGTCCAGAGACCTGAACAGGAAAAGGAGACCAGAACATCTTTCCTTTCACACAGAGCCAAAGCAAAGCAAGAATTAACACAGCTACTGCTCCTGCCAGCTGAGGCCACACACACCCAGGGGAAAGCTGTCACTCTCCTTTGATGTTAGCAGGAGCCTCTGCTCTCTGCATATCCTGAAAAAGAAAAGCTATTTTTACCTCATCAAAAAATATATAGACTGTGACTGAAGACAATACATGAGAGCTTTTTGCTCAGGCACTACCCCTCTTCTAATAACATAACAACACTTACAGCTGCTGAGAGAGATGCAGCAGCACAGTAACTGTTTTCTATCTCCTACTTTACTGATGCACTACCTTTTCTGGACCATGACATGGTTCGGGCAGGTCTGTGCAATAAACACTGGGGAGCTGAGAGGGCTCTAGCAGGCTGCTGGTGCAAGGGGGGAATCAGAGACATGCTCTGAGCCTGCCTGATGTCAGTCTGGGACTAAGATGCAGCTTCTGGACAAGTCTCAACCTGTCCTGGGTTCTGTCAGTGCCCTCATGCTCAGATGAGGTGCTGGCGCCCAGATCATACCATCAGGCTCTGCCCTGGTGCCCTGTGGAGAAGCTTCCTTTTCTTTCCTAGTGACACTTATAAATTGCTCCTAATTTCTGCAGTCTGTTCTGACTCATTCCCTACCTCTCCTCCAGCAGGACTAGTCCACACCTGCTTTGCCCGCCTGCATGAACAAAAGCGGTTAGAAAGGGCCTTTCTGATGGGATCCACATGCTGGGTGGTATCACAGTACAGTCCTTGTGCTGTGGCTACCATAGGTTTACTGTCTTCAGCCTTAAGCCAGGCTTGCCTGGCCAGCACTTGGGGTGCAGCCTCTGGGAGCCATGCAGGGAAGAAAGCATTGACAGAAAAGCACCAGAAGCACAGGCCTGGTAATACATCTCTGCCAGCAGATCCCTGGTGAGGACATGCGAGCAAAGCCATTGCAGCACAGCCACCTGCTCCACAGCAGAGCTAGCACAGCACTGTGCTGAGAAACATCATCCTGTGCACCTGTCCCAGGGCTCCACAGGGGTAAAACAAGAAGGATGATAACACAGGAATCAACATTTACCATCACAATACTGCAAAAAAACAATACCTGGGGCACCTCTCTTCTCCCACCAAAGCAGTGATGTGAAGGACAAGTCACATACAGCACCGAGGGACCTGGTTTCAATGCCAGGCACTGTCACTGGCTCCAAGGATGACCTTAGACAAGTTACCAATTACTTAAGAAGGGCAGCAAACCCTTCCTGCCAGTCTGAGGTCCATTTAGCAGCAACTGTTGAGGAGAAGAGGCATTTTCTTTGGACTGAAGTGCATGATATCAGCCAGAATATACCTAAACTCCCTCGTGCAAACCAGCTGACCTGATTCCTCTCCTCTTTTGCTGCCCAATGAACCCCTAACCATGCCCAAGTACTCACCCTCAGGCAATGCATGCATGTCATCACTGCAGGAGAAGGTCAGCTTACCCTGGACAGCCAGGGTCTGCAGCTCTGATCAACCCACTTATGCTGAATGCTGCAGCCAAACCAAGCATGAGCAGGCTGGAAGAGGTTTATCAGCAGCAGGACTGCACCCTATCACCACTCACACACCTGACTGCAAGCCAGCACAACAAGAAAGCTCCTGTCTGGAGTCTGGAGATTACGGGTTGTCCCACGTCAAGAGCTTGGGGACAGTTGCCAGGCTGGGCACAGTGTTTAGTGAATGTCATGCCTGAGCCACAATTCATAAACACATCTGTGAGCTGTTAACAGGGAGAAGCCCATGTGCATGAACCCTGCTCTTCAAAGAGTACAAGGGAAGATGAAACTTCAGCAATATAAAGCAAAATGAAAGGCCAGAACCACACTGTCTCTTGGTCTGTGCCACACAAAGCAGGCTGGGCTGCAGACAGTGAGCAGAAGACCTCAGGTTTTTCACAGGTCCCTGCAGACCGCCAAGGTCTGGGCACGTCTCAAATGGAGGACACCGAGATGGAACTGAAGTGGCAAATGAGGTCTAGTGACAGCAGCTCCAGGCTCTTTGTAGGGCCTAGAGCCCACTACAATACAATGAACGCGCCCCTTCCCCCCTTCTACCTGCACAGCAGACTCCTGCTCCAGCATCCCTTCAGGAGATCCTTGCTTGCAGCAAGAAGGCAAGGGGTCCACAGTGGTTGGTGCATGCCCTCTCTGAAAGACACGCAAGGGAGTCACACCAATTGTCCAAAGGAACAGACCTCCTGGAGACCGCTCCCGTCCCACCCTTTCCTTGTGCTCCAGCTTAGGGTGACCCTGCAGAGCAATGCTCACTTGGCTGGCAGGAGTCATCCCTTTTGCTAGTGCTTTGCCTATCCCATCTTGGCTCCAGATGCTAAACTGGGGCCAGCCTGGCAAACGACTCAGGGTGCTGCAGGGGAGCCACACAGCTTGGGTTTTCTATTTCCAGCTACCATTCACCTGGCCTTTTTTGCCAGTTACAGGGTCAAGAAGGCCAAGGTGCTTCCAGCCAGGCACTGGGGCCAAACCAGTGAATGCATAGCCATGAGGTGATCTGGAAAGGCCTGGGAAGTATACGGATAAATACAGCTTGTGACATTTGCAGCTTCGAGAAAGAAACAACTGCTTTGCCAGCTGTATCTCTCCAGAGAATTCCTATAAAACAGCCCAGCCCACCACCAGAAAAGCTTATATGAGCTGAGAGGCAGGAAAAGTAGATCAATAGAACATGTTAGGATGGCAAAATGCTTTGCATTACATAGAAATTGAGATTTTTATACTGAGCAAAGACAAAGTTTAGCATTGGAGAAAAGCAGAGTCCTTACCTCAGTCTAGGGAAAACACCTTCCCCTTGCCCAGAGTCATTCAGCACTTCCTTGGAAGTCTAGATTCCCTCTGATGTTTGAAATAGAACACCACCTTCAGTTCCAGTAGAGCTCAAATGTTTGTTGCCAAAAGGATGGGCACTGCAACTGATGGCTGGTTGGCACACTATATTTGTTCTAAAAAGTGCCGCTGCTCTGAAGCTACAGAGTCAGTGTCTATCAGTGCCTCAGATCCTGGTTCCACTCTCCCCAGCTCCATAGCTGCATGTCATGAATGCAAACACAAGTCCACATTCTGACACAGGCCATTACCAGCCAGAGCTCATGAACCGATTCAAAGCTGCTCCCTTAGCATAATGCAGATTTCTCCAGATCCTGCATTCATCATGATAATGTATACACTTGACAAAACCCTAACCTGTGCCCTACAATCCAACTGGGCTTACCTCCTAGCACAACTCACAGAAAAGCAGCATAATGGTGCCCATGAGATTGCCTCCCTCACCCCTCCCATTCTGAGATTCGGTTTAGCTTTGCTTTGTGCAACCTCTGGGACTGGTGACTTTCACAAACCTAGAACAGGCAAACTCAAGCATGGGACAATCCCCAGGGCAGCAAACCCTTTGGCCAGTCTCAGACTGGCTCAGTTCTACAGATTTCTGGCAATCCAGTGATGCCTCATACCTTCCACAAGGACGGAGAGGGGAGAGGTAAGCCCTGTACAATGCTGGAGGGAACACAGGGCTCACCTTTGCCTCTGGCACAGGACTCTCTTATGCACATCCTTTGCCCACAGCCACAGCAGGGTACAGGGAAGGAAGGCCTGTGACTGTGTGCAGGGTAGGAAGCAGCTGTGGTGACTGTGGAGTCTGGAATGGTAACCACATGGTACTATGGCAGACACAATAAGATGGAGTTGCCTCAGGTCCCCACCACTGAGGCAGAACCTTTCTGCCATGGTGAGGAATGAGAAAAGAGCCTAAATACAACGTCTGCAGGTCAGAGCTCCTCTGACAGAGAAATATTACCACTAGGTATGGTCCTGGCAAGTTTGGCCAAGCCACAAAGTCTCTGCTTCCCCACTAAGACCTGGAGCTTTGCCTGCAAACAGCCCTCAGCGATTTCCCCACAGCTCAGAGCTCAGGTCACTGAGGTATCCTTGGCTGTTGGCGATATCCACATGGGCTGGCAGGTCACAGGCTGCAGCAGATCCATGGATCTTGAGGCAACTGTATGGAGTTCACAGTGTTAACATTACTGTCAGTCACGTATCTATAGCTCTAGAAGTAAAGGCAATTTTGGGAGCCTGAGTAAAGGGGATCCTGTGAGGTGGGAGGTACCTGTCTGTTTTCTCCCTTCCCTGAAGATGGGGGAGAATAGAGCACTTTGCCTTGAGTATGTGACACACTAAAAACCATTTCTTTGTCAGGCTATTTGTGAAGCTGGTGCAGGATTCATCTGTAAGAAAACTGGTCTCTTTGCTTCATTAATTGCTGTCCCTTGTTAACTGTAATTTCCTGAACACTTCCCATTGGTGCCTCTAATAGGTCTCATTCACTCATTACCACCTCACCTGAGGCATCTCCAAAAGTTCCCCCTCTCCAGCTGTAGGCAGGTGAGTTGCATGTATCAGTGCTGAAAACTCATACCTCAGAGCAACTTGCTTTACTAGCAGTTTGTCACTGTTATCTTGCCTGTTATATCTAACTGGAATATCTTGGCAGTTCTGGAGAAACCAACACTATGGGCACAACTCTGTCTGAGAAATCAGAGCCTGTGAGAGCTTGAAAAATAACAAATACAACCCTAATAAATGAACAGCTTTTAATTCCAAAAGCTCTTTCCATTTTCATGAAAACACCTCAAAAAGCTAAGGTCTCAGGCAGTTCCTTAACACTTACCTGTTTCCAGATGGTGAACTGAGATTGTCTGGGTTGCTCATTCCCCAAAATTTTATTCTGTGTTCTCTCCTTAGTGACATCTGAGCATATAATCATCACTGTAAAGGCCTCAGAGGCAAGTGAAGGTAGACTCAGTGTCATGTTGTACCCACAAAAGCTAACACAGAGTTAAGCTGGGGCTGTGCAAAGGGACATTATTTACACTGGAAAAAACAGGAATATTGTCTAAAAAAGAGCAAATTCATTTTGAGAAAAAGTGACCAAGAATTACAGTGAATAATACCAAATAACAATCTCTGGGCACCCCTGTGGGCTTTAGGGAATTTTTGCAAGCCAGGGCTCCAGAATTCTCTTAAGTGCTGTTCCTGGAATGCTATAATATTTACCATACTCACATGAAAACTAATTTCTCCCTCTGCTATCCTGAGACAGCTCCTGGGACAGGGCTCAGCATCCCTAGTGCCTCAGTGCCATTGCATTCCGGGTTCATACCTGAGAGGAAAACATTGAATTCCAGCAGCAACTGCAGACAGAGTCAGGGGTAAAGAGAAGCCCTGTCAGAAATTTAGAAGGCAGAGGTCTCTGAAGAGAATTACTCCTTCACCTACAAAGAGCTTTTTTTTTTCCAGATACAGAGGTCTGCCTCTGACCTTTGGAGAAACTCTTCAGCTGTGTGATGATGTAGTTGTGAAGGAATGCAAGGCTCCTTCCTCGGTTTTGGTATCTGCCATGTAACCAGAGAAGTGACTGCCCAGCACCAGGCACTTGCTGGCTGCTGCCAGTCTGTCCTCAGCTGTTCTTCCTTTCATTTAAGGGAATGAGGAGGGTAACGTGTGCAGCTGAGAACCTTAAACACGTCACCTTGGAGAAGAGTAAATAAGGTAAAAATGGGCTTTAATATTTTAAGGAAGCTGTATGTGCCTTTGCCCAGAGAAGGAAGCACAGCCCTTCCTGAACTCAGACACTTGAGAAATGATGCCAGGATGAATCCAGGGCTGCAGTCACTGCAGGGAGCTGCTCCTCCCTGAGCACTTGCAATACCCTCCTGGTGCAAGGACATGGATACACACGGGTTCACCTTACTCCAGTATGTCCCCTTTCTCTTTAGAGAGGAAAACACTCCCTGTGCTCCTGTCACCTGCTGAGGCTCCCAGGACCAGCCAGGCTCCCAGGTCCTGGTCAGCAAGCTGTTATCTCAGGAGATGTCAATGTAGTTTTAAAGCTGAGTCAACAACAGGACCTGAATAATTTAAATGTTTCGCAATTCTGCTGCTGTTACCCAGCCATGGATAACAGCAGGTACACAGAAAAACAGTGGCGCTGTCAGGCCACTTCTTCCTGTTGGGAGAGAGCAGCAGTGATGCAGGCATAAATAAGTGGATAAGAATGCGCTGCAGAGCTGAGATAGATGCTGCAGCTCAGAGCAGGCAGTCCTCAGAACATTATACAGCTGAGGCTTTGCTTTCCTGTGGTGTTTGTGGCTTCTGGCATGGTGATTCGTGACTTCACAGGAAGTCCATAGGTGCCACTGGTGCCTTACCTCTCTGACAGCTGATGCTCAGCTTCCAAAGTGCTGGAATCATCAGCCACGAGCAACAGAGGAAGCACGTGAGGGGTCCACACCGACATCTGCTCTTCATCTTTCCATCCGAGGAGGAGCTGTGCAATGTGATGTGGTGGGAGTGGGACAAAGATTTGCTGTACACAAATACTCCAGCCCTTGCTCTCTAGCTGCCTCTCCATCTCCTTTGTTGTTGGGGGCATGGCGGGGAAGCCAATTTACAGGTACTTTTCTCCAAATCAGTCTAAAAACCAGCATGCAGAAGCAGAACAAATGCAAAGAAACCCAGTGGACTAGGTTTGCAAAGCACAGCAGCTATTAGAAATAAGAAATGTCTTCCTGTCATAGCCCTGATATAAGAAACCATTTTGTGGTCATTTATCAGGTCAGAATTATTTAATCTGTGAGATTCCCAAAGGAAATTCAGAAATACAAATTGAATATATCTTCTTAAGGTTGTGTTTCTTGAACTGTGCACTGTTGCATCCAAAGGCATGATTTTGGAGATGAAGCAGACTGCTCTCTTACTCCAAGACATAGCTGCCTTGTACCAGCACAACCACAATTTAGTTCTTGGTGAGGAAGCAGTCTGAGCCCCAAACCAAGATGTTTCAGCAGCCTTCTGCCCCTCCCTGCACACATACTGAGCAGACAGACAGCTTCATAGCATGTACCTCTCTGGCATCTTACCATGACTTATCAAGTGCTCTTTTTGCTCATCATTTGAACAAGCCAGGCAACACAACCGAAAATGTCATCACGCTGATTTATCTTATTTATACCTTTTCAAGCATAAAAACTCAGAAAGTCAGATTCTCAGAGTGAAGACATGAAAGAGCTGCACAGCTCCCAAAGGAAAAGAATATTCATGTCCCATTGTTTATGCTATAGCTTAGTACTGTGCTATCCTGGCTGCAAAGAAGATATCTGCTCAGATAAAATTGTTCAGCAACCTCTGCATCCAGCTCTCTTATTCAGTGGACCAGAACACATCTCACCCACAGGATCAGCACTCACTGTTTGACCCCTCTTTGAGACTAGGCAGTTCTGAGAGCAAAGAACATCACCTAACTCAGCCTGAACCTGAAAATTTCCAGTTCTGGGAACTCAGAATTTGGCATTATGCCTACAAATACGGGCCAAGGGCAAATCACTTCTTAATTACTGCTCACGATGCAGATTTCAGCTTTCATTCAGACAGGCGCCAATCTGAAAGATGTAACAAGACTCTTCTCAGGCTGCAGTTAATCTACCCCAGCTATTGATCCTGTTGGATCCACTGGTCCTGCTGTAACTGCAAGACTACAGATAACTGAGAGATGCCTAAATGTTATGCCTGTTTGGGAATCTCAAGACCAAGAGATTTCCATCACCTGGCTGCAGTATATGCCTGGAGGCAGCAGAGACTGACCTCCTGTGAGAAAAGATGAATGCACAGTCCCCACCTGGCAAGGCTGCACTCTGCTCCTCTTGGAAAGAATTATGCTCTGCTCCTGAGCATCAAGCCAGAGAGCAAGAACTCAGAGCTTGCCCCACACTTTCAGTGTAGCTTTATTCTCAGCCACCCTGTCTCTGAGGTCTGCACTATACCTAAATACCACAGTCTGCATCAAAATGATCTTGCTCTGTCATGCTCAGGCAGTTTGACAAAATATTTTCTCCTTTAGTATGCAGTGGCCAACGGTACTGAGATCACAAGTCTGAGGGTTTTCTACTGCTGTGACAGCACAAGGAATAGGTACGGTGCTCAGAACTACCTGCTTCCCTCATCAATCCACCCATCTGTCTCTAGTGCCTATCTGCCCACCACACACCACCCCTCACTCCCCCCACCCCCCAAAGGACATCTGCTATGTGCATGTCCGAATAAGTCACACATGTGCCCGTCCTCTCAGTAGATATTGGCTGGAGATGCTAGAGTCAGCCAAATGAGTAATGTTCACAGAACAGCAATGAATTCCCAGGGGCCATTTTACAGCACACAAGGAGGAGGATGGGGCATTTTGCCCAGGACACACAGCTCAACAGATTCACAGTGAGGATCAACAGCAGCCCCTTGACTGTGCTGCTGTAGCACACTACCCAGCCAGACCAATATCATATTTTCACAGTGTTTAAAGCTCAGCTTTATGTTCACTTCTGGAAATCCAATGTATCCAGCATATCTGCAGCTGCAGGGAGATAGAAGAGGCACTTGAGGCCAGCATCCCAAGGGTAGGCTCAGTGAAGCAGTTTTGGGCTCCTAGAGAGTCAACGCTCGAAGCAGGGCTCAGTGCTCAGCTCCCTTGAGAGCAAGCGGAGAGAAACGAGCATATCTCAGGGTATAATTCAGCTGACCTACTTCCACATGTGGCATAGCATGGGAAGGACTCCATCCTCCTCTCCCAGACTGGAGGGAGCTGAGGCGAGCAGTTCAGACACAGAGGTCTGCACTACAGTACTCCTGGGCTGGGGCAGACCATCCCTTCACACAGCATGATGCCCACAATGGCACTGATGCGAGAAGAGCAGCCCCACTCAGCCCAACACATCCAGCAGCAAAATCCCATCCCAGAAACATCCAAATCCTCTCAGCTGCTGTTGCCATGGTAACGCCAGAGCCAGGATCCACCAGTCTTTGATGTTCAGATCTGCTCAAAGCGTGCAAAATGTTTAAAGTGTGAAAAATGCCATTTGGAAGCTGAGGAGCTGTGTGGAAGAACACCTGGCTGCCCTGAAGATGGAAGGCCCTCCAGGGAGAAAGTGGTAATGCTGTCCAGCACCACTTCATCTTCCACCACAGCCCGTCACTACCAGCACACTACTGCTTCTGTGCCCCAGCTCACCCGCTTAAGGGAGTTTAATATTTAACATCAGACAAGTGCCGTTTCACAGGGTAATTTGGGTTATTAATAAAAAAATCCCCCTTCCCTCTAATGATAAAAAATAAGATGCTGGTACTCCATGTTATCAGTGCTGGGAGCTGAGCCCCATGAGAGTGCTGGCCTCAGAGCCATTAATGGGGAATCAGGAAGGGATGAACAGCCAGAACAGCCAGCAGAGCCAAGTAAGATGCAGCACAATGCGGTCCCCATCTTCCCTCGCATCACAAGCAGAGAGGAAGTAATTCCACATGACACACAAGTTGTGCCAACCACAGCAGGAGCTGGTGGTGTGATCCCCTCTCCAGCAGAGATCCCCTGCATGGCAAGGACACCTCTGAGCTTATGACTGCACAATTGCTTACCTTACAAAATTAACACTCTTGTAGCATTTAGCACTATGATTCCCTGAGGATTTGCAAAAAACCAGTGCTGTCAGTACCAGGAAATGATTGACACTGACCTTACTGAGCCGCCAGGTCAGGGTGGTTCAGTACAAGTCAAGAAGCTCTGAAGTGTAGGGACAGAGAGAAAGATTTGAAATCTGAGGGATTTTTATGCCAGACTTCTGGCAAAACTTGCTTTACAATATGAAACATAGAAACCTGAAGTAGTTTCCTACATCAGAGAGTAGTCTCTCTTCTACATAGAGAACATGTCCTGCACTTTGTCATTCCCACTACTTTCATTTTAAGATTCAGCCTACTCCGCAGCAGCAAAGCCTCCTTGTATTCTTTCAACCTCTTGCTAAACTAGTGATCCTATATGCAGAGTAAGAGGAGGCAGCCTCCAGCAGACCACAGAAATGCTACAGAGAACTCTAGGAGCTGGGGAAACAAGAAGCTTGAAAGAAACAGAATGCAATTACCTAAGAAAGATTTTTGCTCAACAGAACAGTTGATACACACACACAAACACTTTATTGTGAAAAGTATCACAGCACCTTTGACAGCAACTATAGAGGATGCTGGATATCAGGCTCAGAAAAGCAATTCAACTTAAAACTTTAGATTTCCTTCTCTTAACTTCTTGAGGGAGCCTAACTATCTGCTTTACAGGGACTACTACGGCTGTGCTTGTCTGTGAATGGAATTAAACAGTAAAGAAATCCTATTATTTCCTCTTTTGGCTTCTTCAAGTTCTTTTCAACAGAAAAGATGAGCCATTTTCACCTGCCAGCAGGCAGACGCTGAGAAACCATTTTGGCTAGGATGCCCACTGTGGCAGATTTGTGAGAGTACCAGTTCTATTACAGCTGCTTTGCTGTGTTACCTGCTGACCACGGTTTGGAATATGGGCCTGCTGGAAGTCTCCAGCATGTTACTCTGTCCTCCTACTTTACTGCAACCCTTAGTGCCTCTTCAGAGGCATAACATCCTCCAAACATGTTTGCATGCATGTTTATTCACGCTGGTCTTTAAAAACAGAGCCAAAATTAGGTCCTTGTTTTCATAGTTGGGCACTTAAAGAGATTCCTTGATTCTTTGTTGTTTCTTGGCACCTCCCAGTCAGATCACTGGCATGTCATATACCTCTTTTAACTTCAATGTAAAAATTATATATATCTATTTTCCAGGCACTTTTTGTCATTAAAAAAGCCTAATATTATCCCAGCAACCTGCTGGCAAAGCTTGGCAGTAAACAGCAGATAGCTTGAGGGTGGGGAGCTGACTGCAGCAGCTGCAGCTCCAGAAAGAGGACAGAAATCATGTTACATGCTTCATTTGTGGTGTTTGTTTTTTTTCCTCAGAAATCTCCAAAGAACAGTAAAGGAAAGTCTGAAACCTCTTCCTCTTCTGATCTCTTTTTTTTTTTCCCTCACTGTTTTTTACAATAGGCTCTTACTGTCAAGAACAAACTACAGGTTCATATCTTATTACGGTGCACTTTCTCCAGGCAAAACACTGCATTTATTCCTAACGAAACACACAAAAAACCACACCACCTCTGCAGAGACAAAGTCTGTTCAGACTAAAGCTCTCAGTATGCAATGGCCCTTCTCAGTGATGAACGTTATCTCCAAGTTTCACGAGGAAGTTGCATCACCATTGCAACTGTGAGCAGAGCCCCTAGATCAGCTGCCCCAAATGTTTTCACAGCTTTCTTAGCTCTAAGGCATGACTTTAAAGCAGAGAATTAGTGAAAGATGTCAGCTTCTCTTCCCAAATATCTGCAATTTACCCATAGTGTCTGGCTATACAGGAAAGGCAGAATAAATGTCCCTCATCGACCCTGTGCTGAAAATGATAGTGGTGCCACACACCATGCTGAGAGGCCCTGTAGGTGAGTGCTGCTGATCCCTGTGAAATGTTGTCAGGAGACAGCAAATGCTGCTGCCTCACATTTTGAATGGAGAGAAGGTGTTTTCTCTATGCCTTATTGAACAGCTGCTGGCCTTGGAGGACTTCTCTGACAGGTCTGAGAAGCACATCTCACCACTGGCAGGGATGAGTTCACAAGTTTCGAAAAGCAGTTTTGCTGATACTGTACTGATGGGCAACAGATACTTTATACTTTTGCCCTGTGATACTGTAGCTCTTCTTACTGCAACCTCAGCTCCACAGCCATTTGACAGCAGGCTGACAGGAAGCATTTTTTCCCAGTCCTCACAGAAAGGGGGTCAGCCTGCTGACCATCATGCTGCTTGTTAACAGGAGCACATTGCTATGCATCAGTGCAGTGGCACGTCCAAGCTGCGTGTAAAGAGAGCTGCCATGCCATGCTCCACTGAGCAATTCTTGCTTGGACCAAACCTACTGTCACTGTGAGCTAAGACGATTCTGCCAGGAGAAGAGCCGAAGAATGGAAAAGCTTAGAAAATTAAAGCCTTCAGGACAAATACTGATCCCATGCAGGCATCTCCTAGCGCTGAAACCTCCCTGTGCCAAAGCCAGTGTCCCACAGACGCAACTTCTCTTTCAGCATTAAAGATGGGAAGAACTATAACACTCCCCACTGCAGTAAAGCAACTCTAACATCAAAAGCCAATTCAGTAAGATTTACCTTTCTTAGAACTCTCTAGCACACCACCACCACCCTGTAGTTCACTCCCTGTTCCCACTGTCAGTCTGAGTACTTTCATTCACCACAAGGGAAAGGGAGAGGGGAAATAAATAAAAAATCACTCCAAAATAACAGAAACTCCACACAGAGATTCACAAGTCAAGAACACTGGATTATTAAAGTTTAGCATCTTATTTAAGGACACACTATTTACTACTATAATCAAATCCATGGAAAGCACTTACAGTAGAATATGATTGATTCAAACAGCAGTGTGAGAACCTACAAGATGTATGCATATGGTTATAGCACAGTAAAAGCTCACACTTCAGTCATCAGGAAAGTACAGCTGATTTCCAGGCAGTCCAAAGAAAGACCTTTTACTCTTCCCCTCCATATTCAGATCAATGGAATAAAGAGCCTGGTACATAGGCAAGTATATTGTTAAAGCTGAACCTGTGTTCACTCACCCCACACCTGTCTGTCACACTCACCAAACAGCACATTCTCATAGTATTTATATTATTCTTTGGTGTTGTAATCAGCAAGTCCTGGGAAAGACACAATGCTCCTTATTCCGGGCATGGCATCATGAAGGAACTAAGTGGACTCAACACACAGCATTTCCTGCAGAGTATCTGGACACCTTAGTTTGCTGGAGAAATGACACTGAAAGAAGGTGGCAATATTTATTATTCCTTTGCAGAGACCATCACACTGGTTAAAAATCAAACATAGTTTATATTCTGCAAAGGGTTTCACTGTGCTGTTCTCTGCATTTCTCATTTAAAAGTTCCAACCTAAGCACATGAATGCACCCTACTAAGTCTGCAAAGTCCTGTCACCACAGTGTAGTGAAGGACCATAGCCTTCACTGCTGCTTGCTATCTTGCTGGAGTACCTTTTCTCTTACACAGGAATCTTTCCGGTGGCCTGGCCACACACACACTAACATGCGCACGCACACTCTCTCCTTCCTTCCTCATCTCTGTATAAATATAGAAACCTTGTCTGTTTTCTAAATGCTCTCCTGCTGCTGTGTTCTCTCCTTCTGCCTCCCAAGACACTTCAGTGAATACCTGCTGCTTTGTCTCTGCTGTAGATTTTTCACTGAGGATGCAACATTTTGAAGCCATAGATTTAACACAGTCCCCTACACTTGCAGCCCCTACACAGAGATGTATGGCTCTGGCTTAAAGTTTCACCCAGTCAGCAAAATCTGGTTTGCAAATAGGAAGGGAGCTTGAATTTTTGCTGCTGCTTGCAGAGTTGAGGCTCAAAACATGACATAATCATCTGTGAAAGAAAATGTGAATTTTCAGATGGTTCTGTCACGCTGAGAAGTGCTCTGAGAGAGAGAAGGTGCCAGGAACTTCCCTATGCCTAGGAAGCTGCCCTCTACTCATCGAAGGTTTAAACAAGGCTGGTCTATTCAATCCAGAGCTAATGCTTTCAGAACCTACCCTCGTGGCATTTTGAGAGCTGGAGGTGAAGACTGCAAGAAAGATGTTAAGTAGGCCAGGGAACCCAGAAATCTTTCCCATCCTCAATCCATCCTTCCATCACACCACTGGTGATGCTGCACCTTTCCAGACCACCACAGAGAGATTACATTTCTGAAGAACCTTGACACACTTACACAATTAAAACAAATTAGCATAATTCAGACTAAACTTCTAATTTTAGCCATCTGTAAATGTGCTTTCCTTTTAGCTCAGATCTAGCTTGCTGTACCCCAGCTTCACCACACTGCAGGTGGCTTCCTATGGTGCATAGACTAAGCCCACCAGGCTGTCATGTGCAGGACTTTTATGAAGGTACCGTCCTTTGTGCTCGCCATCCTGACAGTGTTTGCTCCAGGCAGGGTTCATCCCTGCATTCAGTCAGTGCCCTCCTGGGGCAGATGTCCTGGCCGAGGTGCCAGGCACAGAGGACAGGGCACAGCTTGAAAGAACTTGCTCCTGAAACAGATTTCTGAATGCTACAAAGTTTCAGATACTGCTCACCTCATTTCAGCACCGTGGGCTCACCAAGCACATACAGATGCTGTTATTACCTGAATAATTTAAGAGCCTGCAGAGCAGCAGTGCAGAATAGCACCAGCATACCCCCAGTGCCTTCTCCCACCAGCAAATTCCAGCAGCAGTGGACTCTGCTCCTACCCAACATCCCTTACATCCAGATGCCCATATTCTGCTCCTGTTCACCCCACCCCATCACGGGGAAAGGAGACAAAGCAGCTCTTGTGCTCTGAGACTCTGCGGGCAGCGTGGCCCTTTCTCCTGCTGATGAGCTCCAGCTTGCAGGTAAGATACCACCACAGCTCCCAGTAGCTAGTGAAGACCCAGGCAGCTGACAGCCAGCCATGTCACATCTCTGGCAGGATCTACTGCCACTGAATGCAAGAACCTCAGTACCCTAATCCACCGATGGTACAGTGGCCAGATATCCATGGGAGCAGGACACAGTGGAGCTCAGAAGTCCAGTTATCATGGGGATATTCTGAGCCATCTGCAGCTGAGTCCGCTGAAATCCTTTGCCCTCCTGCTGTCCATCACTCTTTTCTCTGCATCCGCTCTAAATCCAGCGCAAGCTGAAGGCTGCTGCAAAGAAACAGCCATTTGAAAGGACGCAGGCAAGCAGAGAGAACAGACCCAGTGGCTGCTCCTTGGCAGCACTCCAGCAGCGATTTCCCACCCCAGTTTCTCATGTGCTTATTGCATAATTCTGACAGAGGTGTCTTGATTTTCTATCTCAGAACCCTAAGTTCAGACCACCCTGATACACCCTATCAGTGACCAGTCATTGAGTGACCACTTTTGCTTGTCACACAACAAGCACAAGCGTGGTCCCCCTATATGACTGTTCAACTGTCCTTCTAAGGAATCATCTGTAATTGCTCCTCTGTCTGACTGAGTTTGTGGCTGTTGGTCTGTGGATGCTGAAATGCTGTTAGCAGGGAAATTTTCTCTTCTTGCATTCATTCTGTGAGAACTTTTCCTTTGCTGTGTAAGCTATGTAAACAATAGATAGGGTTTTTGTAAATAGCATTCATATCTGGTATCTTTTGACCTTGTGTACATTATATTAGATAAAAACATTTCTAAGTGGGTGTCTGAGATTTTGACCAATCACCCTAGGAGAAGTGTAAGCACTGTTCAATTGCTTTATAGAACTAGACTATATAAATGGTATTGTAAATTTAATAAATGATTCATTCCTTGCTCTAACTCCTGCCTCACTGCATCTCTGAACCCCTGCTTGGAAGCCCACATTGGTCCAAACCCTTCCTGACTTGTTCTAGTTAGCACATTTCCCTAGCTTCCAAAGGATGGAAAAATTCATCCATGGAAAAGCATTCTCATTGGCATCCTCCACGTCACCTCAATCATCTCAGTGCTGCCTCTCCCCAGTCACCTCACACACCTCAGCTTGGAGTTTCTTCTGACAGTTGTTATCAGCCATTTAATTGCTCACGTTTATCTGTTACCCATGCTTGACTATAGGAAGGGGGTCACTTGATCCTCTGTCCTCCCTTAGCTCTTTCCCACCATTTCACTCCAGCTGGAGGAAGAGCGCTCCCTCTGCCAAATGGAAGAGCTCCTGCCAAATGGAAACACCTTGCTCTCGCTTTCCCACATAATTCAAACCCACTCTCACAAATTTCTTGTCTCCCTCCTCCAAAGCACCCTCCCAACCTCTCCTGGCAGGATGTATCTCAGTGTGTGATCTTGAGCACTAAAACATTTCCTGCTGCAGCATGCAGAAGCAGTACTGCACTAAGGATGGGTGCCAGACTGTACTGTGGAGATCCATGAGCCCTCAGGCTGGCCTGAACGCTGTTTCCAGGAAACTATCAACTAGAAAAAAGCCAAGGAGTTCTATGCAGAGAGTTTCTTATTAGGAATTACTTACTGTTCAAGAAAGCATTCTGGGAGACGCTCTACAAATCCACAACAAGAGACTGTCTTACCCTTGAACACTTGCAAGACAAAGAAAGTAGACAGAAGAAAGAGAAAAGAGGTTTGTTCCTCATTGTACCTTCCCTGCCACGCCTCCGCCAGAAAAAAAAAAGTTTAAAAAAAAGTTTAAGAAAAGTGGTAAATTCAGGCAGCCTTGTTCATTTGTTCTTTACATGCCCAAGCAAAGTTTGCTCTCAGTGTACTGAGAGGATGTATCGCATCTTTCATACTAGTAATTTAAACACTGATAGGAATCATCATAAGAATTTCCCTTCAAGCTTTTGGTTAGATTGCTATTTAATACTGTAGCCCCAGTTACGCTGCAGACAGAGTATGCTCTCACATGTGTACTTGACAAGTCCTTTGGACATTATTGGCACTGCAGCTGTTACTGAAGTCCTCTTGCTATTTCCTGCATAGCACTCTTGTCATAGACATTTTAGAGGTTCCAGCCTCCTGCTCCATGAATCCTGTATGTCCACTGAGAAGCATAGCTGGAATCTGCATCTTTGTAGAGAGGCAGATGAAGGTGTCTGCCCTTGTTTATGCTTGACTATATATTTGGCTGAATTTAGCACCAGAATAAGTACACTTCAGTAGGAAGAAAGATTTTCATAGAAATACTAACTTTCATTTATTAGTCTCAGTCAAAGCATGTCAGGTTACAATGCCACCAGCCATTGATTGTGGGTGCACCTGGCACAGCTGCAAGTCACTTGTAGATGTATGTTTGAGACAAAGGGCAAGCCAATTGCTCTGGGCCTCAGTTTGGGTGTTGGACAGTTTGGGCCCTTTCTAACAACCCATTTGGTGAGCTCTGTCATTGCTTCCAGAATTCCTGGCAAGGGATTTGGTCCATTTTCTGTCTTTAATACATAACTACATAAGTCACATGCAACTCAAAAAGGACTTGATAACTGTGTTCACATAACAAGCTACAGAGCTGCCTCATAAACAGTGTCAGAACATCACTTTTCCACAATATGTTTTGCTGCTGCCCACTGACCCTGGCAAAGACAGGACTGTCTTTGAAGTGCTGTGCATGACTTCCCAGTGAAGGCTTCTAGCCAAGGTAGCCTTACCACATCTGCAGAGAAAGAAAGGAAGTGTTCTTGACTATGACTGCCTCTCAAAACCACAGAAAAGAGACACAGAGCTGCATCCAAAGCACAGATATCGTTCCTGTCAATCACTACTTCCCTGTCAGTGCAGATGGCCACATCAGAAACTCCACATGCAGCCCTGCAGCAATGACAGAAAAGCTCTGGTCCCCTGTAAACTGCCCATCTAAGGAAAGTGCACAGAGATTTGAAGCTAGGATCCTGCAGCAGAACAGCAAGAAGTCAACCCAGATGATGCTTGGCACATTCTCTAATGGCAGTGAACTTCTGTTAATTCACACTCTCTTTTGTGCACGTCTGCTCTCTGTCACACCTTCTTGTCTGCAGGGCATCATCAGAAGTCACTAACACATCATGCCACAGCCCACAGAGGTAAGTCCTCACAGTTCAGCACTTGCACTAAACGTGGGAACACACAGGACCATTGAACACTTGCTCACTGGGGTCATCCTAAGATTGAGACAACCTCTAGCCACTCTGCAGAGCACACAGAGCAGGAACACTCCAGGACATGCCTGGCTGTTTCATGTGACAGCTCTGCCCAAACCACAGGTATGCCTGGGCTAGACAGGGAGCATGGATGAGTGACAAGATACCGTTCCTTAAATCCTTGATGCAGCCCCTGTCAAATGAAAGCTCAACTGCCATCATCTCGAGTCACAAAGGTTGGGTGCAGGGAATACTGGAGGAGCGACAATGTTATACATCTGGACTGTCCTCATGCCAAGAGACAAACAAGAGGTATAGAACACAAAAATTGACAGTACAAGGTCAATCAGGTTATTGTTGCATGCACTTCATACAAAACCCAAGAGATTTCTATGGAAACTGGAAAGCAACAAATACAATCGTGGTCCAAGGAGAAGGTTTTTGGGCAACACAGCATGAAATAACAGAACTCACTGCCTTCAAGTATCACAGAATATAAGGCTCTTGCAGGATACAACCGTGCAGTTTGTGGGACACATACAATCACACAAAATTTCCAGGAAATGCTAGCAGATACTAAATTGAAGACATAAGAGCTCATAACAGCAGCTCGCATGGCATGGGATGAGAAGAAATTTCTTCTGAGGCCATCACCTCCTTCCCTCTGGCCATCTTCTCTGCTTTGTGTCATGCTAGGACTTCCCTGGATTGTAGGCCATGCCTCTACTAACTTTCATTGCAGCTGTGCTTGGTGGGCTCAACCAGAAATCAAGACACTGATACCCTGCACTGTACAAACATCAAGTGAATGAACAGCCTCTGCCCCAAAGAGCCTCGCTCTGTGTACAAAGTGAGATATAGCTGGCAGGCACTGGCAAAGGAACAGAAGGAGCCAGTGACACCACAGTGGTTTCAGTACATTCCAACAGTGCGTGCAACGGCCTTTGGCATGGACATGACACAAGCCCCATGCAGGCTCACAGGGCACTAACAGACACCGACTTAACCCAAATCAAACCCACACAACTGCTGCAGCAAAACAGAATGAGAGATTCCAGTGTATCCTGGTAGGCCTCCGCTTGGCCTCAAGGAGACTTGCACAGGAAAAACACTATCACTAGAGACACAGGCTTTGGGGCAGGAGCTAACAAGAGACAGCTGGCCCAATAGAAAAATGTTCTGATTTGGTGGTTCTGCACATCAGATCTCCTTTACAGCCCTTTGGCAATGTAAGAGGCGGGCTGCTCCATCAGCTTCCAGTACAAGAGGCCCTGCAGGGAACAGCCATGGACCTGCAGGCACCAAGCAGTTATTCTCACTGCAGAAGGAGGCATCCGACACGACAATGTGGCAGCTGAATGACCCCTACATCCAACTCCCCAGATGCTGTCTGCAGGCCTCCCATCTGTCCTGATGTGTCCACTGATCTCCCCTGATGAGCTGCTCTCTGTGGACACAGACCTCTCCAGGCTGTCCTGGCCTAGCTTTAAGAAAAGCAAGACTCTCCTCAGTACTCTCAGGGCCCAGCTACTAAGACGCTCCAACAGCAGAGCTCTGTTATGAGGCTCCTGCTCACAGGGGCACATGGAAGTCTCCAACTCTTTGGGTAAAGGCAGAGGAGGAGCCCACCTAAGAATTCCTGTATCACAACCTCCTATCAGATATATCTTTGATTATCCTTGGTTTCGCCTCTCTCCTCACTGCCTTTCTGCACTGGTGCATAGCACGTATACCCTCAGACCCTGCTGTGAGAAGAACATTCAGATTCAAGAGGTCTTTAAGGGGTAGCAAAGCTATCTTAGCAACATGCCCACTCATGCAGGAAGCTGGCAGCAACAAAAAACTGGCAGTGACTTTCCAGAGAGGAGCTACAGCTCAAAACAGCTGGCAGATCCCAGGCATCAGCATGCTGGTGTCAGCAGAAGTGACAGACATCTCTTCATTGCCCCTGATTCCACTCACCTGCTGCCAGCAGGGAAGGATGATCCACATCCCATGCACAAATATAGCCTGGCCCCAGGAGCAGCAGAACCCAGAGACCTCTGCACAAACATGCTTTCTCTGTTAGGGGTCTGCTCCTGCTATGCCCTGGTTTCAGTATTCTGGTGCAGATTAAGCAAGGGATGGAGCGGACATCAAAACTAGTCCTTCACTAGAGAAAGGGGTGACGGTCTCTTGTGCCTTAGCTCTCAACCCAAAAAGCGATTGTGGGAAACTGAAGGAAGCTAGAAACCAATTTTATCTTAGAGATCAAATCTGTTACTGGGCTGAGTGAGTCTATCAAGCTGCCTTGATAAAACCCTCAGTTCCCTTTCCCCTTCCTTAGGCTTTTTTATATCCGTGCTCCCTCCCCCACCCTGCTCCCTCCAAGCTGTCAGGGTAAACAGCAGATTTCTGGTCCCAAAAGTTGTCCTCTGTTCGACAGACTGTTTCTTGTGCTGACTGCACACAGGTTTGTACAGGGACCAGGCTGCCCCTCTGTCATTCTCTCCCTACCCTCCAACCCCTCCAAACACAAATAGCACTCACTGTCACAACCACAGGCACCTGGCTATAGGGCTCCTCGCCCCAATGGCACTGACCTTTTTCTTCCGGTCCCGAGAACGGTTCCTGCGCTTGCGATTGGATTCTTCCTTCTCCTTCTGCTCCTGCAGAGCCTGAGCCTCAATGTCTTTGATTTTCTTCAGCTGTTTAGCTGCTTGAGCCATGGCTGGTCAGACTGCAGTCCTCTCCAGAGCTCACACCTGCACTTTCTGTGCAGCAGCCTCCGATTCCTGGCCAAGGAAGTACGTTCCCCTCACTCAAATGCTATCGACCCAGATGAGTGTGAAAACAGTAATGAGCAGAAAATTGAAAGCAGTCGGTAAGCCCCAAAGGACAGCCAATGTCTCCAGGTAGTTGCTAGATGCAGTCTGGGACACCTTTATAAAACATTAATAATCCCAAATCCAGCTGTTCCAGAGGTTCTGTGCACCATTGCAGCAGCCCCTGACTGCGCTGGCACATCATGCAGAAGCCTTCTTGTGGGACAGGACACTGGATTGGTGCTGTGCTCTCTCCCTCACTGTTTCTCCTGCAGTATGAGAAGAGATGCAGGCAATCAGCCACAGGAAGGAAAATAACTCCCAGCAATTAATGCATGATGACAATAGAGAAGCAGTGAAAAAAGAGGCTGATGCATTTCATCCGACTCCTGAGCTCTCTGTAGCAATGTTTAAAGAGCAGTAACCTGCATGTATTCAGTCAGGGGCTTTACCACTGCAGTGCTGCTGAGGCAGGCACATATTTCAGTCTCTCCAATTTTCTTCCTCACAGTCAGTCTCCGTGCAGCAGCCGCATCACTCACTCACTCTCTGGGTTACGATTCCGTCTTCTTTCAAGGAGAGCAATAGGGAATGGCTGCATCTGTTAGGAGGCAGGCAGCATCTCTGCTCAGAAAACAGCCGATACTGCAAAGGACGTGCCAAGTACTGGAGCAAAGTGCAGCTTAGCAGCATCCTTTCCTCCTCGCATCTCTCCGCTGAGTGAGCAGCAAGAGGAGGGGAGGGATCTTAGCTGTGAACAGCAGACAGAAATGAAGGGTTCAGTCCGCTCTTTACACAGCAGCAGCAAAGTAAACCCAAGCTACCAGCTCCTGCCCACCCAGGCGTCACCAGAGCACAAATCCTCTCAGAGGATACCTAGGCAAGGCTCCCAGAGAGTCAGCCATCCCTTCTCCACACACAGCGCTACATTTCACCTGCAGCTGTCTTCCAAAAGCACAAACAATTCCACGTTGGAACCCAGGGGTCAGGCCTGGAGGAGTAACTTTGGCTCCTGCACTGCACCAGTGTGTAAGTGGGACAGGATAAAACCGGGATGGGGTTTTTGGGGTGGGCTCTTCAGTGGGGACCACACCATCACCTGCACCAGAGTGTGCTTATCTGTTCAGGCACTTCTGAGCAGCCCTGCCTTTATCAGCTCCATTCTTGTCCCTTGGAAAAAACATTGCCTAGATGCAAACCCATGGGCAAAGCACTCATGGGAAAACTATCTGCACAGGTGGACGCTCTGCAAATGCTGCACTTTTCTGGAATCAGCTTCCCAAATTCTAGGCAGTAATGGTCCCTTTGTGTTAAAAGATGGCAAAGCAGGCATTAATGTCAATTCCTCAGCAACTACCCGACAGTCAGACGTTATTTAGACTGGCAAGAAGCTGAGATGCAAACTTAATTGTACAGACACTGTAGGTCACTTTTTTGCTAGAGTAAGTTTTCTTGCATTTTTTTCCCCTTCGTTTCATCTCCCTTTGAAGTTCCCCAGGTTCTGTTGCTTCACCCATAGACCAAGGAGTGTGCTAAAATCAGGAAAGACGACTGGCGCATCATACAGTTTTTAAAGAATATGATGACTGATAATATAGAGAAGATCCTAATAAAATATGAAGAATAGGAAATTATAAAATTGTACAATGTGTTTCCTAGTACAGCTTTAGTTTTGTGTATTTTAGCCACATCAATAAACAATACATTCAAGTCTACATACAACTGCACATCTTTTTATAGCAATGTTCTGCCAATACCCATGAAAAAAAAATTACAAAATTAAATAGAAGCTGCAGAGTTAAAATGCTCCACAGACAGAAGGGAGCTGGGAGCACAATTGGACTATCACCCTTATTGAGCCTCCTCCACATGAGTCCTTTGCAGGACATATGAGGCTGAGGAAACATTACCTTTGCTCAACAACAGGCACACGGGGCAGTTGTCAAAATTAACCATAACACGCTGGGAGCACGTCACTCCCGGATGTTGGATTTTGCATCCTAAATCAGCTCTCTGCTAGTTTGCAATTTTTTCTGTGGAATTGCCTAATTTTTCAAAACAGGGAACTCAGGAATGACACCAAGTTCTGCTATATGCAGCAGCCTCGTTTCCCACCAGATGCACGAAACCAGTCTGGGCACCAACTGCTCAGTGCCAGGGGCCACCTGGAGCTCCTTGCATGACCAGCAAGGACGTCTGAGCCTTTGCTCGAGTCCTGCCTTCTAGGTTCCAAGGCTTAAGCAGGGTCAGACTTCAGAATCCAGGCCCGCTCCGTGCCCGGGCCTGCACACTGAGAGCCGAGGGACGGCTGTGCTGCACTCCAGGCTTTGGCACGCGCAGTCTTTTTCTCCCCCGAGGTCCAGAAAGCGCGCTGCAGGCACCGCTCCCCGCATCAGTCAGCGGGAGCACCCGCCCTCTCCCTGCATGTCTGCGGCAGGACTCGGCCTCCTCCTACACACAGATCCCACCTCTTAACTCCTTGTAAGCCAGAGCAGAGTGAGCACTGGGCAGGAGCAGGAAAATAACCTGGAACTGATGAACGAGATGCTGAGGCTAGTCAGGCTTTGCATGCTCATCGCTTCGGAGGACACTGTGGGCATGCAGTGGAGATGTCTCAGCTGCTAAAAAGCAAAATTCTTAAGTTTGCTCTGGGAACAAGGAGCAGAGCCCACCAGCTCTGGGCACTTCAACCAGTTTGTTGAGCCTAGGAGTGTCTTGGAAAGCTTTTTTATTTTGTCACTGCTTCTTTTAACCTGCTAACTCATTTGCTGGCTTATGTGTCAGGCACTGTGTTTTTTCTTTTTTTTGCACAGTGAGAAGCATGTGAAGGGAAATGTGTGAGACCTCAATTATCAATTTCTCTTTTCCTGTTCTGGGCAGCCTTATGCAGTGTTACCAGATGCTCCAAACAAAGGGCTGAGAAAAAAAGCAGCAGCATTAAAGAATAGGGACATTTAATGAACTCAGAGGGTAGAGTTGTAAAAGCCATCTAAGAAAGAAGTTACTCACAAAACCAGCCTGGAACATACTATTCCAAGTTAACATCACAGCTCAGAACTGTAGGGCTCAGAACTCAAGAGTTTTGCAAGTGCTTTGAGAGACCATAAGGGAGACATTTTTCAGAGGAAGTGCAAGTCTCACTCACATGGGTGTAACCAGCTGCCAAATGAAAGAAAGCCTCATGCCATGGGCAGGCTATTCTGCAAGTGCAGACTCTTTTAACTAGTTGAGTGACCATTCTTGGAGTCTGGATATGCTTAGGCATAGCTAGCCTAATGTTCTTCACTTTTGCCTGCAGGTTTATACCTGATAAAGCCTCCAGACACGTTTACTTGGACGCTTGGCTGCGATTCTGTTTAATGCACAATGAGGCACTCATTCTAACAAAAATAATGAAAAGATTCTAATGATTCTTGAAGAAGCACAAACTATATATAGTGAGGCTTGAAGCAATCTCCCACGTACTAGCAGGCAGAGAGTTCAGGAGGCAGCTCTGTATCACCACAGAATTGCATTAGAATTGTCTGCCGTTTGCTTTAGGTGACCTCACTGGAGCAGGGGTTGGAGAAAATGACCGCCAGATGTTCTTCCAACCTCACTCATTCTGCAATTCTGTGATACATGAAGGGACTGCACATGATAGCAGAGAAACTCTAGCCTGAAAGAAACATGGTAACAGAGCACAGAAAATTGTGACTGATACAGAGAACACACAAAGTGGGGAAAAAAAAATCATTATTTTATACAAAAAGGAGAATCAGAGACAGTATATTCAAAATAACAAAAAAAAACCCCTCTATAATCTTTCTACTCAACATAAAAATGAAATGTGGAATCCACTCCTATGGAATGCTGTGACAACAAACAAATGAGTTAGATAAATTTGGGAAAGATAGGTCCATCACAGACATTGAACATGATGGAACTACAAGGAAAGACTGAGAGAACTGGCTTTGTTCAGCCTGGAAAAGAGATGGTTTAGGGGTGACCCAGTTGCAACCTTCCAGTACCTGAAGGGAGCCAACAAGAAAGATGGAGAAGAACGTTTTACAAGAGCATGTAGTGACAGGACAAGGGGGAATGACTTCGCACTGACAGAGAAGAGGTCTAGATCACATATGAGAATAAAATTCTTTCCTGTGAAGGTGGCAACGTACTAGCATGGGTTGCCCAGAGAATTTGTTGTTGCCCCATCCCTGGAAGTGTTCAAGGCCAGGCTGGATAGAGCTCAGACCAACGTGCCTTAGTGAAAGGTGTCTTTGTACACAGCAGGAGGTTGGAATTGGATGATCTTTAAGGTCCCTTCCAACCCAAACTATTCTGTGATTCTACCGTTTGGGCCCAGTCTCCTTCTCTAGAGGCCCTTAAAGCACAGGTTCACTGGCATGCTGGAAAGGGATGCTGAAGGGAAGATGAGATGCAGAGAACTTTTCAAAATACTGTTCCTGGACATACCATTGGTCCTGGACATATCCCTGTCCCTGTGGCCCAGCACATTACTGCATAACTGATCATGACCGGAAAACCACTAGACACATGAATTGAAAAATACCACTAAGTCCCTGCCTGCCCACAAAGCAGAGCAGAGAATTAGCTAGCAAGACTTCAGATAGTCCCAGGTTCAGACTCCATTTGTATATCAGAGGGATTATTGATCTAATGCACTTCAGGTATAGCCTGAAAGACACCAAAAGCATCATCTGCCATCCCCAGAAAAGGATGGTGCACTTGAGCAGATTAAGAGCTTTTACCAGTGCAGCTGAGAGAGATAATTGCACTTTTCTAGGGCTAGAAATGTTTTCCTGTTCTAACTCATTTTCCTTATCACCTTACCTAGAGCAATATTTTATTCTTCAGACCCTGACTATAACACAGTTATGTGCAGCTGTACATAAGCTGTCAGAGTTTCCGGGCAGTGCTACCCTATAACATCACAATTTCCTTTTCTATCTTCCTTCTGCACCAACATTTGCTGCTTGGACTTGCTGAGCCCTGTGCAGAATTTGTGATGAAGGTTCCTGTGGACAGAAATCAGGTTTCCAAGCAGATCAAAGTACCTATCTCACAGCTGGATAGACAGAGAGATGATCAAGGGTGTCTGCAATGGCCTTTAAAGACACTGGTTTTTTCAGTGCTTTCCTTTGTCCCCAGCCATTCAGCCGTCACCTGCTGACCCCTTGCTGTATATACCCAGGCAGTTCTGATCACTTTCTGCAGACCAGCTTCTGTGATTTGCTTTGGTCTCGAGCATGCTCACCAATACAATGCAAAGGAGGACAAGGACACTCCTAAAGTAACTGCAGTCTTGCCTACTTCAGTCTGCAGAAGATTTTTATCAGAAGGGAACAGCAACTTGAACCTGCTCCCCTGGAGAATAACTCCTCCCAGTGGGACTGACTGAAGCCCTGCTTCAGGAAACCCACTGACCGGTAACAATTCAGTTCATCCTATGTGACACCCTTTTTCCTTTCTCCCAAGATACCAGAGAGGATTTCATCCCTACCAAATTCTAGGTTCAGAGCTGTTGTCGTGGTACCTCTCTAGCTGCCAGGATTTGAATTGATGCTTAGCTCTCCGATGGGGAGAAGCAGAATGCCAACTGAATGGTCTTTGACATCAGTGATAGCTGTTTTTCAAACATCTGTCTTGAATTTTGACAGCATGACTTAAAAGATTTAAATACCTTAACTGGAAGTAGGTACCTCTACCATACACCTAAGATTGTCCTGAGCAGGGGCTTAAACTTAGGATGTTCTCAGTTAGGAAGCATTTGGCCTATGACTGATACCGAGCTTCTATGTGCAGATGGTAAAAAAGAGACCCTAGAGATCTGCTGCACATAAACAAAAGCTCATTGTCTTCACATTCATGCAGGACTCAGGACAGGAGAAGTAGGAAATGGACTTAGTAATTTCACTTAACTCACCACATAATTTTTTTTTGTCCCACAGTGATTTTTATCTTCTTTGGAGAAGTTGTTTGGGAAGTATCTGGAACTGCAGATGATCTCTTGTTGCTGTTTGTTCCTATTGGGTAAAATGGGGAAACAAAGGATGACAGAGTTTCAGTAAACAGACTTTCTCCTTTAGCTGAAAGGTACCATGTGAATATATTAGCCAACATGTTAGTAGAAATTTTTCAAGAATTTTATTTAATTATTTGTCACACAGCACCATATTTATCACTTTTTCCTTGAAAACAGATTATTTTTACTATGATAGCTCTCTGTTACCTCCATCACATAGTGGGATTCTACTATGTGACACAAATGACAAACATAGTGACAACAGTCACTATCTAGAGTTCACAGGGAAAAGTATTTGGCAAGGGAGAACAAACAAATACTGACAGAGGAACCTTTAGGAAAATTATGACACAAAATGAACAAGGTCATTATGTGCCAGTTTCGCATATAGAGCTGTCCAACAGAATAGAACCTCCCAGAAGGAAGGAAGCACGGAAACACATTCCTGACTCTCTCTGCAAGGTACTGCAGCTGTTTCAAGAGATTAAGCATGTAGCTGGAGTTCTGCCTTGCTCTAGGTGAAAAATCAATGTTTGGTGAAGTTGCTGAGATTCTCTGTATTTGGGGCAAAAAATTTTACATTCAAAGCTCAACTTCAGGCATCTATTTTTAGGTAAATTATTCTGGCTGACAAGCTGTGAAGATAAAAGATGCTGCAGGCCTCACCTCAGCTGCTGTAAACTTGGACTGCCTCAGCCAATCTGCAATCCTCTATTACTTGCAGAGACCGGATCTCAGCAAGGAGCTCTTTCTCTGAGCTGGGAACCTAATTAAGATGGTTCAGTTCTTTTTAGCTTTTTCTGAATTATCTCACTGATGAGCATTCAGAACTGCCATAACCCATTAAGATCATTCTCCTTTCAGTTAGTCTCTTTCAAGAACCACAACTCTAGTCTCCCAGACTGTAGTTTGCTGCCGTAGGTTGCATTGAAACTCTTCCCTGCATATTGAGAGCTGGAAGCAGACATTTTGGTTCACCTATCAACTAATTTAGAGCAAACCTGACAGTGTTGAACAGAGCAACTCTTCCCCATGTCCACAGCATGATACCTGGCCGTGGCACTGCAGAACCTGCAGGAGCAACTGTTCACACTGTGCTCTCTGGTACCAAAGTTCTTGCTCTTCAAGACAGCCAGATTTCAAACCTGTTTTGGCTTGGCAACTGTCTCAAAAGAGAAAAAACCCCAAAAACCTAATGAAACCTTCCAACACCTCCCCCCTCCCCTTCTTTTCCCCTATTTAGTAATTCTCTAATGGTAGGATTTGATAGTTTGTTGGACAAGATTCTAAAAAAGAGGTCACCTTGTTCATGGCTCCCAAGCATGGTTGTCATCAAGTTAGCCCACACAAACTGAGGCTGGGTTTTTTGTTGTTATTTTTTAATTAACAACCAGTTAACAATGCAGCCTATCTGATCAAATAATGCTTTTTATAAACAGCTTGCCTTCTTGCAGACAACCTTGTGAGAGCATGTCTGTGGAAAAGCCTTGGGAAGGTTCTTGTGGCCACCGCATCTTTATAGGCCTCGGGCCAGCCCTCGGACCACAGGAGGCGGAGGCAGGGGTTCTTTCCCGAGGCTTATCATGCTTGTCACAGGGAAACTCTGGCATCGATCACACACACACTGGAACTGTGCTTCCCTCTAGCGTTGTCAGAGCTCTGAGCTTGTGGAGAATGTGCAGCGACAGTGTGGGATGGCACCCCAATGTTCCAATTGTGCCTTAAAGCTGCAGGGCAAACCTTGCTGGGTAAAATGTCTTGTTCTCCTCCTATTCGAGGTTCTCATTACAGATGAAAGAGCAGCTGAAGGGGGTGGGGAAAATTTCAAACACACACTGCAAGTTTTAAAGGACGCAGGTCAAAATTACAAACTGAAGCTGACAAAAACCAGGACCACACTTGGTTTTGGGCAGCCCTGGCAGAGAGTAATTTGAAGGTGGGGGTTTCTGGAGAAGCTTCAAGTTTGTTCTTCTTAATTTTTCTCTAATTAGAAATTCTAGATAAAAATTAACATGAACAAGCACTCTCTTAAGTGAATTCCAAGTATCACCTCTCTTTCAGGCAAAAAGGCCCACAGGGAATCTCACTCCCAGGACCAAGTATCAGGGACAACATTCACCACTCAAACGGAAGAAAAAAAATCTACACGCACAACTGACATCCAAAATGGCTCAACATAATTTATTTTTTTATGTTAAAATGTACAGAGTTCTTTTGAAAGTACTTGCTAGAAAGGGGAAAAAAAAGTGATATTACATACAAGGAGAGGAAGGGAGACCATCCAGCCAGGAGCGCATGACATGGAGAATTACAAAGGCATCTAGGCACCCCCTTCCCCTTAGCTTACAAGTCACCATGAACAAAGTACAAAGAGGTTACAAAACAGGAAAAGCAAATATAAACAGACAGGAATAGACTCAGCTTCATTTGTACATGCGGCTTTTAGAGGCATCTGGAGCTCCTATTCACACACTCTAGAGATCTCTTTAAAGAGAATTTTATCTTTCTTAAAATAGTTTTTAATATTCTACAACAAAGATAAAAAATTTTAAAGATGGAATGAAATGAAAAAGCTCTTATTTTTTTAAAAGGCATCGAAGTCACTAACAGTGAGGTTTTTTTTTAATTTCTTTTAGAAGATTACCCAAGTTATCTTGCTAAAAATACATATTTTTTTTAACAGAAGTGAAAAAATGGTAGGTACCAATATTACTGCGTTGGATAATTTCTTTTTATATATAGAAAAGAACTTTTTTTTTCTACAATAGTTCTACAGTCACAAAGGTTTGTGGAAAAGGGAGCTGCCCAATTGATAAAAAAACCCATACAAAACCAAACCAAACATAAAGGCAAACAAACTAAATTCATGGCCCTCGTTTCAACAGCTTCTCCTCCTGTCTCAGACCCACCCCCAGGAAGCAGCGACACAGCTGAAGATCTAAGAAGAGAGGGCAGCACAGTGCGCTTTCTACACGGGTTATTTGGAACTGGAATAGTATATACAGAGAAATGGGGTCCTACACAGCCTTGTACATGCTCAAAACTAAACAGAAATAAAAAGTGGAAGTCCTTTGAGTTCTGCCTTTTATGGTTAGCAGTTACTGGAGGAAAGTCCATTTTAGTGCATCTGAAGAAACCCCAACTTTTAGATTCTTTTGGTTTAAAAACAAAAAGAATTAGTCTTATTAATGTGTCTGTATTTCTACTTCATATACAATAAAAAAAAAACTTTACATTAAAGGGTTGTCCCTTCTTGTATTGGGTGACATGCCAGCAGTGTAGCCAAAATTAATGTAAATTGGATTCTGCAGTAATAAACAGCAAAATCCTGCCGCCTAGATCCTGCTATGGTGTTGGGACGGTTTCACTGCTGTAAAAGAGTCCGATTCCCTTCTTTTCCCACACTAGATCAAATGTGTGGCTATTCCTATAAAATGGGTATCAAAGACAGTAAGAGAATCAGGAAAAACATCACTGACCCCTAGAAAGTGGCACATTCAGCAACTTCCTACCCCAGACCAGGAATGGAAGAGTGACAAGGACACCACAGGGTTCTCATCCCAGTCACCAAATGCACACTTTATCTTCCAGCATTTCCCAAGCCAAGAGATTAACTGGAAACAGCTGCTTCTGAGCTCAGTGACTCAGAACCAAAACCCTCAGCATTTCCAAGTATGTACTAAAGCAGTCTGGGATCTCAGAGCTGTGGCTGACTCGCAGGTCACCAGAAGAGCCTGTAACCATTTTCTTGTCTTAACAGACCATTACCCACCCTGTCCTCTTCACGACTGCCAAAGGGATACAAAACAAGTTCTCTCTTGAGATGCTTCCAGCAGTTCAGTGACAGAACATGTGTGCATGCATGCACATGTGTGTTCATGTGCATGTCTGGGTGGTGAATGGGATCATTTTAAAGTTACATTATATTTTCAGCATAAAACATACAATTTCAATTAACTCATCTACAAAAACACCAATGTGAATGGTTTATTGTTTACACCTAACTCCAAATTTTACTGAGGGCGACAAAGTCAAGGAAAACTAAAGATTTTTCCTGACTTGCAGAAATAAAGATCTTCATTTATCCTCTGTGCCCCCTTCCAAATCTCCCAGTAAGTGCCTCCTGCTAGAAGTAGGAAATGTTAGGTGGGGTTTAGAGGGAAGGGTTGTTATTCTTTGAGATGTCAAACATTTTACATGGCTGCAGCACTAGAAACTGCATTCAGAGGGGCACAGGGGAGGGAAAAGGACATACATTGAAAAAAAATTTAGGAAGATGATTTCACGTTACACGTAGTCTGTCAGCAAAGTAAGGCTCTTTTTAAATTATGAGAAGATTTTGTGCATGTTTCCCCTCTAAAAAACATCTGTAAGTGATTTTAGCTGTAAAATGCTTGACGATTGTGAAGAAAAGAAAAACAAACAAACAAACAAAAATCAAAAAAATAAAGACCAGGCTTCCTAAAAAAACAAAATAAACCAAAGAAAATCCCTCTAAATCTACAACATTTTAACTGGAAAAAGGTCCATTTTCTCTGGTTCGTCAGTATAAAAGGTTCCTTTATTTATATTTATTTCAGTTTTTAGGATGCAAGTTGATCTTGCTCATCTTCTCATGTATGGTCCATTAAGAGACTGCTTGGGCACCCCAGCAGCATTCATGTAGCTGTGATGGGAGGGGCCAGTGTACATCATGTTTCCATGAGGATTTGGCTGCATAGGCTGCTGGGTATAGGCCTGGCTCCCCATCATTCCCATCTGCATCTGCATAGGATACTGTGCTGTCTGATTCATGTAGGCAGGGTTACTATGGTAACTGCTGTTCATCATGGGCTGTGTCATCCTGTAGCTGTTCATGGCATTCAGGGTGTTCATATTCATGGAGTTCACGTTGTACGGGGTGGTTGGCATCAGGTTGACTCCCATGTTCATGCCCCGCTGCACAGCCAAGGTCCGAGGCCCCGCCTGCATGGCGACAGCAGGGGGGCTGCGGCCGTACAACTGCTGCTGGTGTGCGGTTGCTGAGGGCAGGGGGGCTGATTTGGAGCGGATGGAAATGTGCCCCTTGACTGGCATCTGCCCCTGCAGCCTCTGGGTATGGGGAATACCAATATTGGTAGCAGACATATTACACTGAAGCAAGGGTGATGTGAGGTTCATGGTGGTGGATGCCAGGTTTGGTGGGGGTGTCATAGTGGCTTGTGCTTGTGGGGTGCCAGCCAGAGGGTGAGAGGGAGCCAGCTGAGCCAGCCCTGTGTTGGAAAGAGAAACGCTGGTTGCATAGGAAGTCACAGCAGGAGAATGGCTATAAGGCATGGCATGAGGGTCCATAATGGTGTTTGTCAGCTGCTGCAACTTGGCTAAACTGAATGTGGCTGATGGTTGTGAATAGCTCCCAGCACCAAAATCCCCTGGAATCCTCTCATAGATACTTATGTTACCAGTGCTGCCTGATTCAGGTATTTCCATGATCATAGGTGCTGGGGTGAAGCTGTTGTTCATGCTACACTGAGATAAGGGAGGTTGCTGCTGGGGTGGAGGTGGGGGCTGCGGCTGCTGGGACTGAGGCTGCTGCTGTTGTGGCTGTGTTGTTGGTTGCTGGTTACTTGGGGGCCTTTCTACTACACAGCTCTGAGGTGACTTGATATTACAGTTTGCTGCAGGCTGGACACTGTTTTGCTGCATCATGCTGCAACTGCTGCCAATGTTTGCCATTTGCTGAGTGACAACACAACTGTTCTGAGTGAGGCTGCTAGAAGAAGACAGTCCTCCATATGAACAGCTGCTCTGGGAAGAGTTATTTCCACAAATGCTGCCTCCCATAGTGGAATCATAGCTGCTGGGGTTTTCATAATTCTCTGTAGTGCTCTCAATGCTGCCAAGGTCACTGAAGCCACTATCCACCACCTGCTGAGAGTGGTCCGATACTGAAGGCACATCCATCATGGGGCTGGTCTCCATGTTCTGCATAGAGGGTGCGGACAGGGATCCTTGTTCAGGACTTATCTGTGTGTAACTGCTCTCCAGAGCAGGCACATTTGGGCTGCTGACAGAACGCACAGACTGGCTGGGGTGGGACTGAACAGAGGATATTGGACTGTTATGTTCTGAGGCCTGGCAATCTTCAACCATTGATATCTGAGGATCCTCCTCAGTCTGGGTATAACTTTGCAAAGTCTGACAAGCTGCAAGAGTTTCTTCACAGTCCTGGTAAGCTACATCATGCTCATTGCTTTCCTCCTGTGTCAAGGACTGGACTGCTTGAACAGTTTCAAGATCTAGTTCACTATGAGGAATCTCTTCCTCTTCCTTTAATTCAATTAATCCTTCTTTATTACTTTGCTCTTCTTCATGATCATCTTCAGACCCAGGGACATGCTCTGAGCCCACTGATGTCTCATTGGAAGCCTGCTCTTCCTCAGAATCTGCCTCTGCTTCATCTTTTTCTTTTGCATCTTCTCTACTGCTTGGTATGCTTGTTTCTAAAAAACATTCTTGCACCTGAGGCTCCTCTTTCACCCCTTCTTTAACAGGCTGTTCCTCCAATTCTTTTTTCTTCAGAGACTCCAGATGACCATCATCTTCGTCATCAGCATCGTGATCTTCGTTTTGATTTGCCATTACTGCAACTTCCTCTTCTTCCTCCTGGTCATGCTCAGGTTCGTCTAATTCTTGCTGCTCTTCTTCTGATTGCCTCTGCTCTTCTAAAATTCGTGGCTTCTCCTCTACTTCCTCTTCTATCTCAGGCTCTTTTACTTCTGGCACTGGACTGCTGTTGCTGTCCACAGGAGAAACTGCTCTTACTTCACTGCTGGCGGTATCTTCCTCTTCTCCCTCTCCTACCTCTTCTGCTTCCATATTCACATCTTCCTCTTTCCTTTCCTCAGTGAGAGGCAGGTCTTTCTGCTCAACACATTCTTCTTTATCTGAAATTTTGGCCTTACGCCCTGGTTTTGAATTAACTACCACTTCATCGACTATTTCATCCTGAACTGACGGTGGCACCTCTTCCCGGTTCAGTTTAAAACCTGGTTTTCGACCAGGTCTTTTCTTCCAGTGGACTGGTTTTCGGCTTTTCCCTTTTGGCCATCCCTTCTTCTTTTTCATAGGTGTGGAAGTATCTGGCTCAAGTGAAGAATCCTTCGCTTCACTGTTCCTCAGCATAGATAATGGTTTCAAGGGTGGGTTACCTGAAAATACAAATTGAAAGACACTGTTCAAACATTTTTGTTTGACCTAAGCATACATGGAAGCCTTCCCAAGCATGCCCAACATGTTTATCAACGTCAATATTAGCTTAGAAATTTATTAGAATTTATTAGCTTAGAAATATTGGCTCAGAATGATCAAGGTCTGCTCATTAGCAGCATGTTGCACATTACATTTTTGAAGAACAGTGTTTTGAAGATTTTCCATGTTCAAAGCTCTGAGCCTTTAATAATACACAATTCAAATTAAGCTCTAAGCTATATAATAAAATCCTGAAAAGACAAATTTTATTTATAAAATATGTTCACAAATGAATGTGTTGCAGCGTAAAGGAACATTATGAAGTTGCAATAAAAGCATGTTTCCATTTAGATCTGTGCATCTGCTTAAGAAAGGAAATATTTTCACTTTTTTCACAGCCTTACACTTTTTAATGCCAACAGAAATACACAGATGCCTGGATTTGGCTAGTAATTTTTTTAATTGAAGAAATCATTAAGAGGAAGCTGAATTTCTCTTTCATCTTTTATTTGATGAAGCAAGATTTGCATTTCAGGGAGTTTCCAAACACTCAAATAGGTTCAGTGCTTATACAGCCAGAAAGGGATGTGATTGCTTACTGCGAACTTCCTGAATAGTATATGGCATTCCCTGAATTAATTTTGGTTTGAACCTGTCAATTAGGACAGTCAGCGACATTTTATACAACTGTATAAAGCTGAATTACTCTTACACTTTGCTCAGACAGGCATTTACTTGAAATGCCTCCCTCCAACGATAAGCATTCTGAAAAAATTCTGGGTATTAAAAAATGAATACTGAATTAAAAAAATCAACAACTCCTTATGTCATCCAAAGAATAAATATTTGAAATGTGCATAAATAAAGAATCTGCCACAGTCAGCCAGCATACTCTTACACAGGAAGAAGGTAACAGTATTTTCATAGTATTTATTAAAGCATTAACACTTAAACCCTTAGAAATAAAACCCATCTCTTAAAAAAAACCATCACTATTTCTCTTCCCCATCTTCTACATTTTGTATCTACTACAGAGGATTAGATTTACCACATTCACAGTAAAACTTGTATGTAGAACTAGGAAAAGCAAAATAATACAGCTCAGCCATTATCACGCTTCATCTTCCCCTACACAACACTACTCAAATGGCACAGATTTGGCAGAATATAGAGAAACAAACTTTGGTTTTGACACCAGAGAACACCTTCTGTCTTCCAGAATGCCTAACCCTTACTAAAAACTGGCCTCAAATCACCATCCTACACTGTCCATTCTCATTACTGCCCTGACAGCAATCAGAACCAATCCAAATTCTTATCAGACATCCATTTAAGAAACTGCAATGTTGCATTTCAGGGAAATCTTAAAATACTTTCAATGCATTGCCTCAGCCAGACATTAAGTTCTCAGCAGAAAAATCTGGCCCCTAGTCAGAAAGTTAAAAAAGAGAAGAAAAAAAAACCACAAGCAGGTTTCTGTAGTGATGGGAAAACCTCCAAAAAAATTTCTAAGATTCCTATAAACATTCCTACCTCGTAGTTATTGTTAAAATAGTCTAAATCTGAACCATTTGTTAATTGCTGCAACACTGTATTTCTGATTTGTCATAAGGCAATGCTGCTCCCCTCACCCAGCCTAATTTTTTTATCAAAATAAAAAGCCAGCTGTTTAGGATGAACATGTTTAGGTAACTGACAACACACTGTATTTTCTCTAAGAGCATTACAGTTTCAATATGTATAGGCAAAGGCATCTGCACTGAAAGCAAAAGCAGCCAACAGATATTGTGTGATGTCAGGAGCAGCAATACCCTAAAATAATATGGTTACTACTTTATTACTTCAGAAGTTCTGATCAATTTGCAGAAGCTCGGGGGAAAAAAAAAAGCAACAGAAGTGAGACAAGGGAGCAGAAAGCACTAAATGACAAGTACTTATAAAGTAGCTGAAGCAGAAATTTACCACTGTATTATAGAATGGGTGTGAGTTAGAACAGTGGCTTTCCAAGTACAATTTTTCATCCCTGGGCACTTAAAGAACTATTTGTAGTCTGCAAAAGATGGTTAAAAATCACTGATTTATTTTACAAAAGAATATGTGTGAGTGGAATCTCTAAACGGATCTGCATCTCCACCAGAAAACATTCAGAAGGGCACAAATGAAAAAGACTTAAAAGAACTGATCTAACAGATCTGTCTCTGACTCCATAGTCTTATTAATGGTGCTGGAGTATCACAAAAATGTATTTAATGAGTAATCTAATCACAACAGAGTTAAAAAACCAACGGTATAAGATGACTGTGCATGTATTCCCACTAAGCAAACTTAATGCTGTCAGCATATGTTTGCACTAAATCTACGTAGTTATATGCTGCAGTAAGGATTTAAGGGTAACTGATGCTAAACAGTAAACAGTAAAATAAGCGGCTATTAGTGTATTAATGCTTTTAATATTAAAGCACTTTGAAAGAAAAATTCTTCTGAGGTAAATTCTTCTCTGGTAATAGCCTAATTGAAAGCCATCAATTAATGAGGTAACAATTTTTTCTTGTGGGATAATGGCACCATACTTGTTTTTCACACAGCCGTTCATTTTTATTTTGCTGACTGCTTTGCACTGTGTAGCCCATCAAAACAACAGGACATCTAATAGGCATAAAGAAGATTGCTAATGGAGTAGTTGAATGACAGATGCTTCTTCTGAATTGTTAGTGGACTCTAAGCAACCAGTCACAACCAAATTATTTTGTTTTATGAACTGAAGGTTCAGAGAACTTTAAGGAGCTATGAGAAGTTGAGAGGGTGAACACGCAGTGTGATAAAGAAGAGGATGTCAGAATAGACAATTTAATATTTCCCTTTGTTATGGAAAATTGGGGGCTTGCTAGTTCATTTCTGTTTTATTTCTGTGAGTGACTCTGCTGCATAGGTTTTTCCACAATCACAGACACCAATTCCATTCGGAAAGCTGAATCAAAAGGATAGCCTGGGTAATTGCCAATAAGACAGTTAAATGTATGCACCACATTTTCATAAAAACTAGGGAATGTCTGAGGCTAGTTTGACTGGTAATTTATGCCTAACCTGCATTTCAGCTGGAAGTTACAAGCCAAAGAAAGCAGCTAGTTCTGTCATGAGCTGTTATCATCTGACATAATCTATCAAACTTTCACCAGCGTACCACCGAACATACCATTATTGTCATCAGACTCCTCCTCATCTCTGGACTTCCTCTTAGAAGAGGGCCTATGCCTGAGTGTGTCTGGTGGGGCTAAGTGCCGAAAGTATCCACTGGATGAAAGTTCACTCTCCTCCTCTTCATCGTCCTCCTCCTCCTCTTCCTCCTCCTCAATCTCAAATGTAGGCTCTAATCGGGGCATTGGTCGTTCAGAGTCTGAGTCCTCAAATGGTTCATCCAGCACTTCTGTGGTTTCTGAGATTGTTTCAGTGACAACACTGCTGTTGTGGTGCTTACGCTTGCGGACCCGCCTCTTCCGATGAAGAATTGGTTTCTGAAAGTGGAAGGTGGGAAAAGAGAAGACATTTTATCATGTGCAGTAGAAATAAAACACTGGATAAATACAAAACATGAACAGCAGAGAGCTCCCTTCTAGAATCCAGAATTTCACTGGAAATACTGACTGGCACCTGCCACTAGTTAGAATTTAAACAGCTGAAGCTAACAGTCCATCCAGAACAGCTGGAAGTTTAGACACACTACAACACAGATGAGAGTATCTTAGAATAAGGTGCAAAAATGATACAGGAGAGAACTTTTTAGTGCAGCAACCCATGAAGAAAGGATTTGCTTAGACACATTGATAGAATTCACATCTCCATGGTAAATAATTTCAAAAAATTTACACTGATTTCAGTTGTTTAGAGAGCATTTGTGTTTTGCCAGCTTCTAAGTATGACTGTATCTGTTTCTAAAGTAAAACTTTAATAACTAAGTTAGAAAAAAAACCAAAAGCACACAAAAGAAGCTAGAATCAAAAAACCTTCTAACTCCTACCTCTGATTCACCAAAAACCATCACTAGAAAAAGTCTGCAGGACATACCCTCCAGAGAGAGTTCTGGAACACTGAACATATGCTCCCAGTACAGTTAATACAGACCTCGTGAACCGTACTATGCTTCAGAAAGCCCCAACATACTGATAAAACTGACTGGATAACACAGTCAGAAAGAACATGAAATAAGGCACGCACCTTTCGTTTCAATGTTGGCTTGGTGAGAACAGGTGGAGAGCTTGATCGAGGACTCACAGGCTCATCTTCCTCTTCACTACTCTCACTAAAACACCTCAGAAGTGCCCTATCACTATCACTGTAGCGCCGGGGTAATCTGTCACAGTCCTCTGGGAATCTACATTTCAGTGGCTCTGTGTTCTTTTTCAACTGCCCCCTCCACCTTTCCATACCTTCACTATGCTGTCGACGGGGAATTGCAGATTTTTCACCTTTGCCATATTGTCCTTGGGAAACTGCAGATATTTCCTCATCTTCAGCATACCGGCCTCTCGAGGCTGGAGATTTCTCCTCACATTCACCACATCTTCCTTGCAAGGCCACTGACTTCTCCTCACAGTCACTGCACCGGCCTCGTGAGGCTGCTGATTTTTCCTCACATTCACTGCATCGTCCACTGGGAACTGCTGTTTTGTCCTCGATGGGCAATGCCGGCTCCTTCTCACAAAAGGGCTCATGAAGTTTTTTGCTCTTGCGGTTCCATCGGCCTCTTCGTGATGGCTGACTGTTTGCAGGAAGACTATCCAGGGGAAAAATGTGCTTGTTTGGTCGTGCAGAATTGGCTGGAGCAACAATGTCTGGCTTCTTTTCACTCTCTGTTGGTGAGTAAGGCTCTTGCTCTTTCTTCTCCCATGACACAGATTTTACAATCTGATTTAAATAAAAACAAATAGATTTCACACTTCCTATTTGAGCATAAATGTCTATCCTGAATTTGATTCCACAAAAGTGTTTGAGTGAAAAGTCAGAAAAGTTTAACAAAAGTGACTTTTAAAAATCTGGGATTAAAAAAAAAGACTTGACCTTTAAGAGATGCACATAGTGCTACTTGATACTCCTTTCATCACAGGTGATAATATACCTTACTTAGCTTCCCACCAAGTCACTTCAGTCAGCCATTCAGTGGTGTGCCAAAATGCTAACTTCACCTTGCTACATTCAAACACAGTATTTGTGTGATTTTCAAGAAAAAAGTCAGAAAAACTTGAAGCTATTTTTCCATTAAAATACACAATTAGTTTAATGTCAATAGAGTAACAGCAGATAATTTGCCTCTTAGTATTCTACTCAGCGCTCATCACCTGATGCGAGAGTGCAATCCCTTTCAAGGATTGCTCTCTAGACTATGCCTCAATGTTTTCTCTAGTTTTCTTTTCTAATCTGAAACCATCAAGATACATTAACTAACCATGCCTACATTGCTTTTTATGATTATGACAAATACACAAGCTTCACATTTGAAATTTTTTTAGCACTGCCTCCAAAAGCATTAAGTATAAACTACATGTCACACAGAAATAAGAAATTCACTCTTACACTAGTCTCTGGATCCTTTTCTTTCTGCTTTTGTTGCTCTTCATTTTCCCCATCCTCTGTTTCCTCTTCTTCATCTTCAGAGACAACTGAGTTGGAAACTATAACAGGTGTCCAACGCAGACATTCTGCATCCACATCAATAGGTCGGACATTAGTTCTAAGCTTTGCCATGTGTTCCTGTATAAGCTTCTCACGACGAATGATCACAAATCTGAACAGCAATAATACTCTGATCAATAACAGGTGACATACTGTGCATGTTGCCATGTGAAACATACACATTACAGAAAAATCTGTATACTCTCAAGCAGTGCTGCCACAAGAAACTTCAGAGAGAACAGAAACTCATTAAAATAGTACAATTTGCAGCACCATCTGACTACCAGAGAAAGCATCTCACAACTGAAGAAATGTTAAAATTCTTTCCGCTTCTTCGTAATGGTGAAGCCATTATCCTTCCATGGGTAACATTCAGCTGTAGAGTATAATTTTTATTATGGACAAGGAGTATGGGGAATAAAAGGTGAAAGCTACTGAAGAGAAATAAAAGGACTGCTCAACAAAAGTTGCAGTCCCACTACACTAGTGCATTTTGTTTAAGGGTCTGAGAGAACTATCACCGGTTAAAGGTATACTGTGAGATGAGGACATACAACTACTCTCAAGTTTTCCAAATACGTTTCAACTTTAACACAAAACACAACAGAATACAACCCCACTCACCAAACCACTATGGTCTGAAACAAGACTAATTCCCAGTATTTCACGTGACGTGTCAACTGAGCAAGCAGGCTACCTCTATTCTATACCAACACACTTCATCTCTCCCAGTGATCTGTCCCACTCTTCAAGCATTCCATGTTAATCCACACAGTTTATGGCATTTTTGAGACATAGAGAAAAGGAGGGAAACAACTGTCTGCTCATTGACTGAAAATAAGGAGATCTGCCTCTACAGAAGGGAAGTTGCTGTTCTTTGCTCTGTTTTGTGAGTGTATTAGACTGATTTTGCTGAGGGATCCCAAGAAAACATGACCAAGAGACCAACTTGCTCTCTCTCACAGCAGCAAATTACTCGAAATTCCACATCTGCAGTGCTACACAGCTGGACATCTGAGCCAGCTTTGGCACTGAACAATTCTTGCATTGCACATAAGTACCATGGTCTCAGTATTTGGACACTGAAGTCTTTAGTAAAATCAAGCTTATTAGATGTGACTTGTCTTCAGACACCATTAAATTTCAATGAAATACATCTGAAGGTATTTGGGACTACAACGGGACTCCTATACTCACTGATCACTACGGAAGTCAAGCATTCGTAGGTGATGCAGAGTGGAAGTGATATCTTGAGGGCAGATTCCAGTCAGCTTACTCAATTTCTTGATGCTTAATTGCTTGTCACGTTGATGATAAAGGCACTCCAATATTACACTTTTCCAATAAGCCATATATGACAGGCGCCCCAGGTCTGACAGGGGCTTCTCTGGTGATCCTGCTTGACCCTCACGCTTTGAAAGCAAATAGCCTAAAGATACACAAGAGAAAAAAAAAATTCAAACTATTAGCTTCTGTTTCCACCCTGACTTCTACAAAGGCCTAATAAAATAGCTTAGCGCTGCCTACAAGACGTAGATGAGAACTCTGAAGGATACTTTGAGTTGTCAGGCCAATTTTTTATTTGTTTGTTTAAACTCCTGTTATTCGATGATCGAGTATGAGGTTTCTGAACTCTGCTGCCATCAGACATTGACTATAGGTAATGCCACGAGATGGCAGCAGGTGCCTACCTAGAAACTACACCAAGCCTGAAGCACAATTGCAACAGCAATTTTGGAAATTACAGACGAAAAACATACTCTTCAAACTAATATGACTAATAATTTTCTTGAAAATTCTCTACTGTCAAACTTCAGGAGCATATTGGAGAGTATCAAGCCGTATTTGCAGAGATTTCATTAATTTAAGACTGTGATATGTTGCATGGGTTCAACAAAGACCGAGAAGCTATATTCTACCCAGTGAGACAAAGGGAGGTGGATGGAAGAAGACAAATGTGCCTTCTCACTGCTGTTCTACCATAACCTGCATTTGTTGATGTCTCAAGATACATCTTTGAGTTCTTTTGCTTCACTAGTATTTTCAGGAGAACAAAAACTTATCTACAAAAGACATCATTCTGATATAATTCTACCAGTAGAGTTTTCCTCTGTACACTATCTCCAAAATTTGTATGTCCACAGGGAGGGCTATATTAAATTTCCCTAGGCATAATAAACAATGTATAGTTATAGGGGAAGTTTCCCATAACGTTGCTGAGATACATGTATGAATCTCAGAATTATTTGAGTATTCAAAGCTTAAGTATGTCTGGTTTAGTTGCTCTCAAAGTTAAATTAAAATGTAAGACACTTTTGCTTAAGACCCTCATTCACCGAATCAAGCTGCTGAAGATTTCCACAGACCATGCAGTTCTACAGCATAAAGAACTACACACACAAGACAAGATTCTGCTAAAATCACTATACTGACACATGCCTTTAGTTTCTACCTTAAGTTGCTTACACAGAAAACATTGGAATTAAGGGAAAAATGATAAATTTGTCTTTAGAACTGAAGTTCCAACAAAAAGAGTAAACTGTGAAATTCAGATGATTTTGTGAGTTTTAAAAGCCTTTGTCCTGAGACATGTTTTAATTTGACAAATATCTGCTTCTACTGCTAAGTCCTTTAAAATATGAAAAGACAGACTAACAAAAAGTAAAGAAAAAGATCCTTACTGAAGTCAATTAGGAACCTGCCATAGCCCTTACGCTGGTACTGTGGAAGAATCATTATACAGGAAACATTGTACTTCTGCTGGCAGTGTTTTTCCTGTTGGAAAAAAAAGCATCATATTGAAGAAACAGATCAGTGAGAAATAGTGAGAAATAGAGAAAGAGTATAAGTTGCTCTGTAAAAGTGCCTAAGTAGTTCTATAGCAAAAAGTGAGATAGGAAGCCACAGTCAAAATTTCCTAGGAACAATAAAGCCAAGTAAAGAATTCATAGAGACAATATGAAAACTTCCCTTCAGTTAAGAAAAGCAAAAAGAATGAAAACTTCACATAACCCTCTGCTTAGACAGTATACAGTAAAGAACATGGGCTGCAGAGAAGATAAATTCTAAGAATAAATATGAAGGCAGCTAAATTAATTGCAAAAGATTTCAATATTGCAGTGATCCCTTAAATGTTACAAGCATAACATACCAAAATCCAGTCTCAAATCTGCTGTTCTGAATGCTAAAAAAAAAAGCTTCACATAAAACTATTTTAAAATAATTTAAATAAGTAAGGATAAAAATCTTAAGAAATGTCCTATCTGAAATCTTGGCCCTGTTCCCTCAAAAAAATAAAAGGTTTCAAATCAGGTGCAAAGTTGCCTAACTTGTTTGGAAAACAATGTATATACAGAACAAAATGTGAGATAGAACTGCTTGGTAATTCTGTTTATCTCACAAACAGTACTACCCAATCTCCACCAAGAGCAGGAAGTAATTTGAAAAGGTTTTTTTAACCACTAGCTGCAGTACAAGTTCCTTAGCACGTATATGCTATTCAGTATTACAGGAAACTTGGGTTTACTAGCTGGTGGTCTCTCAATGTAATATAAATAAAACCTGGTTGCAACAGATGTCTATACCTGTATTACATAATTTATTATACAAAATGCAAGAGCCTAAATTACAACAATTTAAGGAATCCAAAGCAGCACTGCTCACCATACCAAACAATTCGTACCCAAACACTTACCTTGGAAAAGTAGCCAACAAGGTGACAGCCCTTAACATCATTCTGTGTCAGCACATAGAAAAGAAATGGCTCCACATCGTAATAGAGAGTCTTGTGATCCAAGAAGAGTTTAGCTAACAAGCACAGATTCTGGCAGTAGATAGTGCTGACATTGCCATCAACCTTAGAGACATGAGGAAAAGTTCTGTGACTTCATTTGCTGTTATGCAAAGACAGGCTTCACCTGAGTATCCCCGTACATTTGAAATGTCTTAACACTGAAAGAAGACTTCTCTGTCACAGGTAGCATCTCAAAGGACTTAAAACTTCCACAGAATAGAGGCTGTGACCAAGTCACTGTTACATTCAGTAGCTTAAGAGACAACTTAAAATTAATTTTCGTAAAATAAAAAACCCAGATTTTTACAAAGTGAGTCTTCTATGTTTCATACACACAAGGTCAGTTCCTACTGGCTGCTCACTTGTTGCTCTTCACTCTTGGAAACGCAATGTTTCAGGAATGAAGATTTTTAGGACTATGAAAAATTTATCACATGATTAGGTGCTGAAGACCCTGTATTATAGATGAAAGTGAGCGGCTTCATTTTCTAACTTACCTCAAAGACTGATATATTATTTTTTCTGTAAATTTCATTGGCTGGAGGATGAAACCAGCCACATTTTTTCATATGCTGTTGGAGAATAGTTCTGCTTTTCATGTATTTTAGACAGAATTCACAAAGGTACAACTTCGGTAGCCTGTAAGCAAAGATAAAGAAAGATCAGAGACTGAAGACAGAGACTTTTGTATAAAATTCCTCACTCCTGCCAATGGAGAACTTGATAAAAACAAACCCAATATACAATCACCTGGTGTATGTGCCAATGAGGGCAAAACCACCTTACCATAGTTAAATGACACTTCTTGTGTAACGAATGCAATTAAAAAATTGCCCTTAATGTCCTGCATAATTATATTTACATTATTAAGTTATGCCAGAAGAAATACATTAAAAACCTAGGAAAAAAACAGTAACCCCTCCCAGTTTTGCACTAATGGTGCTAGGATGGAAGAGATAAATAGTTCCTATTCCCTTCTTTCCCTCATCATCACAGACGATGTCCCAGCTGTATGCACGTATCCCTGAGTGATGGGTCACATCACCACCTACCCATTTGCTTTAAAACTGTTTTACGTACTACACTGACATGAATGACTGGAACGCAAGTATCCCTAAATTCTTGTGATTTAACTCCATTTATATACTCTAGCTTAGGCAGGAATGTCTTTGTACAGCTAGAATAATTCCTCATGACAGACTACATGTTCTTATTAAATGGCAGAATAAAGAGTTTCACTTAATTTTCTTCCACTAGCTATAGTCCTTATAAGGTATTCCTCTTTCTGAATAAAGTTCAAAGAGTTTGCAGTTTAGACAATTTGCAAAGTTCTTAAGCAAGAGAACAGCAAAACAACTATACGTGCAGCACAGCAGAACAATCTTTCAGACACCAAATGTAGAAACCACCAGACTTCTATGCCTGCTAGAGTACAGCTTTCCCATAAACACTGAAGAAGAACAAAGAAGAGCCCTACCTCGAGTATTCCTGTGGATATGGGGAGGAGTACCAGGTCTGGATTTCGTACTTTCCGAATTCAATAACAGAAGGGCAGCGGACTTGTGGATCAGGAGGCCCGGTCACCCCTACTTTCTATGCAAGGGGAAAAAAACCCAAGTTTTCATGAATTTCCAAGTGCAAGACTTCTAAGATTAAATAAATTAAAACATTTTTATCTACACAGTCCATCCTGCTTGAACTCACTGGTAATTAGGAAGACGCAGATGTTGCTCTCTGACACTAAAGTCCAGTACCAGTCACACTTCAAGCAATCACATGATTCACAACAAGAAAGAATTAATAAACATTATCATACCACATATCTCCACTACCATTCACAGTGTTGTATGTCATAGTTTTAAATGCAAATTAGTAGACGGTGAAGTTTAATACAATCTTTTTTGAGACTCGTTGTGATTTTCTTTCTTGTTATTTCAATAGTGAAGAATGGAAACATATAAACTCTTCCTGAGTTTAAAAACTAGAATATGCAAGTATTAATGTCTTCCCAGCTCTGAGGCTAGATGGACTACTGTGAATGTAGCAGCTACCAAACCAATATTCAGGATGTGGCTACCTGCTTATCATTACAAGTGCTGAAGAATTAAAGAAAAACCTCACATTTACTAGAAGAAAAAAATAGAAAATAGAGTATTTTTAAACTACTTATACAACCTTTATTTCCCCTTTCCCTTTGATGGTAACTGTATATTTTATAGCCACTAAAAATAAGGACACTACATGCTCTACTTTAAAAGAAAACAAATGTTTTCTCGACTCATGAAGATTTTATCTCAAAAGACTGTCACTCACAGAATTATAGAAATCCAAATATTCCCACTAGTCTTGCATTATAATATGAACCACCCGGACTGAAGTTATTAACAAATGAGAATATTTCATGCAGGAGGTCAGCAATTAATGTGAAGAGTACCAGTGAATTACCTATATGTAAATTTATGCTAGCAGAATGAGACAGCTGTACTCAGGACAATGGGTTAGTGTTTGAAAGTTAACATTCCAAATTAACATCTTGCTAAGCATCCTAAGTGGGATATGTATAGGCAAAAGTCACCTCAGGATCTAATCTTAGGCATCTACATTTTGTGGAGCTCTAGATGAAAAGGAACAACAACCTCTATTGGTAAACATCTATCAATGTGTATATAGACACAAACAGCAATGCTCTATCTTGTTCCATAAGGAGTTAAAGTATCTAGAAAAAGAATTCTTTAATTACTCAGAGACTCTGCGACCCATGCTGCTAGCAAACCACCCCATATTTTGTTTTCACAGTCCACATGTTTTACCAGCTATTTAACAGTTCTGAGAGGACTAAAGCCACAGCCCTCATGGTTTTTCAGCCACCTTAACTTCTTACACTCTTACGCTCACTTTTATATTGTCCTTTGGCTCTCTTGAGGTCAGTTCTCCATTACTCTCTCAAGCAGCAGAAACCAAGCACATTAGGTTCTCTAATAGACTGATGCATCTGAAGTCTGTACTCCTTGTTGTTATTTTGTTGTTGGAGTGGTAGTTTTTGATTTGTTTAAATTTCTTTTACAGATTTGGTACTTACTGCCAGACACTGAAAATTTAACTTTACCTGCAGTGCTTGTTCCTGAATATCTCGGAACAACTCCATGTCTTTTTCATTTAAGACATCTTGGCTTCCAAAAAAACGCTCCTCAGTTTCTTGTTTTCCATCCCAGCCATCCTGATTGTCTGTAAATGAGAGAGAAAATTGTCTTCACCTACATTTACAAAAAAGTATTTGCTTCTAGTGCAGTGGCAAACAACATCTGGCTGTATTCACACACTGTGCCAGGTCTTTTTGATGGGATTTTCGATTCAGATTTGGGACCACGAAGGAAGAACAGGTTCTAGATTTGTGACCATGTAAGCAGTACTGTCCTATATTTAAGCAGGTCCAAATGTCGCCACCTACATATTCATAGTACCATGAAGGCATAAATGACTTACCACTAAGCCTGATTTTCACAAACAAGGATCACAACTATTTAAACACCGTATCTGGTAAAAGCAAAACCAGGACAGCTACATTCATCACCTTAGAAACATCCCTTCAACAAAAGCAAATAAACAAACAAACAAAAAAAAGGAAAAAAACCAAACAAACAACCCTCTAGACACTTCACCTCACTCCCAAAGCATTACATGATACTGCTATTCTTCAAGCACTGGCCAGGTTAATGCAGGTAACTATTCTAAAGCTGTAAACATAGTATTTTGTTGTAGAATATTTTGCACTGCCTGCTTAGGAACAATTCAGAACTATTCAACAAAACTGCAAATATCTGAATACAGAAATTAAATAAAGGTCCAGTCATACAGAACGTCTTAAGCTAGAAAAGCAAAAAAACCAAGGAAAGCAGAACTGCATTCCAAATGGAAGGGATAGTTTTCAGCACGAAGATGCCAAGCTGCACAAACAAGTTCCTCTATGGCTGAAAAAATTAAGAAATATTTGCATACATCCATAGATTAGAAACTCATGGGTCTGTCAGACTGGTTTTAGTTATCTATTTTCCATTTCATACTTCTACCTTGCTGCTCGTAATTTTCATGAACTCCTGCCTATGTTGTTTCTTTCAAATGTGACATTATTTAGCCCATTTCCTAGGGCTGTCTGCAAGCACCTCCTTACCAATGGGCATTCTACCTCACTGTAATCATTTAATACCTCACCACACCTTGCCATCATATATAAAGAGGCTAAGGTCTCTAGGATCACTTCCTTTTCCCAGCTCGTATTCTACCTCAATGCACCAGAGATAAGTGCATTTCAGTGTTAACTTTCAGCTCAAAGTTTCCAGCCTCTAACAATTCCGGTCACTTCAACATCCTAGCCTTTGAATATTTGCTTGGTATACAGGATACTTACATTGGCAGGGTGAAAAATCTTTACCTGTGGGCCATTCTGAAGTGCTAGATTTCCTGGTACCCTTTTTCCTGATCCTATACTGCTGAGAATAGTCTACCACTTCTCCTCGAGCTTTTCGTCCATCAGGAGATGGAGTGAAGAATTTAGTAAGGCCATCTATAAGCCCTTTGGTTTTCTTGTTAAATTTCAATGTGTTGCTGCCATCTCTGCAGAAGTTCAAGACATCTGTCTGCTCCAGGTATCCTCCTTCTGATGATGCTGACTGGCTGGACAGAGCCATCTTACGCTTCCGACCCCGACCAGGACCAGTGCGAACTTTGCTGAAAGGACCTTTTGATCTAAAGGATGAGAACGGGAAAGATATGGTCAGAAGATGTGGTAAGGTGGCCTACCATCTTCTCTAACATATTTATCAACCACAGAGAATGTGAGCTGAAGATTTAATAACACAGGACTCATCAAGAGTCTGTGTACCCTAGAGGAGCCAGGATTTAAACATCTCCATAGAAGTACTGTACTATTTTTCTCTACATTGAACATTATGTCAAACTAATTTGAGTATAAACAATAGATTTTCACCAAATTTAACAAAACATTAAATTTTAAAATCAGTAACCAGAACGAATACATTGCGCAGAAGGCTTCAATTTATACAATATTAAACATTTACACTTGTCATTTGCCATAGCTTTTGTACTGACAGGAAATTGTTGTAAGAATTCCACAGAAAATTAATACATGAAGGACGCACCTATTAGCTAAGAACCTCTACCACTGATGGTCACCTTAGCTGAAAACAGCATTGCTCTCCGACCAGCTGCCATCCTTAAGATCGTAAATTTTAAAACTCTATTGAGATGGAAGCATTCAAACGGCATGTGGATGTGGCTTGGGGATATGGGTAGTGGTAAACAAAGGGATGCTGGGTTAATGGTTGGATTTGATGACCTTAGAGGTCTTTTCCAACCTAAATGATCCCATGATTCTAGGAGCTAACAGACTATTCAACACTTCTCAGAAGGAGTGTCCTAGGCTGACTATTTTTAGCTACAGTCTTTTCAGCTACAGAGGATAGAAATAGGCAGCTTTTTCCCAAGATGACAAACTGCACATCTTTGCACAATTCTGACTTTGCAAGTGAAATGATGGAACAAAGGCAAAAAATTGTGAATCGATCATGAAATAATAGTTAAGAGAGACAAAACAGTAAAAGCAGATGGCTAGTTTTCCTTTTGCTCCTCTGAATTATACTGAGAGCTCTTCTCTGCAAAGTTATTGTACTGACTGAAAAAAAAAAATAGCATGTTTAATAGAGACAGTCCCTCTATGTTTTTAGAAGCATTGAATTTTATAAGGTTGTTTACCAGAAAATCCTCTGGTGCTACTAGTTAGAATCAAGCGGTGGTTCACTTTTTTTTTAAGCTGGTCTGATGTCCAAAATAGACATTCTTTTGACATGCTCCTTCACTGTTTTGCACCCTGAAGAGTCCACAGTGCTGCATCACAACCACCAGCACTGCACAGCACTCTTAATTCAAGGAAATTGCTTTGGCTGAATGGTTATCCAAAGAATTCCTGCCCACCCAAATCCAATTACCTGACAACTAGCTAGTTGCGCTACAACAACCATGACAAGGCTACAGCAACACAATCTGTCTCAGCACAATAGAGTTCTCCACAAATGCAGAAACATGTAGAAGGGAAACAGAAAAGCGTTAAATATTTTCTGGTAGCAGTGTCAGATTAAATATATGTCAAACAATCTCATATGCGTTATTGTGATTACTTAATTTCTTCAAACAACAGAAAGGGCTCTTGAGAAATGCAAAGCAAGGCAGTTATGCTGGAAGAAGGAGCCATCCAGCAAAAGAGACTACATGAACAGCAAAATTTGTCTATGACTACAAGGAATAGTTCAAAAATAAATAGTAAATCAGTACAAAGAGTAGAAAATCTTGGCCAAAAGAAGCACTAAAGTTACTTCTGATCTTTCACAGTCCTTTTCAGAAAATCTGTATTAAAGAATAATAAAGAATAGCTCTTAATTGTAAAAGAAAACTTCTCACAAAGTAGACTAGAGACTTCAGAAATACCCACTGTGCAACAGAATCTCACATCTTACACTTCCTTAAAGAGACTTACGTTGTATTTTGATTCTTTAACCTGTTTTTGGGACGTCCTATTGGGTTAGCATAGCGTCTTTTTATCTGTGCTGCCTTCTTCTGTAAAAGTTTTCTTCCTTTCTTCCGTGGTCGACATATTTGACATATCCACATACCTATAAGACACAAGTCCCCATAACTGAATGCAAGAGACATCTATATAGGACAAAAGGGAGAAATGCGGTCCACAGGCCTTCTGAGATTAAGGGTAGGAACAGTACAAAAGGCACTGATTATCATATATATGTGTGAGAAGAATTATGTGTATGCTTCAACAATCTAAACTCCAGTCCTGGTAATATTCCCCAGCCCCCAAAGAGCTCCAAACACAAAGGAAGTCTCCTTAATTGGCAGCATATCATCAGAAAACCATAATTTAATGGTTAATTATCCCATTACCTGCTTACGACTATACTACTTCCAACTACCTTCTAACTATCATGGAATAATCTTCCATAGATAATCTGCTTTCTGATTGGAAAGAGAAGTTTGTTTGTCCAGAATACTCTATTGTCCAAATGGATATCACTTCAAAAACATAGAAGTCATCTCTTTCTTTTGTACAAGGCTATTCACGCAAATGAAAGCTGATCATCTTAATCTGCAGGGATCACTTCTATTCCTTCAAACTGCAAGAATCTTTTTTCAAAACCCTTCACAGAGAGTAATGTACAGGAAACAGGAGACAGTGAAAAACGTGGATGTAAAGTTTTGACCCTTCTTTGGTTTCTAATACCTGAAAGGTAATTCCATACAAAAAATGAGCTAAATGTAACTAAAAGAGGACCAAATAAGTGGAAGCACTGCCTGCCCACTGATCTCTTCCAACACCATCTTAAATAATCCTTTTCACCACAAAGTCCTCACCTTTCGGCATCCTGGTAAGAGGAGGATCACAGCATTCCATGTGAAAGCCACGGTCACAGGAGTCACAAAATAGCATGTTATCCTGTTGAAGACAGATAGTCTCTCTTTACATGTGCATCAGCATCAAGCCCTCCATGAATTATTCACCATTTCAGAAAACAGGCATATAGTTTTCAACTACGGACAATTCAAGGTATTTCACAGGTCCCAGAAAGATTACGAGATTAAAATAAAAGCTACAGGTATTTGCCTCTAAAATAATTTTGTTTTGTAGCTTAACTTAACAGACACAAAACTGGTATCCTCCTCATTCAATCCATACTCCACTATACTCACAGCATTTTTTCCTTGATCTCTACAGGAACTGCATGTTTTGCATTCAATACACTGCCATCGCAAGGCTTTCACTCGAACTGTCAGCTCCGGAGAGAACTTCAAACAGGACGGATGACCTAAAGAAAAAAGAGAAAATTTTACTGGTAAAGTCATTATACTTCTGTTAATGGTCATAGATAGCTCACATTAGAGACTACTTTATCAATTATGTAATCCCATGCAGAATCTTGGTTATCCAGCTACTCCTATTTTTAGGTGCTTCTATTCTTACCTACTTATAATACAAACCAATACCCTAGATAGCAAATGGCAGGCCCACATACAAAAGAACACTAAGCTAATTCTTCATAACTAAATTGAGAAACATGGTGAAACTGGTCTTCATTGCCACATTTTAAAAAAAATCTTCCAGGAGCCAAATGAATTATTTGTGCTAGGTTAACTTAGCTGTTTCCCCTCTGGAAGTCTAAGATTCAGCTGAATTGACTGTATTGTATGCCACAGAAGCATATTCCTCACATGTCTGGGTCAGCAGGAGTGACTACACTAGACTTCTCTGTCTTAAGTGGCAAGATTCTTACTAGATGCATACTCCCTCTGTGCACGGGGCAGCACCAGGCAGTGCACCAGCTCTTCCGCCTCAAGGGAAGGGGATAATACCAGCAGCCCCGTAAATGGTCACCTACCACTGTTGCCACAGTCAGCACAAGAGATGAGCTCTTCAGGTTTCTTCTCCCGATTTTGCTCTTTTGTACCAAGGCAGAAACTGCAAATTGGAATTGGTTCAGCAACCGGCTGTGAGGAAAACAGACAGTAAGAGCACTGGGTATCTCAAGGGAGCAAACTGTAATACACAAAATGACACAGACATTTACATATCACATAAACATGATGTAATACAGATCGTGTCTCAAAGATTTTACTTGGTTCTCACATTCAATACAGCACTAACTGAACAGAAGTTAGTACTCCAAAGTACAAAAACTGTACACCTATTAACACTGCTATGGAAAACTAAAATAAAATCTTCCTGCAAAAAATTATGCTATTTAGCAATCACAAGCAGATAAAAAGGTGTGCTCTCTCAGAAAAAGTTATGGGGGGAGTCAAACACTGTGTAGCAAAAAAGATGTATTTAAGATGAGGCACAGCACTAGCAAAATAAGATATAGATATGAACTAGCCAACAATACATTTGGCCTGGAATAAGCAGGACATTTTTAAACTTAAGGACTGACATTCTACAACAGCCTCATCAAAGATGTAGCAAGTGCAATAACTGTTTGTTTTAAAGTGGTACTTCATCAACGGATAAGAGTGAAAGGATGGCCTAATTTAGCATTAAGTGCTGGATTTCATTATGTAGTAAATTCTTTCTAATCCAATTCTGCATTTAAATCCTGTGATTTATAGATTCCAGAGCAAAGATGTACTCAAAATTTAATTTAAAAATACAATAAAAATATGCTAAAATCATATTTAAAACACTGGAAATGGGAATAATGTTAGATTACAGCAGGTTTTGAGAAACATTCTTTGTATAGCTGTATCAAGTTACAGTTAGCAATTTCACAGATACCTTTTCAGAATCTATTCTGCATATGCGCATACTGTTAATTATTGCACGTAAGCATATGCCAGAAGAACTTCAAGCACCTTTACTCTGCCTGAGCCAAAGCAAAAGCTGCATCCAGAATAGTTTCTTGCAGGAATCAGGTTTATTCATACTACTGTAATATAATATAGAAACTGAAAGTTTGAAAGCTCTACCTTTCACTCAGTGTACAGACATAGCACACACAGTACACTTTCAGTATGAGGTGGAGTCCTTAAAGCACCCACTAGATGGAAACAATCTGAACACCTTAGGAAATCTGCTGTTTCAAAATTAAGCCACACAACAGGAATGAAAACCTGATATTCTTCATTTAGAACACAAATATTTCTATTAGCATTTGGGTAAATCCCAAATGATGCTGAAGGATAAACTAATATGAAATCACCTGCCCATCAAACTACTTCAGTTTGGAATATGTTCACAGGATTAATTAATTGAAGGATTGCAGTTTCTGCTCCTTTTGAGAAACAGAGAAAACAAGACAACTGTAGATAGATATGCCAAGCATACAAATCATTAATATCCAAGTGGGAAGGGGAAGCTAGCATCTTCACTGCCCACAGGCAGTATCTTTTCAGTCACAGTCATCACAGCAACATTAGCTGAAATCAGCTACGCAGGGATTCCCCACACTCTTTTAACAGAGAGACGAGATCTACTGTACACAAACTGTTCTCTTTTTGTTTGTGACTGAACTTTAGGTGCCAGACAGCTAGCTGCTTCCAGTCAGTATCAGGTTTACTGGGGGGAAAATCCCTGTGTATGAAGGGTCGGCCAGTGCTTTAATTTCTTTGGGATCCAGATTTCAGGAATTACTTTTACCTTCTGCCTTTTGAAAGTTGCTCATGCAACTTTTCAGGGGAGAAAGAAAATTATTTCACGTATCCTCTGCAGGAAATTCATGAGCAATTTATGTCATCAAAGGGAGTTCCATAGACAGTCAACAGCCTAAGATAGTCGTTCTTATCTATTCTAGCCAGTGCTTGTGCATACCCTGTTCATCCCCACCGTCCTTCAAATTTGGACGCCTACATGTAAACACTGTCTAGGTTTGGAAGAACCAGATCAAAGACTATTCTTCACAGCTTCAATGTTTCCTGTATTTACCACTCCTGGCAAGCTGCAAGCAAACATTTTACCACATTTTAAAAAACCCCAAAACATCTACAGTTTAGGGGAAGGCTCTACTGGAATTCAAAATGTTTTAGAATAATTAACTAAATTGGAACAATTTTGAATGTGGAGGTCAGGCTACTCCTCCAAAGCTTCTGTGTGAGAATGTTATGCTACATACAGAGAGATTTCACTGCTGCTGTGTTTGTTCAGCAAAGAACATCCTGGCAAGTGAAAAATGCAAGCACACAATGAAAGATTCGTGAAAACAAGACTGGAATCAGGCAGCTCAGTTTCATACTGCAAATTTTTGGCAGACATTCAACTCCTTCTGCTGTTTTGCTCGCAAGCACATCTATCTGTGTGATGTCACCAGATTCAGTGAGGGAGGGAGCCAGAACAAATTGGACTGACAGCGTCTTACAGCCTGCCAGCCTCTCAGCACATGTTGTTACTATACAAAGGGTTTCTAGAAACCAAATGTGCCTTAAGGATTCACAGACTCTACGCTCTCCTAAAGGTGACTACAGAGAAGTGCCTACGGAAAAAGTGTGTGTGTAATAATTTTACAATCTCAGTTTTGGCCAACCCACCTGCTTTGTAGCCTTCTTAATTTAGGAAAAGTGAGGTTAGGACATGCCTCAAAACTCAAAAGCAAGTCTGCAGGCCACAGTGTCACAATGGTCACTTGCCAGTAATGATAAAGCACTTTACAGACATTTGAATATCATCTGGGGCTCACTAGATACCAGGAATATCTTTGTCCCATCATCACCTACATGCTTCTGGTAGTCATTATGGTTGGAATTGAGTGGTTATAAAATTTAAACCAGCATAAAAGAAACACATACACTCACACCAACTTTTTTGCTTTACTCTTTAAGATGCCCTGAAAGTAGCCCCCTAGAAGCAATGGTAGATGGCTTCTGAGAATTCACACTAGGTAATGCTTTTTTGTGCGTCTGTTTTTAAGCAAGTGACAAATCATTACTCCTCACTTCAAATAGTCCATTCTGTTGCAAAGGTCTCCCTCAAAAGCTGAAGCTCCTGGCAAGAGCAGATGAACCAAAAAAGACAGAGGGGAAGTACAACCTACACCACATGGAAAAAATTATTTAAAACATGAGGAAACATGTTTGAGTGAGCAGGGCATCACAAAGCCTGGATTCCATGCCTTTTGGATCAGTGGCTGGAGAGGAAAACTGCTTCAGTTCCATGCCTCAATAAAATCAGAACCAATTAATTTCATATTGTCAAAGTAATTTTACAAATCGTGTGGGCTTTTTTGCTGTATATAGAGAAAACTGCAGAATTTAGGAAATACTATTTAATAACATCAACTTGTAGCAGCAATGGTTAATAACTAACCCTTCTTCTATATAAGTTACCAAATCACAAATCCTAATGTTCCCTCCAGACAGTACAGTGAAGAAAAAACATGACGCAACTGAGAGTAAAAACAGAAATCCCTTAAAATACTCTTTTTACTCAAGAAAACAATGCTAAATATATTTTAATACACTCAAGAAAAGCTATTTTACCATAACACATGTATATATGTTTGTCTGTGTAAATGGATATTGTCTCTAATTCACTTGTTGAATCTCACTTGAAAGGAAGAAGCATATTTATATGGCAGAATGATGGTCTAAAACATGAGACAACATTAAAACAAGGAGAAAAGATTAAATAGCATACAGAAGAAAGGAACAAGCATGAAACACATACCTCTTCTTAAGAGAAACATACAGGGTCTATTTAAATATAGAAAAACTAAAGGACATTTAAAATAAGTGCTGCTGTTTGAGGACGGACTAATACAACGGAGAGAAAATCTGAAATGCTGCTGCAAGAGTAGAGTCAAGTGCGAAGGCCAATAGCTTGGATATTAGTGAGGTATATACACGCTGAATTTTCTGCAGTGATTATTGACATCTTGAAACCAATGCAAAAAAGCAATGTGAATAGTATCTAGGGCTGACACTCAAACTGAAGAAATTATCTTACTACCAGACGTGCAGATGGTAAAAACTTCACGGAATGTCAACTAGAAATGCTGAGACAGTCAATTGTTAAACAACCTTCCCAGAACTAACAAGTCCTCCAATCAGAGGATTAAAATTATTCAAGATTTGTTAGTCACTATCAGCATCACCTGCCAAGGCTTCCTGACTGCAAACTCAGGGTGGTGAGGGGAGAGACAGACTCAGATTTCCTTCTCTGCAGTATGAAGAAACTCCCTTCACCTGATACTGATTCAGGAACCTAGCAGTTCAAGTTCCTGAAGTTTTCTTTACCCAAAGTTGTATCGTGTCAGCTCTCACCTACACTTTGCCTCAGCTTCATCATTTTCAAGAAAATACAGGATGCTATCTTGGGAGTGACAGATGATTCTATTACTCTATTTTAGATCAAAAGATATTTCTAAGAAGTCACAAACTTCTAAAACTGCAAAACAAAAACACACCCCTCAAATAAAGAGCAAGCTAAAATCTTAATTCCTCTCACTGAAAAAAAACTTGCATTCCACAATACTTTGATTTTCACAAAAAATAAGGAATATCTACATCGACTTTGATTTCTAGAAATAACAAGTTACTTTGGGGATGAGATTTTTGTTAACACCTAGGTAATATCTGTGCATATAGGTAATTATTCTATCTTTAAATACTTTACACTGCTTTACTTCAAAATTAGCAGCATCCCTAAAAGAATGCAAAATACTTCACGTAGAAAATGGAAAAAAGTATTTAACAGAATGCAGGGCCCCACATAAACATGACACCAGAGAAGACACAAAATGAACTCTCAATGAGTGTTTCATGCACATTAAAGATCTCTAACTGATTCAGGGCTGCTACTTGTAGTTTACCCAGGATACCAGTTCAACTATGAGACCAAATCCTACTCAGTTTTTGAAACTTTACCACCTTGAGCACAAAATGGAGAGAACAAAAGAAACATTCTACACCTAAGTCTTCACTATCAAAATTCACTCCTCAATACAACACTCTTGACAGTAAGATTTAACAAAGTCCCATGTTCTTGACCCATAGTCATTCCATGCTATTTTTTCTCTCTGCACCGTCTGCAGAGACACAGACCATTCTCACAGGAGCAGCCGTATACAGCAAACGTGACAAAACCCCAAATATATGCAGATAAAACATTTTCCAAACAGCTCTGTTGCTGAGAGACCACCCACACACAAAGATATCCTCAATTTGCAAAGCCAGGTGAAGTCAGTCAAAACATTTTATGCTTGTACTTTTTGAAGGAAAAAAAACCCAATTGGTGGCAGCACAAAGCAAGTGCATCTACTTGTTCCTGAGATTGCACCTAAGATTTTGCATGCAGCTTAATGATTAGCAGCTTCTGAAGTTCAGTCATTGCAATGCTCAGCAGCAGAATTTCTTTCTTTCTTTCTTTCCATGCACGCCTTCAATGAATTCTCTATGAGTCCAGACAAGTTCAGAGATCCAGCACTACAATCAAAACACTCATTACTAAATACCCAGAACTGAGTCTCAAAACCTGAGGAGAAACCTAATGCCTGGGAGAGGGCTGTACACTGTTCATGAATTCTAAATGAAGTCAAACCTATAAACACACACATCTAAAGGCTGTATCCAACACCAATTTTTCTGGACTTTTAAGGTTAGATGGGACAGTTCAGCAAAAATGGGGAGAAATGTGTAGAACTGGTGACTTCTTTTATAATTCAGAACACCTTTAGTTTTGACAAAATTTTCATTTTATACACTGGTAAGTAGAGACAGAATGGTGACTCAACTTACTGCTAAAGGCCCAAAAAAAAGGAAATTAAGAAATCCAGTCTCGTATTTTTAATAGCACTTGTGCAGGTATTTAACTATGTACCAAGAACCCTAATTTGTTCTATTCAATTTTCCGAAATACAGTGAACTAATAGAAGAATTGGTAGTTAAAAGTTTTAGTAATTCAAAGGTCTTCACAGAAACATCTTTGGAAGATTCCATATTTTCAAACCAGAAGTCATTGTTCATGCATAGGTGTGGGCTTCCAAGCAGGGGTTCAGAGATGCAGCAAGGCAGGAGTCAGAGCAAGGAATCGATTATTTATTAAATTTACAATACCATTTATATATTCTAGTTCTATAAAGCAATTGAACAGTGCTTACACTTCTCCTAGGGTGATTGGTCAAAATCTCAGACACCCACTTAGAAATGTTTTTTCCTAATATAATGTACACAAGGTCAGAAGATACCAGATATGAATGCTATTTACAAAAACCCTATCTATTTTTTACATAGCTTACACAGCAAAGGAAAAGTTCTCACAGAATGAATGCAAGAAGAGAAAACTTCCCTGCTAACAGCATTTCAGCATCCACACATAGGTCCAGAGACTGGTTAACGGACCTTCAAAAGTACCTCAAAACAAACAAATATATTACAAATGGGATTCTGTTTCCTACTCACGGGTCATTCTTCTTTGACACTCTTCTCCCTCCTTTCTTTTCCATCTCACTACAAGTCCAGATTTACTACAATAGCAGTAACAATGGGGAGACTGCCAGATTCTTGAACAATGAAACAAGCAATGTTACAACTTCTCATCCATTACCAGAAGCAGTGTTAGTAGCTGCTCCAAGGAAAGGTGTTCATATAGTCAGAAAAATATTGGTGAGGAAAGAAAAATTAAGTCAGATTTACACGCTAAATACAGAGAAAACCTAAATAGGTGGACTAGAGGCCAACTTGACTTAATCACAACTCACTAAGATAAACATAGTTTGAAATCCTTGAACAAGCAAATACCCACTTACTTCACAGAGGTTGAAGGAGACAGCAGTCTGTCACACATTGTGTTTGTTCACCAGATTTTGCTTGGACTTAACGTTTTAAGAACATAGAACCTATTTTTCAACTAAAATACCAGTACGTAATTTAATAACTATTGCTTTCTAACAGCTTTTTTCTTCCACCACTACGACTTAAGATAAAATTTCTGGGAAACTAGGAGAAAAGCAGGGACAGAATAACCTGCTCTGATTCTATCTGCTGTTTCTTCCCTTCCTATATAACAAAGCTAACACTGGAATCAAGCTGTTATTTCTTTATCAACATTGTCCATCATCCACTTTCCTCCCTATCTGACTAGCCTTTAAAGCTCTGTAGTAAATACAATTCCTTTATTAACCAAACTTCAGAGAGATGTTATTCCATATCTATCAATAAGCTACTGGACAGAAAGGACTGACAACAGGGATCCAGCCAACATATTGGACTAGTCTCCTCCTTTTTAATCCGCTATCCTATACTCAGCTTCTGCTGAAATTGTGTCAGGGAACACTGTTAAAAAGACTTCCTCCACAGTAGTAGCCACTGACACAGGTAGTCATCACAACATCTGATGTCTTCCCAAAGTGACAAGCTTTGCCTCTAAGTTATCATGACTCCAGACACTGCCAGAGCCACTCTTGGTACCATTCAGCCCCTTTCCACGCTAAATGCATCAGTTCATAGCATCTATTCACAGGTGTCCGTGGCAATAATATTTAGGGCCTGCTTACACTTGCTCAATTACTAAGAGCTACTTCACCTGTTGATTAATCGAGTGAATAAAGTTCAAAGTAATTTTTTAGCACTTAGGTTTCCAGAGTTACACAGTGTACAGATGGAGGCCATCTGTTATCATCCACAAGGTTTCTCTAGACAGAACTACAGACTTCTCTTCCCCAGAACCAGCTGGAAGAGAGTGAATCCTAATCCTGCTCCAGCTGGGAGCCTGTGCCTGAAGAGTGCACTTGGAGAGATGGGTGAGCTCTCAATACGTAATTACAGTGTTCTGGTTGCAGATCATTTATGTACTCCACCCCACACAAATCAATCCACAAATAACCTCTTTACCAGTAATCGGACTGCCCTTTCATTTAAGACATGGAACTAACAATTATTAACTTTAAACAGGCAAAATATAGCAATAGTTATTGTACGCTTAAAGGCCTTCAAAACAACTATGATGCCCTCAAAGCATACAAACTTTCTAAAAAAATACAAGAAGTTTGGCTTCATGTAAGTTTATGAGTGCATACTAGGATCTAGAATTACTACTGGCAAGAAGGAAGGCCTGAAGGATGCTGCACGTCTAATAGTCCACAGTTAAAGGGATTGATAAGTACCAACAGATATAAATAGCAACACAAAACTAGGAAACAGACATGCCATAAGGAACATGCAAGACAGCAGCACAGGGAATCTGCTTTAAATATTACTCCTACTTTTCAGTCACAGAAGTTCCTCTCATTTTTTTTTCAGGAAGCACTTCCAGAATTTTAGCTTTATATTCTCACCTGTACTGCAGGATAATACTGAGATATTTACTTAAAGGTTGCTACAGCCATAGCCAGTTAAAACAACTGACATAAACGACAGTTTCAAGAACAGTGCAAATGGATATCAAATAATACCACCTGTATTTTCCTTCCAATTGAGGAAGAAACAGTCCTAACTGTTGTCCTGACATCAAATTTCAGATGCTCTGGAAACTTCCAACACGTATAGTAGTTATTTCCACTTCTCCTTCAGTTAGCTGATGTTACCACTGTTTTTTTAAACAATGTGTTTTAACCTGTGTTCTGTAACAATGGTCAACAAAAGCACAGCAAGCTATCTTTAAGGCATCCAGCCTTAAGATCTGCAACTTACTACACCTGAAGTTCCTCACGACGGTGTACCAGGAAAGAGCTCTTTGCTCTTAAAAAGTATTAAATAATTACTGTGTTGTAGTAGTCTCTCAAAGTAGTGCAGTAATTCTTGCATTGTAGTAATACTATATAAACTATTGAACGGTTCTCCTGGTTTTGGCTGGGATAGTGTTAATTCTTCTCCTAGTAGCTGGTGTGGTACTGTGTTTTGTGGGATGAGAATACTTTGGATAACTCACTGATGTTTCAGTTGTTGCCGAGTACACCAAGTCAAGGACTTTTTAGCTTCTCACCTCACCCACAGTGAGGAGGCTGGCAGGCACAGGATGCTGGGATGGGACACAGCCAGGACAGCTGACCCAGCCTGTCCAAAGAGATATTCTAGACCATATAGTGTCATGCTCAGTACATAAACTGGGGAGAAGCTGTCTGGGGGCTGCTGCTCTGGGAGTATCAGGCCATCAGTTGGCAGGTGGTGAGCAACTGCTTTGTACATCACTTGTTCTATATATTTTAATTATTTTATCATAATTGTTATTTTCTCTCTCTTTTCTGTCTTATTAAATTGTCTTTATTTCAATTCATGAATTTTACTTTTTTTTTTCCTTCCAGTTCTCTCCCCCATCCCACTGTGGAGGGAAGTGAGAGAGGTTTCATGGTATTTTGCTGTCTGATGACAGTAGTCCTTATTAACTGCAGCAGTGTTGCAAAAGTCATGCATGCAAACGATAAACTTAATTTTCATTTGTTAGATATTTTCCTACTATTTTTGATAAACAGAACCCGCAGGTAGTGAGATAATGTATTTTAGCATTCTGGAGTAGCAGCTTTAGCATTTATCAAAAGCTACTGCATTAGTAAGGTAACACAGTTTGCCTTAAGTTTTATTCAAGTACTACATTTGTATCTCCCACATATTCATTAGTTTTTGACTAAAGCTAGTATTCAAGCTGTGGATGAGTTCCTTCTTCTAGTCTGACCATTGTACTACAAAATTTTAAAATCATGCTAAATGATTCCAAAGGAAGACGTACCCTGCAGAAAATACTGTCATAATATACAGTCATAATTCTTTTATAACCTCAAAACCATTTGTTTTGTAGTGACTAAAAGACATAATTAAAATTTTTGGCATGTAGCTAATATACCATGATTTTTATTTATTATCTTACAGTATTACCTTGTGCTCATCATCTCATGAGTATTGCCTTATTTCACACCAAGTACCAACTTTACAAAATGAGATGCTTTTCAGTTACACTTCTGTACATTGCCAACATAGTATCACTTGAACTACCAGGTACTATAGCCATACAAATAAATGCTGCTCCTGAACAGTTCACTTTCAGGAACTGTTCAGGAAGACAACCCCCAGCTTTTTTTTCTTTGCAATGACTGTGGCAACCTCTGGCAGAGATGCATTGTGCCAGTGTGAATAATACTAACTTCCTAAATCATCTCTACAGCACTTGTCACAACCAGAACAAACAAAAATCCAACCAACCACCACACCACCATGAACCCCCAAGCTAAAAACTTAATCAAGTGGTGGTGAAAGATCCCAAAAATTTTCATCAAGATACTCGTACCTTTTTCTTTCTGAATACTCATGTCAAGCCCTTCTATTCCCAAAGACATCTTGATAGTCAGCACACGTTAAAACAGGAACACTGATTAATCTGTTCAGCTGAAAAAAAAAAAATTTGCCCCTATCTAACTAAAGATACGTGACATTCATTTAAGGATAAGTAATGGTTTCTGAAGCAGTACCAAAGAATTTTTTCACTTGCCTCAGAAAAAACCATTTAAAAAAATAATAATTAGTAAGAAGTTTCAAGAAATAAAACTGTTCCTCTGAACCAATACCAGAAAACAACAATTTTTCGTCAAGGAAAAAAAACCCACAAACTTTAAAAAGTAAAAATCCTGTTTCAGTCTGCAAGTGCAGCAATTGCACAAAATGAAAGAGAAGGCACCATCATACTTTAAAGAAATCTTTCATGCATATTTAATCAGGGGGTTGCTGCAGAAATTACTCTGTTACAGTGTGACATTACGTATTTTTGACTCTAGATTGCAGGCTATGCTCATTCCCTTCAGTTGTGACTGACGGACGGTGTACTCAGTACAGAGCACTTATCTCTTTGGCTGACCTGATTTGGGAGGCCTGACACCTATACTTCCTCACTTCCAGCTATAATGAAGGCATAGTGCTTGCCTGATACTACCCAAGAGGCAGCAACTAAATGTCTTTTCTTTCACCACAATTTTAGGTATTGCAACAATTTGCACCCTTTCCCCCTCCTTTCTTTCCCAAAAGGGGTAGGTATTGTGGATCTTACCAGCATGTCACCTATCACAGAAACAACTCCTAAGTCAAGTCCAGCATTTTGTCCAAAACACGAGTAATACAAAAATAGTTCAACTTACATTTTAGGTTCTAAACTAACTGGGAAGAAAGGAAAGGCCACTTCCCTAGAGCCTATGCATGCATGGTTCTTAAAACTCAGGTTTAAGACAACTCTCCTTTTGTCAGCCATTGTCACTATCTGATAACCAAATTTCAGCAGTGAGCTCTGCCCATCAGCATGATTCCTTTCCTGTTTGCTTGTTTTCATCTAAGTAGTGTTTTTAGGCCAGGGATTTGAAAACTATAATGTCAGCAGCACGTCATTACTACCCAGCAAACCATGAAAACTTGCCAGGATTTTTGCCCTTGAACGCTAGAACGTGGTATTCACGGAACATCGAGATGAAAAAGAAGATCTGAAAAAAACAAGTAATATTTACTAAACAAAGCTTCTGTGGTGCTGCATTACACTTATTTTGGTTAAAAAACTTGAGCCTCAGCCTTACAGACCTTCTGCAAGGTACTTAATTTCATAACACACAGTAAAATACCCAGAACTGAATGTTCACTTCCATGCATCTAACAAAGTGACAGTACTGTCAGACAGACAGGTAACTAAATGCAGCTGTGTGGATGCTACATTTAAACAAATGAAAAAATATTATTCATTTAAGATTCATAAATTTGGATCATATGATAAATGGACAGTTCTTAAATGGATGTTAAGGATCAAAACAGTGCAGGACAGAAGATCAAGAGCAGCAAACAAGAGACAGTTCACAAGGATTTTTCAGATTTGGGAGGCTGAACTTTTTTGTTCACCTTACTGCCAAGGCTCTTCTGAGAATCAAGGGAAACATTGTCACAATACTCCCAAAGAATCTGTACCAAGTATATTCCATTAAAGAAAAAAAAGGAAGAGAAAAAATCTCTCACCGCTCTCAAGCACCCAGTAAGTCAAGAATATCACTACAGCACAGTATGTCTTCTGTGCCTGCATAAACTGGTTGAGATTTAACAGCAAGCATTAGAGTGATTGCAGTGTCTGCGTGGAAAAAACAACCAACCAAGAACAAACCAAAACCAAAAAATAAACTGTCTTAAAAATCCTGGAGAACATGAACTTATCTTTGAGCTACCACTGGCTTGCCAGTCAATTAATGCTGGCAGAACCTACATGTTTTAACATCGTATGTTCAAAATTACTTCAGAAACTAGTATGAAACTCGGCCTGAGTTACGCAGCACAGAGATGGTACAGAAGAGCAGAAATCTAGGGTTAAACATAGACACAAAAATCCACAAGAATTTATTGAAAAAATCCCTTGCAAAATTTATATTTTTCCAGGGGGACAAAAAAAAAATCCCAGACTAAATCCAGTATTTATAGTAGCTCATACTACCATTCACCACTCTGACTGATAACATTTTAAGAAAAGTGCAGGGAACAATTCATCTCAAAGTATATCAAGCTGATCCTGAGTTTCGGCACATCACAAGAAGGCTGAATAGGCTGTGAAACATACTGTGTTAATAATATGCACAGCTAATATCATCCACTGTTACCGGCACTCTCAGTCTAGCCACCTCATGTGCCAGGTTTGTTTATATCCAGTTTTCATAACATTTTACAGCTATACTGATTTCATTATAGATGAAGTTGGAGACTTACATGGGAAACACTTGTAGACAGAACACTTGAAAAAAGGATAGAGGAAGCTGCTGGAATTTTCAGCATAATACTACTTACTTCCTACATTAGGCCAGCCCACAGCACAACACACTGACAAGGCAAGTACTGTGTCCACAGTAAAGCCCCCGCAGTTAAATGAGAACTTCAGAGAAAATTTACTGGAGATAATGCAGCTGTGCAGATTTTATTTTCTTTAGGAAGAAGACTCCTACAGCAGTATTAAGTCTTCAAATCCTAATAGAGCAATAAAGCACCTCTCACCAGAGAGTGAAGCTGACTTCAAAAACCATGAGTAGGACATATCCAAAGAACTCATTCCTGAACAGAGTATATGTAACAACCAAAAATTTCCCATTCTACTGAAAAATCTATCTCTTTACTATAAAAAAGAAAAATTTTCACATTCTAGGTGTCCTAGATACTAGTAGTGCAAATATATGAATCATTGGTAAATTGATCTTCAATAAACAAAGACAAGCTTCTGTTTTACTCTGCATTCACAGTAATATAAAGAATAAAAAGTTACTGACTGGGTATGAATTTCACTCTAACAACTACATCTTGAGGTTAGTGTTGAGGATCAATGACCTTAAGCATGCAGAAGTATGGCAGAAAGGAAGGGAAAACCACAAAAAATAAGAGAAAGCAACAGAAAAATATTTTTTATAAAGAACTTATATTTAAAATGGGGGGGATGGGAGGGGGCAGAGTACAGAAGTCCCTGAGTGCTCTTTCCAGCATTTCCATGCTCTCTAGATCGTAGAATGGTTTGAGTGGGCAGAGAGCTTAAAAATAATCCAGTTCCAACCCTCTGCTACGGGTAGGGACACCTTCCACTAGACCAGGTTTCTTCCTATTTCATAACAAAATGGTACTGGGACAGAAAGTTCTTTGCCCATTACAAAGAAAGCCTCTAAGACAGCATTAGGTGGCAATTGCTAATCAGCCCCTCACTATGTTACCTGAATTCAAATACGAAGAAGAAATGGCAGTCAAATGAAAATGTCAGAGATCAACTCAAATCTCCCTTGCCAATCCACCTCACCTTTAAGAGAGGAGGCTTACTTCCTATGTTTTGCTAACACACCTACAGTAAGCCTGTTGCCATACATTCAGTTCCACTACATAGAAACATTGTAAATTCCCCACAGTAGCTCATCCGCAATTTCCTGGTCCAAATTACGAATTACAATCCATTACATTTCCTCTCATGCTTAGAAAATTGGATACAATGGGATCCAATGCAAAAACTGGGTCTTACCTTATCCTTTTCATGGGGAAGGAGACACACTGGAGGGAGACAGGAAAGAGACTCAAAACTCTCCTTCCCATCAACATTAGTGGTTGCTTTAGTGTTTAGTTGGTACAGAGGTCCATCCTTAAGGAGCCTACCATGGCCAACAGCACGTTTGACAGCTAATCGTAATTGCTGGTGAAAAATGGAGGCAGCGCTACCTCCAAATAATGCAGATACATCTTTCTGCCCTTTCAGAAAGCGCTCAATGTTCTTCAAGGATGAGCCACTAGACTCAGCCAAGCCCTCAATTGCCCGTTTAATAAGTTTATTCCAGTCCACATTTGGTTTACCATCCAACTTGCCATGGTTCCGAGGCTTCGGAAGTGCTATTCTCCCAGGGTTATCAGGATCCTTGTAGGAGTTGAGACCCTTGTTGGAGACTTTTAAAATAGTTCCATCTTTAACACTTAACTCTAACTGTTCCAGAACAGTTTTGCGGTCCAAACCATGCGACGATGACACTGCATTGCATATCCTCTCCTCTGAAGGACGCTGTTTTTGCTTCTTTACCTTTTTGATTGCCTCCAAAATCCACTCTGTATACAGCGGGTTGGCGAGTTTTACCATGGTGAAGAATTCTGTATATCCATAGAGTCGTTATCCTTTGTCCTGATGCTGAACAAGTTTCAAACGATGAGAAAACAGATCCTCGAGTGATGGGAACCAGCTAACCATAGCATACACGTTTTCTGTTCTGAATTAATCCTCCTTTCTCAAACATTATTTGTTTTCACACTGAAGAGAAAAAACAAAACAATTAGAAACTTCTATACTCTTTCCAATAAATCCCCTAACAGCATCATAGAAAGTTTTTCCACAAAAGTATAAATATTTCAGCATTATCTCACCTGAGCTTCTGGTCTCACAATCAAAAGAACTCTAATGTTAGGCCTGGAAGAAAAAAAGAGAGACATTTAAAAAAAAAAAAAAACCAGCTACAAAAAAAAGAAAAAAAGTAGCAGACAAAGTCAATTTGTTAAACACATAGCAGAGTTTTAAGCCACTACAGTTCTGAAATACTGAAGTAATACTTCAGGTTTTATCTTCACTACTAACAAAAGCATACTTTAGCACTAAAATTACTCCATACAACCTAGTGAAAAGTGTCCTTTCCATTTTGATCCATTAGTCTATACCAACTTTTGTATCACTGCTGAGCATGAAATAAATTAATATTTGGGGGAAAAAAGAAAACCACAACAAACATCTTAAAAGAGCAGCAGCTCTCTTAATTTTTACACATGGAAGACATTGCCTGAAACTTCAACAGAAAATAGGAATAACCAAGACTCTTGAGCAAACAGCAAGAAACTTTCTGAGCACTTTCAGGAGTGTAATCATGGGTCTGTTTCCCTTCTGTGAAGAAAATCTATGGCAGTTGTTCCATAAAGTAAAAAAGTGAAGAAACACAACTGGAGATAGTAATTAAATGCTGTACTTTTACAGGCCATAGAAAAAAGAATACAACATAATTTTCAGTATTGATGAGGCCTACTGAAAACACGTGAGGACAAAGTAACAGGTGACCATACACAGCGTAAAAGGAACGCTTATGACACTGTTAGGTGAAGATGCTGGTGAAAGGGTATGAGGCTCTACTTCAGAGCCTTTAGTTAGTTATGTTTAAAATAGCTTTTTCTAAGTGTGATAACTGCCTGTTATGCTGAAGTTCTACTTTAGGAGTACACTAGTACACTAACTGACAAGGATCTGTAAACTGTTTATCACAATAAATAACGATTATCTACAAGGGAAGTTTTAGACAAGAGCTAAGTCGACAACACAGTTATCCTGTTCTGCTTTCTAGTAAGCACTGAAGAATTTATCAACACACAGAACACATTTGCATACAGACATCAGACTCAATAGAAGAGCTCCACACGGCCAGTACTGAAAAGCTTCTGAACGACTGCTTAAACCAGAAAGGATGCAGTGCTTGCTTAGAGTTCTTTTATCCTGCGGACAACAGATGTAAAGGGAAATATGGTCCCCTCCTCGCAAAGCAGAGATGCGCTCCCGCGGTGCCCCTGCCCGCCTGGATCCCGAGGCCCAGAGAATTCCGTCTCCTGTCCCCAGCAGACCTCCGTGCGCAGGACGTTATGTAACCGTCCGGCCAGGCCGGGGCGACACCGGGACGGTCCCAGCACCGGTGGGTCGCTCGCTCGCTCTCTGCGGGACAAGCGACCCCTGCACCTGCTACCGCTCGTCCTCATCCCTATCGCGGGTGGGTCCTGCACACGGCGCCCCGAGGAGCGCACTGCCTCAGCACAGAGACTCGCACCGGCGAGATCGGCAAAAGAGGGGCGCAGGCCGCAGAGGCGGCAGGCAGCCGAGCCCCACGCAGCTCTCCGTGCTCCTGGACGTGGGCAGTGCAGCCTGGGCAGCTCCTCGCACTGGTACGGCTGGGCCCGCGCCCGCCTCAGCCGCCCTCTCCCGCGCCAGACACTGAACGAAGCTCAGCTTGCGGACCCCCGGCCGCTCTGCCCGCCTCACCCGCGCCGTGCCGCGACCGCCACCTCCCCGAGGCGTGGACCTGGCCAGCGCCGCGGGAGCGGACGGCGGGGCCGGGCCTGGCGCAGAGCGGCGGCGGGGCCGGAACAGGCCGCGAGCCTGTAGCGCCCAACGGGCCTTCCCCTTCCCCAGGCCACGGAGCTCGCCAACCGCCTGTCCCCGACTTCCTCAGCACCAACCACCTGAGCCGGCGCGGCTCCGCCAGCGTTACTCACCGAGGCCCGCGAGCGCCGGGACCCAGGAGGTGAAGGCCGGACGGCGGCGAAGCCCGAAACTGACACGGCGGCCATCTTGGGCCCGGCGCGCTGCGGCGGGGGGGGGGGACCCGCGAGGTGGAACAGCCCGCGGGGGGAGGGGGGTGGCGAGGCGACGGAACAGCGCGGCGGGGCGCAGACGGCCGCCGGGGGGCGCTGTGGAGCCGCAGCTGCGCCACGGCGGGCGGGGGAGGTGGGGCCACGCTTAGGGCCGCCCCAGCGGAGCGGGCAGACCTCGCCCGCCCAGGAGCGAGTGAGGGAAACGGCCCGGCCGGGTGGTGTGGCGCGGGGCTCGGTAAAAGCTGACTGGAAGCGTACTTGGGGGGTAGCGGCTGCAGACCTGGGCCTTTCGCTGTGGCTGTGCGGAACGCCTGCGGTCCGGGAACGCAGGCTGCGGCCGCCGGAGGCTCTGACCGCCGAGAACCGGGAAGGGTGGTGGGAGGGCTGGGGCTGCCGGGCGCGTGCTGGCGATAAATAGATACCCATACCCTGAAAAGAAGAAAGTTCCTCTCTTAGGCTTAATTAAGCTTGCGCTTGAAACCGTGACTCTAGACTTTTACCGAAATGATGTGGAGTTCTGAAATAACGATACCATTTAGCTCTGAGAGCAGGTACTGTGCCTGTGCCTCTTCATCTGTGCGCGAATAAGGGTTGCTCTATCGTTGGTCATCTTTGCCAGGTAAATTGTGTAACTTTGTGACGTATTTTACTGTCTCGAGTAATAAATAATATGCTGTCAAAACATTAGCTGTCCCACATGACAGTACTGTGGGAGCTCTCTAGGTACTTCGGTCTGGCTGCGCAGAGCTGGCTGTTCCTCCCAGACATCAGAAGGGGCTCGTTAGAGGTCCAGCCTTGGCTCGCTCACACCACAGGTTCTCCTCGGCTCTGCAGAGGTACAGCGTTCCACTGGCGTGTGCTGAACCTTGGCAGACATGAGTAAAGAGCAGATTCTCGTTTAACAGCATTCTCTCTTAGGTTATGTTTAGTTGAAATAGTGTCATTTTGTTATGCATTCTGTATGGCTTTGTGCTGCATGCAATTCTCTCACCTTTTGTAACTCTGGCTCAGCTTACCAGTTGTGTTTACACATTATAGACTTTTTCACCATTGCCTTAAAGGACAACTACTGTGTAAAGTTTCGTGTGAGCTTCTGTTTTTAGAAAAATCTTTAGAAATATTCTAGGGACAGAGTTGATAAAACAAACATGCTGTTTTCTGAATGGCTTTGTTTAGTGTCTTAAGGTGAGAAATTTCTCTTTTGAGCAAGAGGAATTGCTTTGATGTTTTAACAGTAAGTCTTTTCAGTGTGAAAGTTAAATGTTCCCAGTGAGTTGCTTATTAGTTGAAGCAAATGGAGTTTGAGGTGCTGTTTTGCAAGGTACTGTACAAATAGTTCCGGTTCTGCCACATAGACTGCAGAGGTCTGGCCTTGTCTTGTCAGACTTGGATTCTCCCAACAAATTAGTCTTCTCACACCTCTTCCCAAGTCTTCAAGTCTGCAAGGCTTCCAAGTTATAGGGTTGTCGTAAATTACAAGGCTGTGGTGCTATATTCAGAAAAACTAATAGAGACATAAATGCAATTTCCAGATGAGAAAGTAAAGCAAGACTAAGAGGATGCAGTACATAACAGTGAAACCCAATTGTGTTCCTACAACAGTGTCGCTCTGTAGAGTCTTTTCTGTTTCAGAACTGTCAGTAGGTTATTATTAGCAACCTTGCAAAACTAATTGGTTTCGTACACTATTATAAATTAAAAATGGCCTGTTTTCATCAGTTCTGTCTTGTATTTTCACAGCACAGGCTAACAGTTAAATCATCAGAATTCCTGCATATGGCAAACTACAGTGATAAGGAATTGTTTTATTGTAAAGACAGTGATGTTTTGGCAGCACCATTTTGTAGCACTGCTCTTAGACTGTGCATAGTTTTCTCTTGAGGTTCACATAATGAAAGTAAAGTACCCTTCAACTGAGCAGTTTTCAGGCTGTCTTTAAGTTAACCAGCAAAATTAAATTCTGTTCTGGCAGCATGTTCTGTCATGTTTCCCTTTAAGTTCCAGTTTCTATAAGCTCCTGAACCATTTTGCAGACCTTCAGAACACAGCGTGGTCTAATGGTTTGGAAGCAGCTAGGCTTCCCTCAACCACCTTTTCCACTGGTGTGCAGAAATAGTAAGGTTACCATATGATACTTTTGTATCAGCACCAATGTTCTTGATGGCTAAGCAAGCTGAAGCAACTGTAGGAAAAATAGGAAAGTGACAACATAATAAACTAGATAAAATAAAATTTTGATGATGGGTACGGGCAGTCAGAGGGAAATGGCAGAATTTAAATAACGTAATATACTGTCAAAATTGAATTGCATTTCATGAGGCAATGAAGAAATGCCTGTATTGAAAAGATATATCCTATGACTGTTAATTTTAAAGTCCAGGTTAAAAACAGAACCATTTTGTGTTTGATGGAGAACCAAATGCATAAAGGCTTTATGTTGCCAGTTTAACTATGTTCTGCTGCTTTCTGTCTGTGATATCTATATGACTGCCAATAATACAATCTCCTCATAGACTGATATAATATTTACAATGCCTTTGTGTTAAAAACTGATCATATGAAAATAATAATTTAAATTTAGAAGTGATGTAATAAAATGACAAATTTCTGCCTCTGTGTTGCTCTCAAATGTGTAATTCATCACAGTAACTTAGACATGTAAAAATGTTATTTGATGTTTAAAAAATGCATTTGATACAAATAATGACCATAAAAGAGAAATTAATATATAGATAATTTCTCATTATTTTACTGCTATAGAGAAAAGCTCATCTAGTCCATGTAGAATTACCTAATGTTTTAAATAAGGATGTATGCATACAGTAGTATTGAAAGGTAGTGTCAGAGTAAGTGAACTGACCTGTGCCCCATTTTTGGGAAAAAACAGCTACAATGAATCAACAGAAATCAAAGATACCAACTTGGAATTGGGCCTTTTTCTGCGTTCTGACATAATTTGTCACATCTTCCAGACTTGGAGATATCACCACTTAAAAGATTTGCCCACATTCTTGAAGCACAGCTGGGTGTGAAATCTCAGACCTCAGTCTCTCCATGCTGGTGCAAAAATCTGACCTTCCTTCCCATGTAAGAAAGGCTGTGTGCTCAGACAGATTATTTAATGGGATACACAGGACTGCTTTTCCGTTGGTTTTGTATGTTCCCAGCAGTGTAGTAGGAAAATCATTTGTGGTGTCATGTCTTACTGAGAAGTCCAGGGACCTGCTCTATCAACATGAAACACTAGTTCTAATTATGCAAAGGAATAATTTGCTAGAGAATTTAGGTAAATTTGGCACGACAACAGTTTTCACACCAGCTGAATGTTTTTTGGGGTGTTACTCGGTCGTGCACGAACCAGCAAAATAATGTAGTGAAAAACTGCTGCTTCTCCCTGCAAAAGCCGGGTTATTTCCACTTTTCATGGACTATACTTAAGTTCCCCTCTAGAAAAGGCACCCCTAAACGCCGGTGAGGAGCAGGCGGGGTAGCCGGACAGCAAGCCCACCCCGCCGAACGACCGGGAACGTGCAGCTCTGTGTGGGACATCCTCGGGTCGCGATGTTGCTGCCTGGCGGGGGCGCCCTGCGTAGCTCCGGGCCTGAGGGCCGGCCCCGCGTCGCCCCCTGCCGTGTCAGGTGTGTAAGGGGGGGGCGGAATCGGTCGCGGGACAGAGACATGAGACACACGGACGCGTGGTGCGTAGAGCTCTGCCGGGCACGATCCCGTACTCGCCTGGATCCCCGTCCGGCCGCTGCCGGGATAGTTACGGAGCGTGAACGCGCCGTTGCGCTGCGTCATGAGCCGCGCGCCTCATCGGCCTATGGGGTGCGGGTGTGGGTGGATCGCCCAATCGCAGCGCTCGCTGCGGAGACCCGTCCCGAGTGGTGAGCGCGTGTTTGTCCTCGCGCCGGGGGCGGTGCTTGGGGCAGCCATGCTGCGCGCGCGAGGGGGCGGGGGGCTTTCGGGGGGCGGGACCTGTGTGGGGAGTACTCGGGGGTTTCGCTTCGGCCCGGTCCGGCCCCGCCGCAGCCATGATCCACAGTCTGTTCCTGATCAACGCCTCGGGGGACATCTTCCTGGAGAAGCACTGGAAGAGCGTCGTCAGCCGCTCCGTCTGCGACTACTTCTTTGAGGCGCAGGAGCGGGCCTCGGAGGCGGAGAACGTGCCGCCGGTGATCCCTACGCCGCACCACTACCTCCTTAGCGTCTACCGCCACAAGATCTTTTTCGTGGCCGTCATCCAGAGTGAGGTGCCGCCGCTCTTCGTCATCGAGTTCCTGCACCGCGTCGTGGACACGTTCCAGGTATGGCCGAGGGGCGTGGGCCCCGCTGGCAGGCAGCAGCGGGGGAGCCTCGGCACGGCCGCGCTGCGGGGGAGAACGGGCGGGCTGCGCAAAGGGCGGCCCTCGTTCGCAGCTATTAGTTTTTTGTTGTTTCTTATCATGTAATTTTCATCCTGCGTTTGTGAGGATATAGACAGGGCTTGTCGTAGTCGGGAATTTACTGTCTAGGATTACGATGGATTCGGGATCTACCTGTGCTCATAGGATGAACCTTTCAGCAATCAGTATTTCTGTTCTGCAGCCTTACCTGCTCTGGGAACTGTGAGCTAAGACCAAGCTGGCCTTGTTCTCACAAGGAGCTTTTTGCAATTCATAGCCACGTGCTGTGATCAATTAGTGACAACTGACACGTGCGTTTACATCTAGTGACGCTTTTTGGAAGCTTCCTAAAGCAGTGAGTTGCAGGAGTTGCCGCAGAGTAGCTGTATTCCCTCTGTACTATGGTTGACATGACTTCTGATCATTTTAGGAAAACGGTAAAGATGTTTGTCTTCTGCCTGCCAAGAACAGGATTGTGTTGTCTGGATTTGAAATGTCTTGTGACGAGCATCTTGCCAGAATACAGGAAATGTGTGTGCTTGGCCAAACAAGTATCATGGGAACTTTTGCTTCCAAGATGTCAGTCAGAACCTGACTGTATTCTGAGTTATGTTTCTCTGACTTTAAGGAGTGGATTGGCCGTTCAGGCCAGCAGTGGATTGTGTCAGACCCTTAGGTGTTGTTTCTGATGAGGATAATGAGGCATGAGTGTGTCGTCACTGGCTTAGATGTATATTAAAATCTGGTATGTCTGAAAAAGAGTGTTTGTAATGCAGAACTAGGATTTCTCTACTGTCACGGTATGCGTATACTCATTCTTTATGCAAAGTGCCTGATCTCTTTAACTGCTGTAAGTAACTAAAAGCTCGGGTTTGTGTTTGTGCACGTGCACTTGCTCTCTCCTGAAAGATGCTTGAAGTCCACATAGAATAAGACAGTAAGTAAATTAAATGTTCAATTTTTAAAATTGCTGAATTAGTTGGGACTGCTGATGTGAGAATTTGATGGAGCAGTGGCAGAGTTGTACATGTCTGTGGGAGTGGTGGGTCTGATGTGTTTGTAGTTATATAGGGACTTTCAGTGGTTTTTTTGCCTCCTCCAAGAAGAGGTTTGATTTATTTCTGTGTGGGAGGGCACTGGACTGAATGATCACTAAGATTCTCTTTCAGAGATTGTTGAGTAATTCTTTCTTTTGCACAGGATTATTTTGGTGTCTGTTCAGAGGTAATAATCAAGGACAATGTTGTGGTGGTTTATGAGGTGCTGGAGGAGATGCTGGACAATGGCTTTCCATTGGCAACAGAGTCTAATATTCTTAAGGAACTGATAAAACCTCCTACTATTCTGCGAACAGTCGTCAACACCATCACAGGTACAGGGAAACAAGAAGAAGATAAACTGGGGAGTCCAGGTGGCAATATTCCTGCATAAGTAAAGTAGGATACGGGTGACAAAAATTTGTGTTGTCCCGTACCATTCATGCAGCACAGGTGTATTTGGGGAGTCATGTGCTAGTTAGTGCTTTGCTTTGAGATTCCTTCCAGTTTCAGCACCAGCTGCACTTTGGTTTTGCATTTGGTTTTGGTCTGATTCGGGGTTTTTTAACCTAAAAAAGTCAGATGACATTTTCAGTTAGCCATGACATGACTTCCAGGATGAGTTAGTTTGATGTGAGTTTATGCATCCCCATGTGTAGACGCTTCCCCATGCATTACTGTGGTATGTTTTAGAGCTGGGTGTAAGAGAGATGTGCATTTTTGGGGTACAGGGAGTCTGGAAGAGTAATTGCTCTCCTACAAAGAAACAGAGGTTCTTGGGGATTAATTACAGTTGAGCTCTGTAAGGCCAAGGACTTGTTCTGCAGCATTGCCTAACTTCTGTGGTTGTTGATTCCCTTTCTTTTTCCAGGAAGCACTAATGTGGGTGACCAGCTTCCCACTGGACAGCTCTCAGTGGTGCCTTGGAGACGTACTGGTGTCAAATATACCAACAATGAGGCCTATTTTGATGTGATTGAGGAGATAGATGCAATTATTGACAAATCGGGTATGGAAGTTGCTCCTGGCTAAGAATAGGATAACTTGTCCTGATAGTGCCTGAAGAGAGAGTTAGGTTTTGAAATAGGCACACCTTCATCCAAGTGTGGGAAGCTCTGCTCCTATTTTTACTCTGGACTGTTGCTAACTTATATGTGCTATTCAGTCAAAAAGTTCACAGAGGCACCAAGATTTTCACTTGTCTTTGTTCTTGAGGTCTCATGAGCAATTCTATATTGGGAAAATAGAAGATGAGTAAAAATTGTATATAGCACTTTCTCTTTAGTATTTGTGCTTTTTAGTCTTGTTAGAATTGGGACCTATTGTCATCGGCCATTAAAATGGATACTGCTGGTGTCCATGGTTCTTAATTGAATGAATCTTCTAGAGGAGTCATTGGGAATGATAAAAATGTTGAGCAGGCAACATAATGAGCCATGACATTTCATTAAGAAAATAGATTTCCTTCCTCCTCACGGATAGTCTTTCCACTTCGGGATTTTTTGGATCAGGTTCACATAACCACCTGTGTTTACTTTATTGTTACAGGTTCCACAATTACTGCTGAAATCCAAGGGGTGATTGATGCTTGCGTCAAGCTGACTGGGATGCCAGACCTTACCCTCTCCTTTATGGTAAAGCTCAAGGATATATCTTTACTTAAGTATTTTGAAAGGAGTTTCCCAGCCCTGCTGCTAAGATTGCGGTCTCGTGATGATAGACTCCAGTACCTCAGATTCAGGGTATACCAGACGAAAAGAGAAAGAAATGACAATGGGGACTCATCAGGAACTTCGCAACTTAGAGCCTAAAAGGGCTTTTTTAGATTCTTTGTTTAAAAGCACAGGTAATGTGTGCTGCAGTAAAGTTTTTGAGATACAGTGGTGCTTTAAGCAGATATCTGAAGGGCAATCTCCTTTATGAGTGTGCACCAATGCAATTATGTGACATGACTAAGTTTTCTAAAATGGGATTTAAAATGTCAAAAAAAGGATAGAGGTTATTGAGTACTGCTTTCATATGGATATAACAGTATCAGACATGTCTGAATGTGGACACCTTCAAGTGGTCAAGAGTGTGTCAAATGGTAGGCCCTTCATGGATAGAAGATGGATAAGAAGAGGAGGTCATTTTAAGTTGTACTGCCTTAACAAACCTTGTGACTTTCTTTTTGTTTCAGAACCCTCGGTTATTGGATGATGTCAGCTTTCACCCATGTGTGCGTTTTAAGCGCTGGGAGTCAGAGAGAATACTGTCCTTCATTCCACCTGATGGAAATTTCCGCTTGCTGTCCTACCATGTCAGCGCTCAGAAGTAAGTGATGAATCTGGTGCTGTGAATTATGAAATTTGGGTCCTTCTGGCTAGGAAGAGGATGAAAGAAGGAACATTTAAAGATGAGGTGGCATGTTGAGCCAAATGAAGTAGAGGTGCATGGTGACTTGCATTTTTCTTTTTTTACATTACATGTTTTCTCCTTGTTTGGAACAGTGATTCTGTAATTTCTTCCTGGTCAGCCAGCATTTTTCAAAGACTACTAGCAGATAAAGAGAGGGAAAGAATTAGACAGTGTGGAGTAATCAAGCTGTTGATTTCATATGTTTATAAAAACTTTTTAGAATAAAACAAGATAGTTTGGTGCTCCTCTTAGTTTTTTGACATTTCTCTTAATAGAACCACAAGTTCTTGTCCATGTTTGCACTCTTTTCTAGAAGCAGCTTGCCAAGTAATATTTGGGGTTACAACTGCTAAAGAATTTTGCTAGACTTTTGTCAGATTTATCTCTAGTACGTGAAAAGGAGTGGCAAATGCAACCAAAAGCACAAACATGAAGTTGGAGTGCTGCTGCACTGCCAGGAACTACTTGCTAGCCTAGTTGTGACATGCAAAAACATTTCTCATCCTTTGCTCAAGCCTCCTGTTTTATTGGATGTAGTTCCTTGTTCCGATTTAAAAAATAGGCTACAGCAAGCTTGATTACAAAAAGTGTTAAGACTTGAGAATGGAATCCTGACTTTGCTCCTAGCTCAAACAAATGGGTGTAGGATTTGCTTCTCTTTTAAGCAAATATGAAGGCAAGAGATCAACAAGGACTTTCTGTTTGTGTCTTTATTCTAGTCTTGTGGCAATTCCTGTCTACATTAAGCACAACATCAGTTTTCGTGATAGCAGCTCACTGGGACGGTTTGAGATCACAGTGGGGCCAAAGCAGACTATGGGGAAGACTGTAGAGGGAGTGATGGTCACTAGCCAGATGCCAAAAAGTGTCTTAAATATGACCCTTACACCCTCCCAGGGAACGCATGTCTTTGATCCAGTTACAAAGGTAAGAAGAAAGAAAGAAATTAGATCAATTTTTTAAAAAAATCTTTCTTATCTATCAGAAAATGCAGTCAAGCTGTTCATGCTTACATGAACATTTCCATGAACATGGCTTTGCTGAAGGCAGTATGTTGGGATGAGAACTTTTTCTGAACAGCTGCATACTAGGACTTTTCTTAATCCCCAGAACAAACACCTTGGTGTCTGAGTGGATTGTAGTTCTGGCTACTTGGTGTTTGAAGAAAATCCAAGCACTTGTCTTGTATGATGGGACATCAGTCTGGTGGATGGCTTACAAACGTCTACGTACCTAGTTGTCATGCCCAGTGCCCAAGTGCTGCATGTTGGTCTTTTGCAAACACTAAGGGTTGGTTAATGGTTTTGATGTGCTTTGGGATGTTCTGGTTTTGTTGTTTGAACCTCAGGAGTTAACTTTTTCTTTCTTGTTGCAAACTTTAATCTGATGCGTTTACCCATGGGGCCTTTAGCACAAGAAGTGGAAATATTGTTCATAGTAGGCCTTTGGGGATCTTCATGGAAAGAGAGGGAGAGCAAAGGTTCTAAGGTATCTGCTCCTTAATCCTGTGTCTGGCCAATATGAAAGGCAAGATACTAAGAGAAAGACATTTTTTCATACAGAAACATTAAAAGCTGTCACTGGAAGGGGACTCTTCTTTAGAGGGTGTTACCACCATTTGAGTTTCACTGCTGCATTTTCCGTTCCTTAAAGTTACTGTCATGGGATGTTGGGAAAATAAACCCCCAGAAACTGCCAAGCCTGAAGGGGAGTGTGAGCCTGCAAGCTGGGATGTCGAAACCAGATGAAAACCCCACCATTAACCTGCAGTTTAAAATTCAGCAGCTGGCTATATCTGGTAAGTGACTGTGAGGTAAAGAAGTGGAACGTTCTCTGCTCTGCCAGTGCTCATTCTGCATGTAGCTGATGTAACTTCACAAACCCTCTGAAGTACATTCTACCTGAAATATGTTCTTCAAGCAAAAATATTGTCTGCTTTGACTACAGATATATGGATTTGTTCTTTCTGGTGGTCTGTGAAACAACTTACCTATATTTCCTTGCATTTCATGCTTACAGACGTATAAAGAAATTTCGGGTATGGATGTGTTTGTAAAGAATGATTCTAACAATTAACAGTTGACAGCTTTTCTCCATTCTGTCTAGTACTTGCTAAAACTTCCCCTGTGCTTTCTGCACCACTAGTATGATCTTCTGTGCCTTTATCCCAAAGGCCTGTCAGCTTCCTTTGTGGCAGCAGTCAGTCTTATGCTGTGTTTGTTTGCCTCTAGGACTGAAGGTGAATCGCCTGGACATGTATGGGGAGAAGTACAAGCCGTTCAAGGGGATAAAATACATGACTAAGGCTGGCAAGTTCCAAGTCCGAACGTAGAGGCTCCTCATAGTGGGGAAGAGCACTTTTCCTGTTTCCCCTGTCCCTGGCTGTTGGATGCAGCCTGTTATCCCATCCATCCATTTAGGGTTGCTCCCTTGTCTGTAGTAGCATGAGCAGGAAAGCCAGTGCTCAGAGTGCTGGAAAGCAGGGAAAGGTAAGGTTGACCTGAAACCACCTCATCCCTACCTGAGTCTGAAGTATTTGGAACAATAGCAGATGGGAGAGGTGCTCAGGTCCCTTAGGATTAGTGAGTCAGCTATGTAAGCTTGTATCACCTTCATTTTGCTATCTTAGAGTAAAATCTAGGGCTTTATGGCCTTTTGTAACTCCTCTGCCTTGTATTTTGTTTGGCTTTTATCCCTTCGTAGACGATACAAAGTTGAATTTCCACAAACTTCAACTCCAATGTGATGATCCAGCATCTGCCTTTTTGTATCACTGGGTGTTAGGGTGGAGAGCTGTGTAGTTCTTGCCAGCAGGGAGAACATCTAGCCATTCTGCCTCAAAAGGACTGGAAAGAAGTGGAAGGGTAGATTGTTCCACCCAGGATGGGAAGTTGAGAAGCCTGAGATAGGGGATGGTGCCACAAAGGGAGGAAGGGAAGAAGTGCATTCTTTCTCTAGGTATTTCATAAGGCATCCTGGTCATCAAGGATCTTGAGTCTCTGGATACAGAGACATCAGAAATACATTCAAATCTTGTAACTGATGGGCGGTGGTATCTGCATGTAATTCTGCCTTTCCTCTTATTTCATCAATGTTTGAAGGTAGGAATTCTCCTAGCTTACTTGGGACATCAGAAGAGACAGAGGAACTTTTGTGGAGACAGCACTGATGGAAATTGAATCCGTGGCTACATGAAGATAACCACTGTTCTAGTAACTTGTTGGAACCTCTTTTTGCGTCTGCTTGTCTATTGCAAATGAAGGTGATGCTGCTGTTCTCCTGCTCACTGATGTCTTTCTTTGAGATAATTGCGACCTGGTACCTTTGTTGTGTTCCTCCTGTCCTACCTCATTTCAGTTCCTGTACCAATTAGGTGCTGTGCAGATGGATTCAAACCTATGCCAGATTTTTCACTGGGATCATCTGTTCCTCAGGAGCTGTTGCTATATCTGCCCATCCCAGCCTGTGGTACATCCCTCTGTACAGCAGAAATAGGAAATGAGAGGCACCTCCACTGTTCATATTGTCCGTAACAGGCTCTTTGGCCACTACGTGCCAATGTGTTTTCTCTTGGTAGCAGAACTTGCACCTAAGCTGCTGTACACATGACCACACACATCTGGCTGTGTAGTCCATCATGTATGGTTCATGCTTGTGAACAGAACAGGGTGACCCTACACAAAGGGTAGCATTCATTCTGGCTTGCATGGAGTGGATACTTGCAGTGGATGAGTGGCATCTTGCCTGTGGAATTGCAAGTTCCAGTGCAACTGAAGAATTCCATAGCAGGTGGCATTCTGCTGAGGTGACATTACTGCTGAGCATGTTCAGTGCAAACAAAACCTTCAACAAGGGCATCAATAAAATTAATTTTTACATGTCATCTGCGTCATTTCAGAGTGGTTTGTGCAGGCTTTACAAGAAATAAAGTTGGTGTTTGAGGAAGAAGGTAAATTATGCCAATTGGATTGTGGATAGCGGGTGCCTTAGGGAGATAAATGTCTTTATGCAGTTGGCATTGTAAACTTGGGACTAAGTGGCTGTCTGAAAAACTAAAATTAATTATTTTCTTGGTAATTTTTCTTAGTGTTTCCCAAAAGGAGTGCTGAGCATTTCCTAGAACCTCAAGTGAAAATGTCTTTAGGAATGCAGCTGAATCATTTTTGTTCACTGGGTTGGGTAGCATGCTAAGGGCAGTGCTTTGATTATGAAGACAATTAAATACCTCATCACCTTCCTGCTCCTCAAGTATTGATACTGTCCTTTGGCTTTGTAGCTTTGATTTTTAAAGGATCTTTTATTTACTGCTGAAGTGATTCATGCTACTCGAGATATTGAAAGGTTTCTCATATACATACCAGTCTGAGATGGCTGCAAGTTCTTAGGGAAGATGAAGCAGGGCAGAAGGGGGAAATGGGGAACAACATCAATGATATAAGTTGGACATAAGAAGGACTTCTGGGGGAAGAACATGAGGTGCAGCTGTGTACTTCAGTTACAAAATATGCTCATGTAGACTCGAGTTCTGAAACAAGTTGAGTATGACAATATCAGCTGCAAAGTCAGATGAAAGGAAGCAGGCAGATGGCAGTCGTTATTCTTAGACCTTGTCTCAAGATGGTGCTACTGTGTGCTGGAAGAGGACAAGTAGGGATAAAAACTGTGTAAGAAGTGGAAAAGTTGCTGTAAAGATGGAAACCATCTTGGATTTTTTTTTATCAGGAAGGGATGTAATGGGTAAACAAGCCAGAGAAAGGCAGTTAAGTGCACTGAGCTAGGTGGCAGCAACTTCTGAGAAATGAAATGTAAATTAAAGTAAGGCTGGAGAATACTAGATGCTAGCTATTGGACAAGGATTTGGTAAATCTCCCAGATTAAGGATCTATTACAAAATGAAGGATAAAGAAGCATTTGTAAAACTCTGGGGTTGATTCTGGGCCATTCTTTTAGTTGGCTACAGAGAAGATGTCTCAGAAGATAGATCAGGATGGACGGAATGAACAAGTGCAGAGATGGCAGCTAGGGCTTATCTAGCATTCTTTGTCAACTTGGATATTTCATGTAATGGTATTTTCAAGAATTGGTAATAGCTGTGAGGTAAAACTGTTCTCTGCAGCTTGCATTTTTGTAGGTTCTAATTTTCTTAAAGAGATCAGTGTCAGGTGTGGTTCAGTTAAATTTTATTGGTGGCTGTTAGATCGCATTGGGCTCAAATATTGTATTTAATAGACTGTTTGAATTGCAAAACTGTATTGGTTTGGCACGGCCTGGTTTCTGTCAAACCACGACAAAAACAAAAGTTGCCTTCCTGAGGACACTGACTTGCATTACTCAGTGAAATAGTTTAGACTGTTTTACAGGCTGCAGGTATTTGGCAGGCTTGGGAATACCAGGATAGTGAGGCACAAGAGTGCTTGGAAGTGGGCTTAGAGGAAATGAAGGGAAATTAACTTGTATTTTTCTCAAGGTTAATAATAAAATAAAACTAGCAACAGCAACAAAAAATCACACCAAAAACCTGAACTGTGACTCTTCATTTAAAAAACATATTTTCGCTTTCCACTGGCTGTAGTATGAGACTTGTTGCTGAAACTAACTGGACTTTCACCGCTGTTCCTCTGAGGCCATTAGAGAAGATCTCATTGAGGTCAGTTTCTAAGCTGGTAGCTAGATAGTCACAGACCATTTGTAAAGTTGCCATTTACAAAACCCCTTTGAGAGAGTAATGGCAATCTTACCAAATCTCTCTTCTATACCTACTTATATAATAAAATTCTTTATCTGACTAGTTGTTGTGCTCGTAGGTTATCAGAGAGTTCCTTAAAAACTGGGAGAGTAAACATTTTGAGTTACAGTGTTTTGAATTTCCCAAATACAACAGTCTAGTTTTCTAGCTGCTGATTGGTGCTAAAGCTAAATTCCTTTTGTACCCCCAATACAATATTTTCCTTTTGTAAAATGGTAGTTACACCTGCTTTCTCTTTACAAAACAATGGGACAAAAGAGAAGCTCTCAGAGAGGCTTCACTCTTAGGATGTGCATAGATGGCACTTGGTGTCATGTGGCAGCTGCAGTGCAAGGAAGTAATGCTGATTACTGAGATTCTGGTTCATGGCAGCTTGGTTGTACCTGTCCTGTCTTATGTTAAGGGACAAAGGCAGCCTTGTGACATCTGATTTGGCCTTTACTTGTGGATGTGAATCTAGCAGGCACTTAAAACAGCTACCAATATACTTGTCCTTTGTTTTGCCCTGCTGCGCAGAAGAGAGCTTTTGCTTTCATATCAGATGATAATGCATAGAAATTTAATAGTCAAAAATATGCATTGATTTGGTGGCAGATCAGGCTGGTGTTAAAATTTTTACCTATTCTGTTCCATTACCAGGAGCAAAACCAAGTGAAAGAATAAAATGTCCTAATAAGCATGCCATCCTCAATTTGCTCAGAGAGTTTAAGCTCAAAATCGGCTAATTAATTGGTTCCAAACTGAGGAAGCAAGTAGTATATTGATCTGGAAAAAAGCAGCCCATGCCTACAACTTTTGTTCCTTCTGTTGGAAACCAGCTTCTGTTGAAACCAGCTTCTGTTGAAACTAGCTTAAATTACCAAAGTCAGATGGTATAAGGACAGAGCTTAATGTCTTCCAATTGCACAGCCAAGTAAGGAGGGAGATGAAGTTTTCGGGAAATTAAATCTGTCCCCTTCAGTTCACAACCATTCCTAAAACCATATATCTGATAAAGAGATGCATGATGTTCTCTCTTGGTTTATTTACTCAGGGCCAAAATTAATTTTTTATTGTACTTATGTGATTTGATGCAATGTGGAAGTTTGGTGATGTGGGGAAAAGGATGATTAGCTTTTAATAAACTGTAATAGGGAAAGGAGAGTAGTTTGAGAACATGCCCTTCCCACACATTGCAGCTTGTCTTCCTGTTGTACTGGAAGTCATAAGCATCTGGACAAACAGGAAGCCCTGTCAGCATACTTAAAGCACCCAGAAGGAAGCTGTGAGGGCATGGTCCCAAGACTGCAAAGAGTTCAGTTTTCTTTCTCAGAGTTTCATGGTGTCCTGAATCCAGTCAAGATAGCGATTCACATTTGTATAAACACCAGGTATGTCTTTGCGGCCACAGCCTATTCCCCAGCTGATGATTCCAATCAGATACATACGATCATCCTTCATACAGACCAGAGGCCCTCCAGAGTCGCCCTACAGAGAAGTCACAGATTAGTAACAATCTCCTTTTCTCTTTGTTTGGTTTTGCATTGTTTGTCGACCATCCCCACTGGCTTTAGCCATGCACTAGTGTTTACAGAAATACCCTATGTAATATGCTCACAAATCAAGAGCTCTTAGTAACAGTGCTTTTACCTAAGTCACTTTTATGTTTCAGTCTCCATCAATGCTCCTCTTATGGGAGAGACACAGAAAAATGTACCACTAAAGTGTCTAACTTTGTGTGGAGCTCATTTATGAAACACAGGTAAAATGTTGAAAAGAACAAAGAGAGGAAGGCACTTATTCAAGCTATAAAGATCCAAGGGGTTTTATACTGCTGTGTGTAACAGTAAAGCAAAATTGTTAAATAGCTGTTTAAACAGAAAGGATGTGGATTGAATGCATGCCTTCCTTTTTCCTCATGTCATAGCTGCTTGTTCTCCACCATCTTTCAGCTTTTATTCTTCTTTTCTCTGCTTTTCAGTAGAGGGGCACCCCCTTCCTTCTGCAGAACCTCCTGCTGAGTGTTTTGCATGCTCACATAACAGAAAATATTAGGAAATACTGGGGTGGATTTTCCTGTTCAGTTTTGTGGTATTTCCTGTATTTGGGATTTTCAGTCTGTGTTGCTCTTGTTTCATTGCTTAAGTGTTCCCTGCCTTCCCCTCTATGAGGGGTGGGGCAAGAAAAATGAAAGAGGAGCCACCAGTTCTGTTCTGTTCAACAGAAGTCTACTAGAACTGCCATGTAGGCAAATGCATAACTTCTTTAAACTATTTTCTGAAGCTTTTTGTTTAGTTAGCCCAAAGTACAGAGAAAAAAGAAACAAGGAAAAGAAAAGAAAAAAGAGGAACAGAATTTGGTTTACCTTGCAGGCATCATCAAGGTGCCTTGTGTCTCCTGCACATAACATATTGTCTGTAACTGTCCGGTTGTCTAGATACTGTGCTGTGCACCGACTGGCTGGGAACAATCTGACATGGCCTTCCTTCAGGTGCTCTGAATAGAATGGAGAAACTGGACGAAAAATGACAATATAAATACATACGTATGTCTGTGTATGTCCATATGTTTCTTAAAAGTTGCAATTCAGTTTCCATAGTTTAGGGGAGAGTGAACAGAAATAGGTCTGTGACTAAACTAAAATTTCCTTGCCAAAGCATCTTTTTATATCTTGGGTGTTTCACTTTGATAGTCAGAACAGCTTAAATCTAGCTGAGAGAGAATATTGTTTCTTCAGCAAGCTAGAGAGGTTTATGTATGCTCCAAATTAAAGACTTCTGGGTTTCTTGGGTGGATAAATCATCTTCGCATAGTTACATCAATCAAAATGAAGTCACAGGAAATGTCTATGAAAATGCCTTAACTGTATGAAACAGGATCCTAACTTTTTAATATTAGACTTGCACTAACAAAAATTAGATGCTTTGTCATACATAATACTGAGTAACTGGTACACTTATGTTGGAATGGAAGAGATTTGGTTGGTTGGTTGATTTGGATATCGGTTTTATTCTCCTGTATAGCTACAATTGCACAAAACTGAAAGTTGGCAGGACTGTTGTTATTCAGTAGAGTTTTGAATTACAGTTGCAGCATCTTTTCCCTCTCAGACTTTATCCTGTACTCCCTGTAAGCAATGCTGAGGACAAGCTTTAAAAGCACATCAAAAACATTTTATGCCACACTAATATGCTATGTTTTTAGGTCTGTTCCAAAACCCCCATGGGTCCAAACTGTGATTAGGGTTTGTATGATGGATGCTTCACAGTTTCTGTCTTATGAAGTTTACAAGCTAGAGAATTTAAAGAAAATGGAAAAGGAAGAAAGTAAAATAAGAGCTGGGTGGGTTTTTTGTTTGCTTTAAATACAAGTCTCCCTGTGTATATTTTCAGACAGCTTTTATTTCTGTTTGTTATACCTCACTTTGAAAACAATTTAGCCAGCCTTTTAATGCATATCTGGGATTGTTATTTCTTTAGCTTTTTTTTTTTTTGCTAATCTCCGCATAGTCAATGTACCTTTTAGAAAAATGCATCTATCTGCAACTGTATGGTATATCAAGCCTTGACAGAAATGGATTTCTGTCCAAATTACAGTATCTAAATGTACTGAGTACAGCAGAAATGTGGCAGCTAGTAGGTCTTTCCTACCTTATTCATTGTGCCTTTTGTTTTGTTTTGTACTGTGGAGGATATCAAGGAAGACTCTACTAGCCCATACAACTGACAGAACTCAAATGAATGAAATAACTTACAGCAAAACTTGGTTTTGAGTAACTCCTACTTCTACATACATTTTGTAATGCTCATATAAGCCAGTATGATACATTACACATTCAGTGATGCTAAAGGCTTGAATTCTTTGAGGGCAGAGGACTAAAGCTCTGGACATACTATCTTCTGCTTGCATGTAGAAATGTATCTTCTACTTACATTCTTCATTTCTGCCATAACCAGAGATCTCACATTCAGTCCAGTCAGGCAGCTGCAGCTCTGGCATGGGGAGGCAGGCAGCACGGACGGTGCCTGTTTCAACAGCACAGTCTTCTGCATCTGAGTTCAACTGCAACAGAGCTGAACAAGGAAAAGAAATCCCCACTTCATTAATCACAAAATTGAGCCAACCATGACCTTTCCAGTCACAAAATCAGAAAAGTTCTTACCAATATCATTGTTGAAATTTTCTGAGTCAAATCTCTGATGCACAGTGTAGTTCTTCACTTGAAACTTCTGTTCGTTTTCCTCAGGAGTTGCTCGGGAAGTCCTACCCAGCACAATCTTCAGCTGATTTGTACTAAAGCTGAAGAACAAGAGAGTCTCTATTCCCGTGTTAAGTAGAGTGGACCCTTCCCTTGAAGATGTGCTGTTGAAATGTCTGCTTCTTTTTTTTATTTTCGCACTATTACTACTTTGTTACCCAGGCAGTTTGACTTCAGAGTGAGCTATTTGCCTTCATTTTTGTTCTATATGCTTACAGCCATCATGGCAAAGCTCCTCTGCCAGCCCCTTGCTGTTCTCAAGTTTCAGATGGCTCTGCATGTGTATTGACAACTTTGTTCTTAAGGTATCTGATACTCTGCTGTGGTACCTTAATGCCATCCTACTAGTTTGCCCAATTAAATGCCTCTCTATAATGCTCAGCACAATCAACTGCAATCTTTAGTGCAGACTTACTGGGATAAAGAGGGGTTTTTCCAAGTCTTACACTCTTCAAGTAAGGCTATACTGGATGCTTGTATTTTCCAGACTTTTTTCCCCCCAGATAGTACTGAATACTCAACTTACCCTTCCTCAAAACAGTGAGCAGCTGACAAAACCCAGCAGGAACTGATCAGAATTCCTCCACAGAGGAAGTGCTCTCCAGGCACTCGGCGATACTTCACAAAGATGGCAGCTTGCCATGGGTGAGCTGCAATGTCTGTGTAGGAACCACCTTTAATCCTGTACTGGTGTACTCTGCGCTGCCGTAAGCCACAGGTGGCTGTGGATGACAAACCCAGAAGCAGGCTTTTTGTTCAGGTACTCTTGCTTTGAGTTTGGGTTAAGAGCATGGTAGTCACCAGTTCATGTTGAGGCAGCCTGCCATGAACTGTTTAGTATTTGACTCATCCCTGTTTCCTAGGAAACTTGTATTCTGATTTGAAAAATACAGTAAGGAAACCCTGCCTTTCCTGTCCTCCATTTCTGCAATCTTCCCTTCTGGCAGAGCAAAAGGCACTTCTATGAGAGTAGAGCTACAGAATCTCTTTCTGCTCCAAAGAGCTTTTTGTTTGTTTAAGTCCAGCTCTTTTTTTACTGGAAGATGCTTGAGTGTAATACAGCTTTTTTTTCTCCAGATCTTATTTTAATACAGATGACATGCAGGACAGTAATGCTTCAAAGAAAGAGAAGAATCAGGAGTGCTGGTATCCTTACAGCAAGTAGGCACATTGCAGTACTCCCATGTGAGCTGACTTCCTCTCAGGACATGGCACCAGGGCTTGCTGTCATTATCAGGATTCCTGCATAGGAAAGAGAAGAGCTATTTTTATCATCAGATCTGCAGGGAGTTTGCAGAGACCTAAAGGTGTCAGACTCTGACCCGAGTGTATTCTTTTTGATTTTTCTAGAGATACAGAGGGCCCTAAGGGCACATGAAATTTGCACTTACGGAGTCTGATCTTAGAGAAGCATAAATAGGTCAGGTGGAATAAAATTACTATTGTAAGTGAGCTTCATTGCCACGAGTAATGTATTTCCTGTGCTTTACTAATCCATGTAAAAGACTAGAGCCCTGCCTTAAGAGTACTACAAGACAGTTTGGTGGGGTTTTTTTTTAAATTCTATAACTGACTGCATACCTGCAAAAATTGTGACTACCAAGGCCCAGCTGGTAAGCATCTCTTCTCCAAGCAGTATATAGCTTGTTGGCAAGGATTCGAGAATTCCACTTCAAACACGTAGCTCCTGAACTGGTAACACTGTGACTGCCGCGGTAATCTGTGCCTCTTCCAGATCTGCAGTTGATGTTCCTAACTTCAATGAGAAAGCTGCACATTAACCTATGGATGCGAACCTGTCAGCAGTTCCTAGATGTGACTTCTGTCAAGGCATCTATATATTACCTATATGTATCTCATTCTCTCAGTGTCATAAGTACTAAAAGCCTAAATATTATATAACATGAGAGTCTCAACTTTTTAGGCTACAGAAGTAGCCCAAGTCCACAGAGAACCCTTATATATGCAGTGAATAATGGAAATTCCAAAGTCCATTCCCTGTCCCCTGCATGTACCTTTTGAACAGGAGGGCACACTGCAGTGTTCCCAGGTGTACCTTCCCCCTTTATAGATATAGCACCAAGGTCTGGAATCCTCATCTGGGTTTCTGAAAGAGTTACAATATTACGCATCATTATAAAGCTGTTGTCAATAGTGTCATGTAGGCCATCTAATTCACTAACTTTGTCCTGCTCTGCAGTGAAGATGGGGACTGAACCATCAGCAGTTGCTTGAATTCCTATTTTAATTATAAAACTGTGGAGTACATTGAGGTGAAGATGAGATGGCCAGTAGCTAGCAGGAGTGGACAGCATGTTTGTGCAGTTTAGGTCATGTACAGGAAGCACTACATTTTTAAAGTTTTGATCAGGATTTGAAGCTGCAGGAAACTGAATAACAAATGGAGTTTAGGGACTGAGAAGGAGCAAGGGAGAGACGATCGGGTGAGAGGTACTTGCATTTTGTAATCTTCCATAAACATCCAGTCTAGGAAGATCTGAAGTTCAGATATGTCTACAGACATTGCAATTACTGCTCACAGGCTGCGCAGTGTCTGCACCTGTGCAGCGTATTCCCTGCTTGGTATCAGACTACAGCAAGAAGCCATCCTTTTTCTTCAAGCTCTTAGAATGGGCTGATTCCTGTGGCTCTGACCTCTGTGCCTTTTTGCTAATCCCTGCAATAGTTGTGATTGCCCAATCCCAGCTCAGCAGCATCCTCTCTTTGGCCACTGTACGTCCAGTCCACCAAGCCATTGCTATTCCAATTTAAACATTCAGTTCCACTCTCTGTCATGCTCCACGTACCCCTATATGTTACTCCAGTGTCTTTGTAGCATTTAACTTCAGTATCTGAACAAATGGAAAAAAAATATTCTGTAAGGACAGCATCCCAGTTCTTTCCCAGACAGCTTCCCCAGTCTCTGTTCTGTTTAAACTTGGCTCTCAGGCATCTTGTCTAGTAAGTCAGTGAAAATGCCATCAGGAAGACTGTAAGTGTATATGAAAGTCTTCAGCTACAAAATTCAGTTTTATTAAGAGACACCTAGAACAACCCAGGTGTCCTTAAAAGTTCTTTGTAGTATTAGCTTTAGAATAAAAAAAGACAGCTTAATAGAAAGCCTCGTGTACAGCAGGAGCTTCTGGGTACCTCATCCTTGTGCACTGCATAGCTAAAACCAATAGCATTGTTCACAGCAGTTGATGTGTTATACTCACCTATTTCACACTGCTTCCCTGAGAAACCTTGGTGGCATTGGCAGATGAAGAGCTGTGGGAAGTAATATGCCTGTGAGCATTGGCCCCCATTGTAGCATTTATTTCTAGTGCAGGCTGTGGAATAAGCAAAAGCCAGGAAATACTGTTAGATTTCACAGAAGCAAGAAGCAGGCAATGAATACACATCTTTTGTTTTCCTGTCAGTCTCCTTTAGCCTGTTCTGTTTTTCCCTACCCGCCTGTTACTGCCATGTGCTTATAGCCGTTTTATGTAGCACTTCCTTTCTTTCTTTGTTTCATTCTCTCCATATACACTATTAGACTTCCTCAGCCCCTTGCCCACTCCCACTTGGTCCTGCCCAAGTCAGTGTACACTGGTATTTTCATTTCTATCCTCTTCTGTTGTGGTGAATGAACCAACCAGGGGGCCACATGCTGCCATCTCAGCCCGGCCAGCATGCCGGCGTATTAATATACTCTTCTATTCTCAGACAAATTTGCTGTGCAGTAACTCTGGCCCTGACAGTGGAGTTCTTCTTTAGGATGATTAGATGGACAGTCTCTCACCATTTTCTTTTTCTTTGTCATACTCACCTCTGACAGGCACAGTGTGGCAGCGACTCCGACCACTGTTGCACCTACAGTATTCTATTCTGCTCCCTGAAAGCCTCAGCCAGGTCCCCCTGTGTTGGTAAATTTCTGCAGATGAATTATCTGTGCAAATGGCTGTAATCAGAGAAAAGAAATCCTCTTTTAGAGATTCAGGGAAAAGACCTGGCTGAGCAAAAGAACTCCCTTCTATTTCCAGGAGAAAAGTATCTGTGATGGGAGCATCTGTCTAATGGGTTGCCCTTTTTTCTTCTCAGACCACAACTGTCCCATCTCTCTCACTGCTGTGCTGCCGGATATACTATTCTGCTATTGACTGGCCTCTTTTTCTTTCAAGAAGAGCAGAGGGAGGGGAAACCTTTGTTGTGGGTGTTATTAACGGTCTGGTATTTTGCCTTCTGAATCTCTCATCCAGACAACCATGACAAAAGGCTTTCAGGCTCTGTTCCTTCAGCATCATTTGCTTTGCCCTCCCATGTTCATAATGCTCCAGCTAACATGGTTTTAGTTAGCCTGGCTTACCTCTAGATCTGGCTCCTCGTTTGAAACGCATGTGTAAGCCCTGCAAGCAAAGAAGGTTAATTCTGTGAGTAACTGCTCTCTTAAAAAAGATGAGAGAACAAGTACCTTCAAAGAGTCAGTCCTTTTCTTGAGGTCATGTAAATCAGGGAAGCTCTGAGGAACTGTCTGCCCTCTTGTCAGACAGTACAGTGAAAAGTGCCTCTAGTACCTCAGTATGGGTACCAAGAATTGTAAATCATTCAGTTGCTACGGATTACCAGGTGATTGCTTGTCATCCGAGTGACGTGAACTTGGGATGTGCTGTACTCATATCATGTGTGAAGTCATTGTGTGCTCTTGGGGCATTGCAAACGCTAACTAAAGCTTGTCAACTTTCTGCTGTTTGAAGGAGGTTCAAACAAATAATTTCCAAAGTAAAGTCACGAAGCAGTTATTTTTGCTCACTGACATGCAGTTTTCCCATAAGACTTTGTAGCTTGATTATCTTTAAGAGGTACGTCTTCTGCAGCCAATTAAAGGAAATATTTTGGGTAAAGTTTTATGGAAGAAACCAATTTCAAAAGCTTCTTCGCTTAAGTCACAAGAGAAAGAACATAATAAGAAGGAGGAAGGGTGGGATAGCAATTTTTTGAGAAAGGGAGTGAACATTTTAGAATTGTCTAGCATTTACTCAAGCTGTATGGAGTGTGAGGCTTAAAGTGAGGGGACAAGGGAACCATTGATGTCCAGTTTTAAGTGAGAGTAGTGATGAAGATGATGACCATAGAAAATGAAAGGCTGGTTACAATGGAATTCTTATTAACAGTGAAAGGTGACAGTGAACAGATACACCAAGAATACCCAGAGAAGACTTGCTTACTGAAATGAAAACCAGCCAGGCCAGGATAACACATAACACATCCACAAGAGGTAGACTACTTTGTAACATTTTTCTTCCTGTGGTTTCTAGTGAGCTGAGCAGATTCTCCTTCTGCCTAATGCAGACAGCTGGAGTCCATGGTAAGGAAGTGCTGCTGAAAATACAGGAAGATTACAAGAAAATGATTGGATGCATTAGCCTCTTACCTGGCACTGGGCAGTCATGATTGCTCCCACCAGCACAAGGAGACGTGGGAGTTTGCCTTCCATTCTGAGTGTTTTCCACATCAGCTCCAAATCTCAAGTTATCTGTAGAGACAAAAAATAAGATGTTGAACAAAGGAGGTTTACCATGTGAATGGAGTTCAAAGTGTAACTTTAAACAAAAGTTTTAAATTATGAAAATTCTTTTTACGTGTTTTCAACCCGTCACTTCTCAGTTGTCTGGTCTAGCTGTCCTGACCTTCCTGGGGAAACTGCCAGGCTGGACCCAGATGTGCTTTTACTTGATAAACTTAGAAACTTGAAAAGCTAAAGCATACTCTTTTACATCTGGAGGAAACTGAGAGGGTGTTTCCTGGGGAATAAGACAGAAGTAAATTCCAAGTACTTTTTCCCTGAGTTGCTGGATTGCAACAGTACCATGTGTGCTATTAGAGAGATGGGCTTGTCTGATGATGCAGTGTAATGGTGATTTGAATGCCTTAATTCAGATTCAGATTACTGACACCTACTTAAGAGATCTCTTGCAGAGGCACAGCCTGCCGAAGGGTCAGTTTGTGGTAACAGCGGTTTAAGAGGATTTGCATTTTTTGTAGACTGCTGCTTTGGGTGAGAGTGAAGCCTTCTCTCTTGTCTAGAGAATGTGTACGCAAAAAGACTTTGCTTGATGATAGGGGAGGATAGTACCGCTATGTCTTTTATTTTTAATATTTCTACTGCTTCTCCCCAACTGAGCTTTTAATTTTTACTATTATCATATGCTTTTGCTAAAAAGGCAGAGTATGGCAATGGGCTGGCACACTAGCTTTTGTTCTGATGTTCTCATTTATTTGTTGCACCGTCTTTCTGTATGTCACTTCTGTGCAGTTACAACCACACATTATTTCCCTCTAATCCCTTCAGCAGCTTTATACTTCAAAGCCCTCCTCAATCCACCAGGAAGAGTTTCTACTTTCTCCAAACAGATTTACATAGTCTGACTCCTATATCAGTAGTCTTGGGAGAGAACCTTCATTGATCCCTAGTGGGAGATTGTGAAAGTGTGATGTAGATGTGGTGGACAAGTTTGAACAAGTCCCCTGCTTCGAGTAAGTCCCGCACCAGAAGTCCATTTTCTCTCTTCCTTCTAAAATATAATACCTCTGCTACAAACGAAGAGCTGCGAATAAGGTAGAGTAGCAGGCACAAGATACAGGCAAGAAGATACAATTTAATTCCCAATCTCTAGGACTGCCCTGAAGTTCCAAATATTTGAAATAATATTCAGGCACTGTTGCCCACACTATCACCTTTTTATCACCTGTGTTATATGTAGAAACCTAACCCAATTATTTGAGAAAACTGCCTTTTCCAGAAATCAGGAGCTCAGATTCTGTTTATATATAGCTGGAGAAGGCAGCTGGATAACAGCTGGTGAAATTGGAGTATGATAGATGAGTCATAAATTGGGATTCAAGGCTAATATGGAGAAGGAATCTGTGGGGTTTTAGTAGTTTTGTCGTTGAGGTGAGGTTGTTTTTTTGTTTGTTTGTTTTTAAATTTGTTCAAAGCAAAAGGCAGAAATAGTCCAGTTTCTGAAGCAGAACCAGTCCAGTTTCTGAAGCAGAACCAGAAGTACAGCAGAATAGTTTAGGCTGTGATTTCTTATCATTAGGCTGCAAAAAGAGGGGACTTAAGTTGCAAGTCAGACTGAAAAGATTCACAAGAACATATTCCGAGAACCTTAATTACTCCATGCCTTATCTGTGGGTCGCATCTTGATGATAAAATCCTTATAAATTCAGAGCATCTCTCAGTGATTTGTATTAGTCCGTAGATTTCATAGTACGCTTTTTATATACTTTCAAGGCATTTTTCACCTCTTAGGAAACATTTTGCATTGTATAGCAAGCCTTTTTAAAAGCAGTACAAGTGATTTTCAAAAATTAAATTCAATTAATTTAATTGAATCTGACCTAAATCAGCAGCATTCCCAAAGCCGAAGTGAATGATCTGAACCTATCCAGTCGCTTGGTTTCTGCTGTAACCCTGTGTTATAGTATCCTCACTCCCTGCAGCTGTGGCTCATTATTACAGCTGTGCAGGCTTGTGTTCTGAATCCCACAGTGGCAATGTTTTAACTTGCTAATTGTTAGTACCACTGGTGATCTTTGTTGCTATCTGTGGAGAAGGCCTGAGGTTCTTACAGCTTTAAGAAACAAGATTCTGGTAGGTAAGATGCTTTCAAGGAAAGCTTTATTCAGGGAAACTACTTAGATCTGAGTTGAGCTGCCTTGTTAGAATTTCTCCCTGGGAAGCACAGTAAAGAACTGTTGATTTGAATTTTTTCGGGGAGGACAGCTGGCCTAACTGATATATTGGAAGAAGTCCTAGGTACCTGAAACCAGCAGGAAACTGTAGATCATTTTCAGGGGGTAGCAAGAAACATCTTTTAAACTTAAAAATGTCCTTTTTTTTTTTTTTTTTCCTGGAAGACTGACATGAGGAGTCTCTGTCTAAAAAGCACCTGCATGGTTTAATCAAGTTTATCTCATATATTCATCTGTACAAGTAGGTTCTAGCCTTACACAGCATGTGTTTATACTGCAAAATGCTGTAGATAGTCTCTCTAAAGTTGTTTCGCATCAGATGCCACATCGTTTCTTCCACTGATTTCTGTTGCCCCTGTTCAGGCTATCTTAGCTTATAATGCTGTAGCCTTCCCCCACCTCTTCCCTTCTCCATGTGGGATGTATGTCCATCCACTGATGGCCGCTGTCCCACTATGCATGGGAAACTGGTAACAGATGTTACCATATGTTTATTTTCAGTTTTGGGAAAGGTCCAACTTAGGCCAGTCAATTGGAATGTCTTGAATGATAAGCCCCATCAAATTGAAGTCATATGGCTGTTCAAAAAGTATGTTTACAAGTCTCCAAGCAGAAACCTGCAAGCAATGTACAGGCTTTCATAAACAGTGTGCGCCTTCTGATCTCAGCTTGTGCTTCCTTTCCAATCAAAAATACTAGAGCAATAAGTCAAAGACCTAGATGTAATGTTCCCACATTTTGATTCTACACTTTCAAGCACATTAGGACATAAAAATATGTGATACCCTAAATTTGTCTCTTTTTGCTGAAGCATCATCAACAGGAATACTTAAAATCCCACATATTAACCTATTAATACTAACAGCCTTTCTAAGCAGTAATAATGTGAGCATTATCTTACCAATGTGGAATAAGACCTAAAAAAGAGCTGTAACTTATCAAGTGCAAACAAAAAGTCATTAATCATAGAATCATCTAGGCTGGGAAAGACCTTTAAGTTCATTGAGTCCAACTGTAAAACTAACATTGCCAAATCCACCACTAAACCATGTCCGTAAGTGCCACATCTACATATACAGAAATTAAAAGTAGCTCTCCTTCCTCCCAATGACATAATGTGTCTATTCCTAAATATGTTGTTTCTGAATCTATAGCACTAATAGCTTTCTAGATGATGATCAGCTATCTTTATTTAGTTGAAGCAACAGACTGCAGACCCTCTCTGCCTTTTCCTGCCTTCTGGATAAAGTGTTTCTGTATCCCTTTTTTGAACAGAGCAGATGAGTAGCAGATTTGTACTATTTCTCCTTAAAAATATAACAAACAGACCTCTGTTTATGGGGGAAGGAGCTAAAAATCCAAAAGAAAACAAAAGTAAGATGCTGTAGTCTTCGAAGACATTGGAGGAAATGAATATTTCAAAGTCTGGCTTTGTTTTGGGAATCATTCTCAGTATTTCCTGTGGTTTTGGCCACATTTAAAGAGAAGCATATTTAGGGAGAACTGAAGATGACCCACGCTCCTCCTCCTCTGTGTCCCTCCATTATCGTGATTTGGAACCTGGGGTGAAAGGCATAGTCTGATCTCCTCCTGGGAAGATTAGATAAATTCTCCTTTTGCAGCTAGTTCTCTGTGTCTCCTTACCTTTACCATCAAGATATTTGTCAATAACTCTTCCTTTAAGTTCTTCTGCTAATGTCCTTTGTGCAGGAGACTCCTCCTTGCTTAACTGGTCAGAGCCCGAGGCTGTCAGCCCTTTCCCTGGAAAGCTTCAGCTTTCTTGAAACAACTGAAAGTTAGCAGCTTTACCCACACTATGAATCTCTTCAAAAGCGGAAAGGCAACAGCTCAGTTAGTTAACTATCATGGTGTTTCAGTGGGATTTATTAAATAAAAATATTTAATAGTATTTAATGACAATGCCCTTGATGTTGAAAACAGGAAATGCCCTTTTTGAAACAGGTGCAGAGTAGTGCCTACCTTTTTGCTTTTTCTCTTCTGTATTCTCTTGATGATTTTCTTTCCAGACCAGCCTGGGTTTGTGTTTTCTGTGTCTCTGCTCTGATCTCTCCGAACAGCTCCTGTCCCACTTATAGCGCCACTCAAGGGGGTGGAGACTCCCTGGGCCGTGGGGCGTGCTGTCCGCATCCCACCCCTTCCCGAGCATCTAGGGGATGATCCAGGCAGGCGGCTGGAGTACGGATTGTCGGGGAGGGAGCCTGTGCGGGACGGGAAGAAAACTGCTTGCTGGCATGCTGCTGGATTTTACAGCCAGTTTGTTTTGTTCTTTCTCTTTTTCCAGTCAGAGAGCAGACTCAATCTTCAAAACAATTTTTCCCCATTGAACAGCTTACTGTTCAGTGACAGAACAGTACGTATCTCTTACAATTAACTGTTCTGTCTCATTATGCTTCTAGGAGTGTGCGTGAATGCACAGCTGTATTATTTCTAATATAATTAGAAGTCTGCAGTATGTAGACTTACTCCTAATAATGAGAAACTCTTGTTTCAAACACAAGTGTAGTGTGCTGTACTTCTAATTAAGATATTTGGCAGAGAGGCCCTGACCTACATGTGGAGCAAAGCATGCCCTGAACAGAGCCATGGGAGAAGAAACACTCAGGGGAGCTTGAGAGTTAAATGAGCAAAACTTCTAATGAACTTTAGATAGAAATAAGGATCAGCATGTTGAGGGTCACAGTTAAATGTTCACTGATACTACTCATCCTAGAAAATGAAGATCTACTCACCAGGGTGTGATCATGAGCTATTCAGTTATCAAAGTGTGATGATCAGTTTTAGAGCTGGTCTTAGGACACTGTTTTGAAAACAGTCAGTGGTGCAATTGTTACAGTGATGAACGTGTCCTACCTGCTTGGAACTGATTAACTAGCAGTCAGGTTCCTGACAGAATTTAGTGTACAACATAAGAACTGGTGTGTGAGGGACTTCCATCTTCAGGAAGCAGCTGTGTGGAGTCCTCATTTGGAAAGCATGGCAGTGGTTATCTTGCATAATGGTAAAGATGAAACACTGGGTACTCTGTATGTTTAGCTCTTCTCTGCACAGAGATCTATGTCAAGATTATGAAATGTATTTCTCCAAGAGTCACGGTGCTGGTGATAACATTACTGCCATAAATCTGATTTAAGTGTAGCTGCATTTGACAGTTTCCAGAAGGGACTTCCAGTTGTTGAGAAAAAGATGATTGAACACTGCTGAGCAAGCAGGGGCTAATTTATTTTATTTTTAAAGATAACACCCATTTGACTTCTAGATTAAAGATGCTAACAAACTAATTGCCATGGGGGAAGATTTCAAAAATTATTTCCTGGCTTTTCACAGCCTAAGGACAACTATAATTGTCTATGGAGTGTGGTGCCATTTGTAGTGCTTAACATATTTCAGGAAAGCCAGCAATAAAAGTGTCTTCTCTCTCAAGCACCATCTACTGGCTTTTCTCAAGTCGATCCGCGGAATAATGTCAGTGACGAAGTGTGACATCATGACATCCCACAGCAGGCCCATGTCAGCCTGACGGGCCCTCTGTGCCCAGTGGCTTTGGCAGGTCCAGCGCAGGCTACTGGAGTTGTGGTAGGTCTTGGAGTGCACCTTCCACCCCCGTGCTGCCGTGCGTCTTTGCAGTGGCATTAAAGCACCTCACGCCAGCCAGCCCAGGAGGAAGAATAATCCAAACCCGCTGTAATGCCCGGAATAGCGCTTTGGCTCGGGCAGTGCGGTGGGAAACGCAAATGGTGCATTCTGGATTGGCAAGTTTTGGAGATGCTGTGGGAAGAAGACGGCAACTCTGCAATTTTACTTACACAGCCCACGAGCTGTACTCTCTTCTCATCCCGAGCCCCTGACTCCACGCGGTATTGCGGCCCCGACGATCGGGCCTCCCCCACTCCTCGCCAGAGTGGCCCCGACCGGGTCGAGCGCCAGCCCCGCGCGTCCCCTTTAAGGGCGGGCGGGCGCTCGCGCCGGAGCCGGAAGCGCGGGTCTCGCGGAGCGCAGCCGGGCCCGCCATGAGCCGCCCGCCTGCACTGCAGGCGCTGACCTGCGGGCCCTGGGAGATGCGGGAGCGCCTGGGCACCGGCGGTTTCGGCAACGTCATCCGCTGGCACAACAAGGTAGGCGGAGGCGGGGTCCGCGGCGCCCCTTCATGGGACCCGCGCTCAGCCCAACCCTTGCTGTGTCCGCAGGAAACCGGCGAGCAGGTGGCCATCAAGCAGTGCCGGCAGGAGCTGAGCCCGCGCAATCGCGACCGCTGGGCGCTGGAAATACAGATCATGAAGAGGTGAGGCGGGGCGGCGGTGCTGCCGGGCCCAACCCGGTGCCCGCTCGCGGCCGGGCCGGGCGGCTGGATCCCTGCGCGGTGTCGCGTCAGTGCCCCGGGACGCGCGGCGGAGACGGCCCTGGAGCGCGGATCTGACGGGTGCGCTGAGGGAAATGGTGGGAGAGGCTGTTGGCCGCCGGCCGCCAAGGGATCTCCTTCCGGGAGGTGCCCGGTCCGCTGCCGCTGCAAGTGCGTGGAAGTTCACGCCGAAGAAAACTTCACGTTGTGCTGCGTGAGACTCTTGGGTCTCACGCTGCCCTTTTCGGCTCTTCTGCCGTGCCCTCAGCGTTACAACAGTGCTGCTAGCTAGCCGCTCCTTTGCCTGACCTAACGACTGTGCTGGGGCAGTCCCTTGGAGTGTTGGAATGACATTTTCAGGTGTAGCGGTCTGATTGCAGTTTGGGTCTTTTCTGGACGGTGACCTTACACTCCTTTGCAAGGCTTGTTGCTGTACCTTCTAGACAGATTACTGATGTGTATGTGTTGAAGAAACACACTGTCTTGCACATGAAGTGCCAGGAGTTAGAATGAGTCTAGATCTGTGAAAGATGCAAACCTTTAGAATTCACTAATTCCATTTTTAAAAGGATTTGTGACCATGTAGGACTTTGAGTGATGATCACGAGCGTATGAAACTGTATAGCAGTGGCAGAACGTCATGTGTACTTGTCTCATTTTTCTTTTGCAGACTGAACCATCCCAATGTGGTGGCTGCCCGTGACGTCCCTGAAGGGATGCAGAAGCTCGCACCAAATGACTTGCCATTGTTGGCCATGGAGTACTGCCAAGGTGGAGACCTCCGCAAGGTGAGGTCCCTGGGGTGGTGGCCAAGGAATGGATCAGCTTCTTATCTGATCCTAGGTTTTCTATTGAAGTTTTCCTTTAAAACCTTTGTTTTCGCATCCTGACGCTTTCTAATTCTAGTCACGGCATCAACAGCTGTTGGTGGCTTGGTCCTTGATATTCTGTTGAGCTTTTGAAGACTTAAGTGCTTTGTGAAAGTCTTTGTATATTTTTGGATGCAAGTGACACTGTGAGGAGTTTGCGCATAAAGAATCAGGGCTTTTGTGAGGGATGTGCAACAGTATGTGATGTGAGCATGGCCAAGACCATTGTAGGGTAGGTGCATCTGTAGCCTATACCCTTACCCTGTCTGTCGTAGGAAGAAATAACACGTGATAGTTCTAATCCTAAGGCTTTTCTAATCTTTGCTATAATCTCCCCATAGCTAAAACACACACCTTAGACCTCAGATTTGAGCTGATACTGTCAGGCACAGGGGAAATGGCAAAGAAGGATGGAACAAATAGAAGGATGAGAATGGGATGACACTGACTTCTTTCACCTGCTCCTTTATGCTCCCATGCTATTAAATCAAGGCATGAAGCTGTAATTGCTGCCGCCGGAAGTCAGAGTCCACAGAGTTTTGTGCTTCTGGAGAATTTAATTGCTGTTGCTGAAACTTCTTGCATCCCTGAGAATTTGTGGGACTCTGAGCCTCATTCAGGATAGAGGAGGGAAAGACTACATTCTGTGTTGCTTACTTGCAGTACCTGAACCAGCTGGAGAATTGCTGTGGCTTGCGGGAAGAAGCTATTCTCATCTTGTTATCTGATATTGGTAAGTGGTAGCAGTACCTGCAATTGTCTGAGGTATGGAAACCCTTTTAGTCCTGAATCCACTCTACAAATATGCAGCAGTGACCTTAGTGACTCCATTTTAGACTGACCTTTTATGATCTTGATCATCTACCAAAAGTCTTGGGGGTCTGGGGAGGTCTTTGCCTACTGGAAGCTGGCCAGCATTACTACAGTTTACAGGAAGGATGTGAGGGAACACCCAGAGAGAGAACTCAGCTTGTGTCCAGAGTTTTATGATGCTGGCTTTACCTCTTGCACTTAATGTTTCATTGTATGTTTGATTGTACAAGGTTTGATGCAAAAGCCATGCTTATTACTAGATAGAACTGAATCCTTACTGAGCTTGTGCTAGGTACTGTTAATTGTTATCTCTTAAAACTGGCTTTTTCTGTGTCTCAGCTTCTGCTCTCAGATACCTTCATGAGAACAGGATCATCCACAGAGACTTGAAACCAGAGAACATTGTGCTGCAGCAGGGAGAGCAAAGGGTAAGCAGGAACCAATTGTTTCTACCTGCAAGACAAGTAAGCTTGAGAGGAACATGCATGTGCTTCATGCAGTTACATGGTCCCTCTGCAAAAGCACTCAGCCCAGGATAACACCTGTCTCAGGTCACTGTGTCAGATGAATAGTATTTGTGCAGCTGAGACATCATATTAGACATCTTAACACCTGACATTTTTACTTTCAACTACTAAGGAAAGAACCAGACTGTACTGATTGACCAAGGATCAGAAGGAGCTAGACACTAAGTGTGCCACAACACCTTCAAATTCATTGTCGTTTTAGGAATCTACAGTAGCCTCCCATTTCTGCTTCTGTCTCTTCACTGGCACCTTTCCCGCATAGCTTTGAAGAGCTGAAGCTTTTCTTTCTGCTGTATGATGTGCTTTTAACAGGACTTCAGTCTAGCATTCTTATTCTCTGTTATGTGTTTCAGTTAATACACAAAATCATTGACCTTGGTTATGCTAAGGAGTTGGATCAGGGTAGCCTATGCACATCCTTTGTTGGGACTCTGCAGTACTTGGTAAGGAAGGAGTTCAGCTAGAAGAGTGGCTACTGCTTTCTAGTGGGATAGAATTAACTGTTATCAAGCTTTGGGCTGGGATTAAGCACTTGGCGTGGTATGGGGTGCGTTTGTGGTGCTGAAGCTAGCAAAGGTGACTGGTTTTTTGCTGACACTGGGTTTTCTGCTAACTACGTCTGTTATAAATAAGCAGGAGTGCCAATAACCTATGCTGCTCGCTCCAAGAGGGTCTTAAAGCACGTGAGAGGCAGCGTTCAGTAATGTCTTTAATCATTTGTGCAAATGTTAATGAGATATTAAGGAATAGAGAAAGTTAAGAGCTGGGTGGCTTTGTCTCATGTATGTAAACTGTATCAGGCTCCAGAGCTGCTGGAACAGCAGAAGTATACGGTGACAGTGGATTACTGGAGCTTTGGCACACTTGCCTTTGAGTGCATTACAGGCTTCCGACCATTCCTACCCAACTGGCAGCCAGTGCAATGGTGAGTGAGCCGTGGCTGGGTGACGAGTGGGCATGATGTGACTTTCCCGTTTACAGGAAGCAGAAGCGTGGTCCCTTGATTCTGAGGATAATATGCCTGTGTTCCTTGCCCTTATGGAAACTGACCCCCTTCACAGGAGTTTGACCTACCTGAGCACATTCAGCATTCCTGATACTTGCTCTATGGGATAAGGGCTGACTCCTGCAGGGCAGATAACAGAAACCAAAGTGGCATCTGTATTATATCTGTCAAGAGTACCTTTAAGATCTACTAACATGCAGGCTGGGAAAGGCAGGCAATTATTTCACCATTGTACTTGCTTACATTAGGCATACAAAAGTGCGTCAGAAGAGTGAGCTGGATATTGTTGTTTCAGAAGACTTATCCGGAGAAGTCAAGTTTTCTAGCAGTTTGCCCTGCCCGAACAATCTAAACAGGTGAGTACTAGAAATTGCTGTGCTGAGATAAACTGATTCTTCTGCAAAAGGACCAAGTTTATACTATATGCCTTACTGTCTTAATCTGTGAATAAATTGACTGCATGACACAGGCAGCACTTTGGTCGCTTGTCAGATTTGCGTAGTTGTGAGTTTTGGTTTCTGCCTTCTAAATGCCACATTTGTGATGGGGAGAGGTGGAGTGTTGGAGGGAGAAGGGCGGGGGAGTTATGTCAGTCCTCCCACACAGAACAGGTCATATGGTTACTGCAAATACACTTTCACCTCTTCCAATCTCCTTCTGGTTTTTATCACTCAGTGTTTTGTCTGGGAGGCTGGAGAAGTGGCTGCAACTCATGTTAATGTGGCACCCACGTCAGAGAGGTACAGATCCTACATACGGACCCAATGGGTGTTTCAAAGCTTTGGATGATATTTTGAACTTGAAGGTAAGCAATAGGTCTGTATTACCCTGAAAAGTTTTCCAGAGAGCAGTTGCCTGTAGCCAATGAGAGGAGAGGCTTGAATCATAGACTTAGGAGGAAGAGTGAGGCAGAAACTCGTAGAACTGTCTCCTGACAGTGACAGGTGCTTTCCTCTTGCTTCTTTGAGGACAAATACTCCCTTAGCTTGTTGGGAATAGTGAATAACTTCTGTGCATGCTTAGTTCCATATTCTGATAGAGGATTCTACTGCCGAAGCTATTTAATTGCCATGTGGCCTGTCTTCCACTTGATGGAGGACAAGAACTTTGCTATAATGTTAGGAGGTAGTTGCAAAGCGACTTCTTGAGTCTGCCAAGTGCTTTGCACAGTTTATTGTTGGTCATTGTCTCATTCCCTTAATCTCTGCTCTAGCATGACCAATGTATCTTCAGCCTTTCTCATGCCATGCTACTCTTCTTGTAGTTGCTTCATGTTTTGAACATGGTTACGGGAACTGTGCACACCTACCCTGTGACAGAGGAGGAGACACTGCAGAGTGTGAAAGCCAGGATTCAGTCAGATACAGGAATTCCAGAACAGGACCAGGAGCTACTGCAGGAAGCAGGACTTGCATTGTTTTCTCAGAAGTTGGTCACTAAACATACAGCTGATAGCAAGGTGAGTCTGGATACACCCTTTCTTGCTTTTGAGTGAATCAGCAGGCACTGCTCTCACTTTGGGATCACAGCACTCCCTGCTGTTGTGGCATGCTTTTGTCATGGTAACCACACAGACCTAACAGCATAGGCACCCTGTTGCCTTTGGTGTTCTGTGTTTGGCTGAGGAGGACTGTTCTGTTTACGGTGTTACCAAGGCTTGCTTTTCATGAGAAAACCTAGTTGGGTCTTTTGTCTTCTGCAGGTGAATGATACTGCAGCTGCAGACACAGACCTTCTCTTCCTCTTTGATAACAAGAAAGTTTCGTATGAGGCTCAGGTGGCCTTGCGTCCTCATCCAGAAAGCGTTGACTGCATCCGTAAGGACTTTCTCTGATGAATGTGAAGTGGGGGGGGGGGGGTCCTGTGTTGAGAGGGGTGTCCGTGTTCTGTAGTCTGTATCATGTGCAAAGAGCAGGGGGAGCTTTTGCATATTGGGACTGAAAAAGCAATAAAATGGACTCCCATTCATTCAATTTCTCAGAATAACTGAAAAAAGGAAGTGTTTGATTTCGATATGCTGGGGGAACTGCACAGGGGTTATCCAGCTCTAGGCTTTTTAGGCAGTAACATGCCCCTCAAAGGAGTAATGTTTTGGTCTGTTTTGTGATAACACTATTTCCCTGCTTCACGTTGATATGTGCATTTCCCTTTCCCCCGCCTCCTCTGTTTTCAGTTCAGGATCCAAAGAAGAATCTCCACTTTTTCCAGTTGCGGAAAGTGTGGGGTCAGATCTGGCACACAATCCGGATGCTGAAAGAGGACTGTAACCGCCTTCAGCAGGGGCAGAGAGCAGCCATGTACGTGGTGGTTTCTCTAGAATACTTATCTCTGTCTTTGTGCTCTGGCGAAAGGGAAGACAGAAATGGGACCCTGTTGGAATGGGGAAGCCTATGATTGGAGCTGTAAGCAGTTAATGAAAAGCTGAGAGTTAGCCCTTTGGCACAACTGCATTTGTCTTCACTGCTATCTCAAGTACCTACTTTGGATGTAAGTGGAAGCCTGGTGGATTTTTCGTTTCGGAGGCTCATAGGACCTTCTTGTCCATGCAGGATGAATCTGTTGCGTTACAACAGTACCCTCTCGAAGATGAAGAATTCTATGGCTTCCCTTTCTCAGCAGCTGAAAGCAAAGCTGGACTTCTTTAAAACAAGCATCCAAATCGATCTGGAAAAATATAAAGAGCAGATTGAATTTGGAATTAGTGAGTATAGCATCTGGCAAACAGGTCTTTTTATGCCTCTTATCCTCACAAAAACACCTACCTCTTTCTCTGTGAACCTGAGAAAGCCAGTCACTCTTCTTTGATTCCTATAGCTTCTGAGAAGCTGCTGTTTGCCTGGAAAGAGATGGAGCAAGCTGTGGAACTTTGTGGGCGGGTATGTTTCTAAATCTAACTGCTTATCATAAAGAAAAAGGCTTGTTCTTATTATCTTTCCCCCCTCCCCCTTTTTCTTCATTGTCCCTGCCTTAAATGGAAACTCCTTTTGTCTGGACTGATTCCAGATTTCACATTGGCTTGGTTTGCATGGCACCGTTTTTGTCCATTACTAGTACTGCATGAAGCTCACTCTGTTGTAAGGCTTAGGGGGAAAAGGCAGATCTTGGGGAAACCCCAAAAATGTCTTGGAAGTTGTTGTATCCAAGAGCACTATCCTAATTTCCTTGAATTGAAGTGACTCATATTCTCATTTGTCTTTGGCCAAGGCTGCTGTTTGCATCTTGCTGGTGCGTTTAGAAATGTGAATGGGAAAGGAAGAACCAATGTGAGTGGTAGTGTCTCTGAGACTGTTCTGTTGCTTATCGTCTACCCTGCTTTCAGGAGGATGATGTGGACCAGTTAGTGAAGAGGATGATGGCCCTGCAGACAGACATTGTGGACCTGCAGAGAAGCCCACTAGGTCGTAAACAAGGAGGAACACTGGAGGATTTGTGAGTTGAACTACCTTGAGCTTCAGATGAAGGAGTGTTTCTAGCTAAGCTTACTCACTACAGGACAATGAAAGGGCTGTTCTCCCACCCAGATTATGGGGGACTGGGAGGACTTTAACACTAAAGACGGTTTTTGACTCATCTGTCTTTGGTCTGAAATGGCAGACAGGTGTAGAAAATATTTGAGTTCTCAAACTATTTGTTCTTCATTTCGGTTCTTTGGAAATCCTTTGTTTTTTCCTGCTTTTTTCTTCTAGAGAAGAACAAGCCAGAGAGCTGTACCGAAGACTGAGAGAGAAGCCAAGAGGTAAAAGACACTTTAGGTCAAAGTCAGCTTGCTTTGTCTGGATAGTAACTTTGGACATGTAGTAATGATCATTGAGAAAACTATCTGCCTTCTAGGTCTGCCCAGACACTAGCAGCACATGGACTCTCCTGGACTTGCCTTTTTTTGGAGGGGAGTCAGGGAGTCAATTTCACACTAGGTCAGCCTTCCTTTCTTGGTGCTTTGTAAGCTGTTCTTGAAATTCCTCTGGAGCTCTTCTCAGAGCAGGCTGTTGCCACAAGCATATGCTGCTGCTTCTGTGTAGGAAGGGTGCAAGAGATGGCTGTTCCTTTGATACATTCGCAACTCTCCTTCTCAGGTTCTTTAAATGCTGAAGAAGGTGGCTGAAATTCAGTGTAATTCATCCCACTCAAACTTGCCTATCCTGAACTTTGGATGTTTCAGGATTGAAGCAGTAGTGGAAACAAGCCACCAAGAATCTTCTCACTCTGTCCTATAAACCTACTTTTCTGTGTAATACTGACTCTTATTCCAGATCAGAGGACAAGTGGTGACAGCCAAGAAATAGTACGACTGCTCCTACAGGCAATCCAGACCTTTGAAAAAAAAGTTCGAGTCATTTATGCTCAGCTCAGGTGAGCTTTGTACATTTTATTCATAGTTGAAAAAAGGCATTCTCTCTTCCAGCAGGAGAAGGTTTAAAACTCAATGCATACAGCTGAGATCTTGCAGTGTTACAGAAAATAAGTAACTTCAGAAATGTTCCTCTACTGCAGTGGCCCACGTGTGATCTGATTAGTTTCTACTTTTTTAATAGTAAAACTGTAGTTTGCAAACAGAAGGCATTGGAATTGTTCCCCAGAGTGGAGAAAGTGATGAATCTGATGAGTGAAGATGAGGAAACAGTTGTTAGGCTTCAGGAGAAACGACAGAAAGAACTGTGGAACTTGCTGAAAATTGCTTGTGTAAGTAAAATAAAAACTCCACTTTAACCTGAAAATATGGTTTGTAGCACAGGTTACTGAAATAATAGTAAATTCATTATGTCCTACAGTTCTTTTCTTTATTTTGAATTAGTATTAAAGCCAAGTCCCAGGTTGTCTCATATTCCTGGCTGCTGAAAACTAGTGGAAATAATTACACTCTGAATATTCTGTATTTTCTTCAGAGTAAAGTACGTGGTCCTGTTACTGGCAGTCCAGAGAGCATGAACACATCACGTCTTGGTAGCTCGGGTCAGCCGCTGCTGCAGGTCCCTTCTGGAACATACAATTTATCAGAATCTATAAGAAAAAGGTGAGGCAAAGTCTAGAGTTCTTCAGCTGCTAAGGCCAGCACTACAAAGCTGGGCTTCCTGCTTTGTGAAATAATGGCACACAGGCTTTCTTATATTTTACACTTTGTAATTGTCAGCAGCCTTGGTTTACTTACTAGTTAGACTTACTGGGGCTTGCAGATCTTCCTTATGAAAAATGGGGAATCATGTGTATCTTCACTTCTCCCTGCCTCAGTAATAAAGGTGGTTTTTTGGTTTTCTTCCTTTAATCTGAGATGGTTGCGCTCACTTGGAAGTACAGTGCCAGCAAGAACTGTAGAAGCAATGTCATGTAAGGTCATAGTAGCTAAGCTGTATCATTTAGGAGACTGCTGTAACCAAGCACGTCTAGTTCTTGCTTAAGTGAACTGGGTCACCACTTGGAATGAGAGACCTTGGTTTGTTTATTTGCATGTTGCCCCATCCTTAAGTTGAAAGATGACAACAGCCTATTTTCCTCTAGCAGCAGTGCTTCCACATAGTAAGAACCCAGTCCCAGCTTGTAACACATTTCCTTTCCCCTGTCCAATAAATCAGGGGATGCCACCAACTTTTCAAGTTGCAGTATGAATTACAAGCCTATGACCTGACTGACTTCAGTGTTCTGCAGCATATCTGCCAGAAATATTTCTAAATGATAGAGGCAGCATCTCTTTAAACTGCCATAGAAATGAACAGTGTAATAATTTTCCCTTTCAGTGAGGAGCTACTGCTGGAATCTCAGAGACTTTGTAGCCAGCTAGAAAACGTGATGCATGACACAATGAAGGACCAGGAGCAGAGTTTCTTGGTAATGTATTCATCCTTCTATAAATGGACTGGGGAAGCGCACGGCTTCAAAGTTCTGCCTGTGCAACTTTGCCACCACTAATGCAGCTAATTGAGATCTGCAATTTACTCTTGGACAAGGGGAAAGCAGGAGCTGCAGAGACAGGAAACACCTGCTCCCTCATAATCTGCTGACTGACATACTCTGCTTGCCCGGACTGGGAGCCATGTGCTGGGAACTTGTTGCGTTGAACAGTAAAGGATGGGGCAAAGCACTTGGCTGTTGTACGAAAATACTGCAAAACTGCACGCAAATTTGGGATGGTCGGGTGGCAGTACGGTGGTGGGCAGGGATGCTTAATTTAATGATGCAGAATATTAAAGAGAGTAAAATAGTAGAGAGTGCAAGTAGATTAAGGGTTTCCTTGACAGCAGTCACATGGCTCACCCTGAAATTATATTGACCAACTTCTTCACAGTAAATTTTTTAAAACTCTTTAACATGCTTCCTCTTTATTCTAGAGAAAGCTCAACTGTAAGCTAGTGTTGAACTTTGTTCATTTTTTAGGCTCTAGACTGGACCTGGCTGCAGCTTCAGGTAGAAGAAACAAACAGTCCAGAACAAACCCAGATGTAAAATCCCTTTGGTTGCCTCTGAAGCCACGCTACTTTGGGAAGCCAACTGTGAAAAGCTGCTGCCTCTGAGAAGGGAGTATCAACTGCCTCCTTCTACTGTCACCTACTGCTTATGTGATACATCTGGCCTAGCGTTTACTATCCACTTCTCAGACACTTTTCAAACATACAGTGGGGAATGCCTCTTCTAACTGCTTGGAAAATGTTCTTAATTGTGCCTTGAGACAGCAGATACTCTGTCCTGATATATCTTCCCTTAGGCATCACCTGTGGCTGTTTTGCTGCATTTTAGGCTTTCTAATGAACAATGGACAACAACGTATACCCAGTTACTGGTTGATGTCACCTTCCTAATGAACTGTGAACTTAATTTCTTAACTTTGCTGATTTGCACTTTTTTTCTTTAAGTGTAATGGTTGTACTTACCAAATACTTGTTTCCTATATGGGAACGAAATTATCTAAAACATGTAAACTTTTGGTTTGCTCTTTTTGATGCCCTCAATAAGATTATCATGGAAAAAGCTGCTTTCACTGTGCAGGTCTCTAAAACATGTGAGGTGTAAGGATGTTACCATGTCATGTAACAAAGCATTTGCATATTATCTGTTAACCATACTTAAAGCTGCATGAAAAGAAAAAAACAACAAAACAAACCCTTTTCGATGGACCCTTGGTGAGAGTCAAGACACGCCGACCTTATGTTCTGACTGTGACCAATTTATTTCATTCTGATGTAACCCCAAATTTCCACTACAGCACAGAGACCTCCTTTTATAACAGGCTGTGAAGTCTAGGACATGCAAAATGCAATACAATAATGGGGAGAGGTTGGATTTTCTTCTGGTTTTTTTGGAACAGATTTAAAATACGGGAAACTGAAATGTGGCACAAACATCACGACTTCCATGCATGCCTTCAAGTGTCTTCCTTTGTTGTGCTGGCACACTCTGGACTTCAGCATCGGGTTAAAGTCATTCTTGGGAGGAGTAGAAAGTTCACGCTTCTTCAAATTTCAGAGTAATATTAAGGCTGAAATGCACTGGATACACTTTTCCATCATCTTCCAGAGCACCACCAGTTGTTTTACTTAAAGCTGTGTTAAGCTTCCAGCTCAAATCCCAGCCCAATTTTGTGACCTCCAGCACTGAAATTCTTGCCGTCAATCAAGCCTGAGAGGGTCAGCTTTACACCTACAAAAGCAAATAATGAGAACCATCATACACTGAGATCCCTGTACAGTGCTCTCCCTCAGGTACTTCACCTCACTAATGTGGCTTAGTTGCTACAGGAACTTGTGTACGTCCACATCCTTTACTTCTCTGAGTCTGCGTAAAGACTTCTAGCTCCTTTCTTCATCTATTCTGTTCTTAAGATGACAGTGAATTAAACCATAGTGTAGTACTTAATACTACTTGCTGCTTACTACTTAGAATTACATACCAGGTCGGAGGGCATGAGTGTAACCAATTCCAATGAGGCTGGCATTGTTCACTTTAGCCTACAAGAAAAAAAAAAATAACCGCAGTATTTATAAACTGTCTTTAAGTATTCATACAGAAGTGTCCTAGTGCCCTGAAAAGCTGGCTTATGCATTAATGCTCTTCAGCTACTTGTAGACCAACCTCTATTAGAAGCATGTTCTAATCTTTTCCTTTTTTCAGGAGTTTCCAGCTTAAGCAAATGGTGGTCCAGTTCTGCCTACACAAAATGCCACGCTGTTCTTCACTGCCCCCTCTATTATGTCTTTATATCCTTTAAAGAGCTACTTACTACAGTCCCTCAGAGCCTGTCTTGTTCATATCACTCAGGAGTGATTTTCTTTTTTCTTCTAATGAGCAATAAATACATGAATATGCAATCCCCTTTCTGCACTACTAAGTTTTAGCTCTTTACAATAGTATTTCTCATATTTAATTTTGGTTAAATGGTCCTGGAACTAATTGTTGTTTTGAAACACAAATGCTTGCTACTTCAGTTCTTGGTATTAAAACACACACATGTCAGCTGACTTTCAAGGGTTAACTAACTGTTAGGAGAAGAATGTAAGCTCAGTTGAACTTCCACCATTGTAGCTATAGTATGGTTTTACATTATGAATATAAGAATTAAAAGGACACTGCATCCCTTCATCACCTTTTAAAATAACATTTTGCAGCACACTAGCACACTATTCCAAGCACACTAATCGGACTATTTCACTATGGACAAAATTGTATTTTAGATTTTTTTCCCCCATAATTTCACAAGTATGACATGTGAGGTCCCAATTTAAATTTGAACCACAACAGAAGCCACAATTCGCCACCTATCGTACTTCCTCAGTAACTAGTTAAAGCAACTGCTTCATAACAAGAATTTTCAGTATTTAGGGGAGCTTGAAATACTCATTTCTGTAACAAAATTCTTACCACAACTGAAGTCTTCTCATCCAGTTGGTACTTTGCAGCAATACCAAATCGCGTGTTGTTACTGCCAGCAGTCCACGCAAGATTGACTGATGTCTCAACCTTATTATTAACCTTCTGATAAATAGACCCACCAAACTCAGTGCCATCATTCCTGTTTGTAATAGATGCAAGTGTGTCAAGCCTTGCCTTGTTTAGTAACTCTTTAGATTAATCCTTCCCCACAATCATTTGATCATTAATCTCCTAAAATGAACCAAGAGATCCAATACTTCCCTGAACCCAGGCTCACTACTTCCTAGCTGGAGCTGGCAGACTCCTGCTCATACTTTTTTACACAAAACATGTTTTGCCTGCAGAATAGAACAAGACTTTCTAACAGCCAGAGACCTACAGTTTGAGGTTCTGACAAAAAAAACCCACCCAGATAACCTGGTTACTTGTCTCAAGTAAGCCAGTGTGCAGTAACACATAAAGGAGACTTCAGTTGCGGGAATGAGAAGACTGAAAACAGTGTTGTTGCATTACAGTTGTTTAAACACACCATCTTCAAAGCATCTCAGACCATCTGAATGCTAAGACTAGAACTATGCAGTGATGACAGCTGGAAACAAACACAATGCCTCTCTCCTTCACCTTGGGCATTTCTGAGGGAGAAACTTTCTGTCTCATGGAGAGGGGGAGAAGGTACAGTAGTTTAATTGAAGGCTCTTTTGTCTCATGCCATAACAGAAGTTAAAGCTCACAGCTTTTAATTACAAATTACCATAAAGTGCCTTTACATCACCATCTTAGATATACAAACCCCAAAATTACTCTGAAACAAGGTATCAAGACAGCCAAGAGTTGGGAAGTTGCCCCTGTTTTAGCTGTACTGAAAATGAAAACACCAAATATAAATTACTTGGAAACAAATCAGCATCCCCTTCCTTTCACCCACCTTTGACCTAAGGCCATTACTGGTAACTATTCCTGTAATTTGGCTCCTCTGATAATGTTTTTCTAGGCTCAGATAATACTTACACATTAGTGTGCAGCTGAAAGTCTCCTGCCTTATATCCCAAGGCAAAATTATTTTGCGAAAGCTTATACTTGGCTGTATCAAAAGCCATCTGGTAGCCAGCAAGCCAGCCTTCATAGCCCAACACTGCCCAGCCATAAATGGTTGGTCCAGAGAGATCAATGTCTATGTTGCAGCCTAGATGTACATATTCTCTTTTGTAGGAGGTCTTCAACTTTCCGCTTTTCTTCCTGCAGAGACAAACACGCAGTTTTATCCACAGTAGTATACAAGTATGTAATATATGTAGTTTTATTCCGATACATATGTCCCCTAAGGCCAGTTAATGAAACTACTGTAATGTCTACTCAAAACGTAACTGCTGCTGAAGAGGGCATGGGATGAGGATAATGGTGTTATGTATATTCACATGGTGCCATCTTTTCCCCCTACCGCCTCAAACTCCCTACAATTCTCAAGCAAAAAAGACAAAATCATTTCTCCTTAATGCTTTAAAACCCATTTGGTTTCAATTTTTTTTCCCTGCAAGCAAGTGTAATGCGTTATGGCATCATCAGTTTCTTTCTGGAGCATCCATAAACCTGCAGCAACAGCTGTCTTTCAATGAATTTTTGTCTGTTTGGTTCTCTCCACTGTTCCTTCCTTGTGCAGTGCTTGCTTTCCTTTCTTCACTGCTGGGTACCAGTCTCCTCTACCAAAACCAGATTTCTTCACCCTCCAAGCATCATCCACTTAGTCAGCCTTTTTCTGTCCCTCTTGTGATACTTCTTCCTTTCTCCAATGCATGTCTCTGTTGATTTTGCTACCAGTTCAAACGAAACTATGACAAAACTTTACCACCTCTTTAATTCTCTCCCCAGCCTCCTTTCTCTTCCACTCAAGACACAGCAGAACACTTGTGCTGCCTGTTGCTCACACCTAGGCCTGGGGTCTCATATTTGACTTAGCTTCTAACTCCTCATATCCAAGCAGTATTTCAAACTCAAGATTCTTCTGACAGGCTCTCTCCAACAATAAATAAACACCAGTCATTATTTGCAAAGCAGTCTCATGCTTTGTGCATTATTCAGACATAAACACCCCTCCTTTGCTCTACTACTTACCAAAATTAAGTACATGAGAATTAAGAAAGACAACTAAGTGCTATTCCACTGCCCATTCTACCTCCTCATTCAACTGTGCACCGACATCTGGCCAAAAGCATCACCAAAAAAAAAATTGGTTTACTGAGTTGACAGCATTAGGACTGTCAACACCATGAAGACCTAGGTGTTTAAGGGGAAAGTTAGAGATCTAGTACCTACTGCAAAACAATGAATTTGCCACTGGCCAAAAAGCTGAAGAATGCTTTCTAGAGACCTTATCCTTCTGAGTTAAGTATTATCCACTGCCTACAGAGAATTCTACAGTGACTGCAGAATCTTCTCCAATAAATGCTGAGCATTTACACAATGAGCAGAATAAGTATTTTTAAGAAGTTATGGGAAATTCTAGCATTCCTTAAATAAAGGTAATAGAAAATGTTTACCCTGTGTTTGGTACAAATGTAGTGTCAAGAGCCACCTTCAACCCTTCAGCCAACTGCAAAGAAAAATAGACATCTGCTCAAAAATCTGTTGAAACATAATTTGTTACTACTAGAACTCTACTTCCTGTCTAAAGAGAAAACAAAATACAGCCATAATGTCTCCCTCATGATTTACAATGAAATCTGAATATGCTGCATGATGAGGGATTAAAATAGGACTTTTTCTTCCCACAATTAAACCCTTTAACAGCACAGACTTTGTAGGTATGTTTTTACATACAGGAAGACGACACATCTAGTGCTGAGAACAAGAAAATTATTCACAGAATAATGACAGAAAGAAAACTACTCAGTTCATGTTTGCTTTTTCTTTATAGTTCCAACAATCCATACAGTAGCTCAAAAATCTCTCATAATCTACAGATATTCTGTTAAGACACAGTACTTTTTCACAGGCCAAAGCATATACCCATCTCATTCTTCCCCACCTTTGTTATGAGCTAGACAGCATTTTTCATTTTAAAGCACAGGTAAAAGTACAAACATGAATGGCCATACATGGCAGACGGCACCACCGAATTTTTACTATCTTTGGCATCATTACCTTATCCTTGAGGCATTAAGTGAAAGACATAAACCTATTAATGTCAAAAAGAACTGTGTTTTAAGAGTGCTGTATGCTAGCACTTGTGTAAGCAGTGCCAAGCTGCAAACACTCATCTTTCTCTTCAACCTTACAAAATATATTCAATCTCAAGGCAGCCAAACTTGAGTCCGTATACATTAAAGCATTTAAAATTATGAGAACCATCTTTGGTTTTCCCTGTCTGACTCCAGCAGTGACAGTTCTACATAGTTCGGTTCATTCAACCAGCTAGGTAATTCCACACAGCTGTAACACGACATTACTGCTAGGTAATGTATCCCCGAATCATTACCTAGCAGCACGCAGCTCTGAGAATGCCAGCACCCCCCACTCCCAGCCTGTGTGTTCTGCAAATATATATAACTTCTTTCAATACTCCAGATACTTTTGTGCAATTTTCATTCTTCAATGTTTTCTGTTCAACTCAATACTTTCTCATACCAGTTGCAGAAACATTTCCAAAGTATCTACCTGGTCTTACCTGATCTTCCACAGAAACTTCTGTTCCCAATGTGTTATCTGTGTTCCACTTCTGAGTGAATGTAAGTCCATGGTCTTTGATCTTGTATTTGGTCTCTAGACTGCCTGAAGCCTTGCCTGTGTCTGTGTTGGAAGAACCAGCTGCAGTGAATTCCTGTCAAGAGCACAACATCACAGAATCACAAAATCGTCTGAGCTGGAAGGGACCCAGAAGGATCATCGAGTCCAATTCTTACATGAATGGTCCATACGGAGATTGAACCCGTGACCTTGACGTTATTGGCACCATGCTCTAATCAGCTGAGCTAATCACAGGGTCAGGAGTTTCAGCACTCTTTGTATTTAATTACATTCAGTTTTTCCACTTCTCAAGTGCCAGCACTCACACTCTTAGGCCTTTTGACAGAACCCTCAAAATCACTGTCCTCCTCTTCCCTATCCCCACCTAAGATAATTTCTTTTGTGTCACAAAATACTACTCCTTCTGGCATCTCTGTTCTGAATATTTCTTTTATTGAGGTGTACTGATAGAGCCTTGGAACTTGCCTAGGTTGGAAAAAGCCCTATTACACAAAGACCTAACACCTTCATTTACTTTTCGTCATGGGGGTTTGATTACTTGCTTCCCCCCATCTTAACTTCGCCGCACTTTTTCCCAAGCTTATCTGTCAAGAAATCCTTTTTCTGACTTCTTTTTTTTTTTCCAAAGTGGCAGTTATTTCAACATTCCACAATTTGCTCTGTACCTTCACATGAATCCATACCCAGATATAAAAAGATACTTGCTTGAGATACAAAGCTGTATATATTCCTGAATTTTTCTTCACAATCTCCTCTAATTCCCTTTATCATCTTAGTAGTACTGTGCCAATTGTGGATGAAAAAGCACCTGTTGCAGTCCTGGAAATCTGCTTCCCCTTAGGAAAAGGAATCCTACATTCAAGTTACACTGTTAGATGAATAGCAAAAAGAAAAAAAGAGTTTATTCTCACATTTCTCCAAATATCTCGTGTGTTTCTTCATTGTGATTATTTTTTCCCCCGTGTTTCAGCACTGAAAGTGTTTTCTGGAGAACTGATGCTTTTCACACCAACTACTGCACCCTAACATTGTGGTTCCCCCTACTATTTATGCTACTGTCATTTAGACTCTTCATATACTGTGGTGATGACTTTAGTACCTTCCCCCACAACTTCTCTTTCATTACCTCAGCCAGTAACTCCACTTCAGAAGCTGTCACCCTTCATAAGGCACCTTCAAATTGTAGACCTTTTCTCCTTTACAGTATCAGAAAGTAACCTGACCCCCACAGCCCCTTGACATCTCTCTGTCAGGCTAGTCATTCCCTAAGTAGTGTAATGGAACCGACAACTTTGAATTTTGTATAACATGTATTTTGTAACATGCTATTTGGCCAGTCCTGCACACATCAGAGCTTCCTTTATTTAACGGACTTGAAGTCTCAATATGCACCCCTCCTGGAATAGCTCAAGAAGTAGTCTACTCAGTGTTTCATGCACAGGTGAGTATTAAGCAGTGAATAGGCATATTGCTGCAGTAGTAAGCTCAAGGTGTATGAGTTAGGTTTTAAGAAGCATCTGAGAACTGCTCTCATTTGTAATCCTCATCTCTCAAATCTTCCCTTGAAGAAAGATAAGTAATCTGTCACTACTTTTACAAGTTGTGTCTCTCTTGAAGTTTAAATATTGAAAGATACAGTGCTTAAGAGATGGCAGCATCCATTGCGAACATATCCAAGCTTTGGAACCCTGACTTTCCAGAGCCTTCTCAGTCCAGGATTGTATTCCTGGATGCTGTGTACATTATTTTCACAGTTCTGGACTTTGCAGAGCATACAAGGATACAAAGACTGTCTTTAAATGGCTGCGAAGTGCTAGGGAGCCAGGTCACATTCCTTACACACAGTCTGGGGTGGTGAGGGACGCTGCTGGGGCGGGGGGGGGGCCACTTACTTAAGCTAATGCACTACTGCAACAGCACAGCAGTTATTTTAATACATCTAGCCAGCTAACAAAAACATGTGACAGAAGTCAGGATGTGTTAAGACTACCCTTTAAGACATAATTGCTATACAGTGTTCTAATGTCACTTCCAAAAATTCAGTGTAAAGACATCTCAAAGTTGCATCAGAATTCAGAAGCAAGTTTCTTCTAATCTTAGAGCAGGCAACTGATTAAAAAAGCTTGGTTTCTTTCTCAGATCAAGCAAAGGACAGATTGTAAACACTTGTCTCAAAGCCAAAGGAAATAAAAAACCCTGCATTGTCCTATGATCAAAAGCCAAAGCATTCTGTCAGGCGTCAAGAACTCGATCTGCTTCTGGAAGCACAAGCCACAGACAGAAGTCGACTGCCATCAGTCTTTATCTGTGTAAACCAGAACATCTCACCAAACCATCATTTCTTGAATTTTTTGTAGCTGAAAAATCAAACTCATTCTGGCTTCATGTCACATGCCAGTCTCCATCAGCAGTTAAGCGTAGCTTCTCATTCTCCTTCTAGTTTATGGTGCCCGGCATTTACAGGAATGCCATGCACTTAGTAGGCAAAACCACTTGCAATCTATGAAACAATTATAATCAATAGACACTATCATTGTAGTTTTCTAAGTCTACAGGTATCACTGTTGTTTTCTAAGTCAACAGGAGAAACACCCAAACATTTGTGTCGTAACAATCAGAGGTACTATTATCATCCATGTATGAATTAGACCTCACGCTTTGTCCCTAACTTCACCTCCATCCCCAAAACTCTATCTTGTTGCATCAGAATCCTCATCAGAAACACTAACAAGCTCAAAACCTGAAGCAACAGACAACTACCAATACCTTATCTATCTTGTTTTCCCTCTTGCTGTTTTCACAATTTTCTTATTGTGGACTGTTACACAAAGATTGCAAATGGCTTTACATACATGAATCATACAGCAGATTTAGAGCTATGGACACAGTCAAACTGCACAACGTGAATAATAACACGACTAAAAACAATTCAGCAGTTAACAAATGACAGTATGCAGCACAGAAAGCCTTGTCAGACAAAGCAATAAAGAGCCAACATGTCAAAACAGTCACTATTCTTACCAACTGGATAAACATCAATGAAAATTGCATGGAAAAGAAAAAGCCCATGTTAGAACGTAATACAGCTTTTCATGTTCCATCACAATCAGAAGACAGCATAATTAGCTATTACCATATTATCTGAGAATCAAAACTTCCAGCCAGGGAAGTTTCCAGGACAAAAGCTGCCTATCAAGAGATGTCAGTAAGCGGAGGCAGCCGTAGTATGGAGACCACATAGTTCCTCGTGCTCACACATTCCTGGTGCACAGTGCAAGTAATCATCAAAAGCTCAACTGAGACAGAATACGCTAATACAACACTAAGGACTTACACCATTTGCATAATAAAAATGCGAGAAAGGGAAGGAGCTAAGGCAAATATGGTTACAAAGTAGGCTGAAAAGCAGTTCATCTTACCAATCGGAACAGCACTGAGTGCTAAGACATGCAGAACTCAGAGTCAGCATAAGAAAAATATTATCTAGTAAACAATATATGCCTGTGGTTAAGGATCAAAATTATGACACCCGTTCCTGGTTTTGCCAGCCTCCTGTGAAATTGCGAGGAAGCTCCACCTCTCCATCATTAAAATGGGGATCACAGAATATTCTCGCTACTTGGAATGCTAAAGCTTACTTAAGCTCTCAAATTCTATATATAGGGTACTGCAGAAGGACTGTTTTCAGTTTTAATTAAGTTCTGAATTTTAAGCACAGTGGAAATGAGTGAAAACGCAGCTAAGTTAAACTCTGGTGCTTATTTGCCCCTTGACCTTTCGGATAAATGTCCCTCTGGACTAAAAATCCTATGAAAACCAGTAACAGCAGGGAAATTCAATCGCATTCGTAAGTGGAAATGAGAGCTGTGTAAGGTGAAGAAACTCATGTTTGGGATGTCTCAGTGAACAAGATGTGTGAAAATTCTTGCACGCCACAGGAAAAGAAGTACTGCTACATCAGCTACGTTACTATTGTAGAAATATCTCAGTCAGCTATGAGTTTTAAAATAAGAAATGAAAGAGAGAAGCAACACCTGCTAGCAAGTTAATACTTGTTACCAATTCAGGAATTTGTCCTTCCATTGCCATGCTGGTGATGCTGAAAGCCCCCAACACTTACCACCCCACTGGAAGACTTGGTCTTCAACTCTAACTTGACCATTCCAAATCCTGAAAATAAAATAGCACACGGCATCTGTTTCACTGCAAGATACAAACAAGGCTTTATTTCCAACCTACCCAAAGTATGCCAGGTAGGGTACACTGATCTGAAACAGCCTATTTTCATGTTTAAAGAGCTGTCAATCCTACTGAAGAGTACAAGGATTATGAGAAGAATGACTGAAGGAATTTTGACAACTCAAAGTGGCCTCATAATTTATAGTCATAACAGACACCAGTCATCAGGTATCTCCACCTTCTGTAGCTATCTGCAGTCTGGGACCCATCAATAATACAGTTAACGATCTCTTCTGATTTACTTCGTTTCCATTTGTATTTCTGATTGCAGGGCAGGAAATTTTTCTTTTCCTCTACTCCAAAAAACGTATGATTCTACTTACTTCAGTCAGTGCCATGTACAGAAGTACTACTGCTTTCTTCCTTTTCTGTCTGCTCTGAATCTAGGGCCCTTGCACAAAGTAGAAAAGCTTGAAGTAACTGACACTAAAGGAGGGAACTTGAGTTGATTTTAGCAAAGCCTGAACTCCAGAGTGGGAGAGACCAGACCACAGTGCATTTTAGTTTTATGTAGCATATGGATTTGGGATTCAAATGAAATCTTTATTATGCACAAAATCAGATTTTAAAAAATCAACACTTTCTAGTACTGTTTCCAGAAAAGGGACAAATCCAAATACTGTGAAAATATTTGCACTCCAGCTTTAACAATAGGTTATTTTGATTAACATAAAGATCACTCTGCCTCAGGAACCTGTTTATTGCCACATATGGTCTCCTACGGCAATCTGATTTAATGACTCTAAATAGAAAAAACAGAAGGTAGAAAAAGGCCGCAGCATTTTTCAGAGACTGTTCTGGAGTGCATATTAAGAGTCATCTTCTCCTCAAACTCTTTGTCACTGCACTACTTTCATAACACATGTCCAAACTTCAGAATCAGAAGGGGCTAGATGCTCCAGGCCTCTGCTGATTTTCTGCCATAAGGTATTAGGGAATCTCTGAGGTGCTCATGTTCTTACTGGCATTTTCAAAATGCCTGAGGAAAAAACATGAAAGGTGATCAAACCATCATCATCTTACTTACCATATCCCTTGTTGAATACATCCCTGGCAGACTTTCCCAAGTCACTGTACGATGGTGGGACAGCCATTGGATCTGAAACATACGGGAAGCTGTAAGAATCTTAGCTCTAATAGCATAAAATCTAAACTCTATCTAAAGCATTTATAAATGTCTATGATTAGTAGTCTCTGAGTACACCACCAATACAGAACTGTCAGATCTTTGAAGAATGTTCATCTGTCATCCTTGCATCATTGTTGCTTTGTCAAAAACAAGCTTCAATTCGAAGAAGTTATGAAAGCCAATCCATTATTTAGAATCACCGAACCCCAGGTATTCCATTCAACTATGTACGCTGGCCTCATAGTCTTACACTGCAAAAAGAACTCATGGGAGCCTTATTGCTGTTTTGATAATGAGGAAACATTGCTTTTGTGACAAGATCCATTCTGAAAGGGACCCCAAGTGGCAAACAACCTCAGCATTTAACAATCCCAAAGGAAAACAGGTCTCACTTCCATCTGCACTTGTGACTTCCTAGAAAGCTTTTTCAGAGATGCAAAAAATATAAAAGAGATCTCTGTATACTGTCCAGTGAGTATTTCTGCACTGTGCACACAGAGCAGCAAAAACTAAATTTGCTGATACAGGTACACTTCCTAATACTGTTACAACTACATTGGAGGACAAAGCTCAAAAGGACGGGCATGTAATATTACAGCTTAGATGATACATTTTGTTAGTTACCACAATTTAGGGATTTTGCATCAGAAAGTCCACAGTCAAGAAGTAAGAAAACTCTTCCCCATTGGAAAACCAGTCTTCCTCTTCTAAAGCAGGTTTGCAAAAATGTAAAGGAACACCTGCTCCAGAAGAGAAAAGCTATCAAATATGCTCCTTTCATTTGGTTTTAAGGGCAATTCTTTGCCATTCCTACTGGTAAAGCATTTGTTCATATTCTTCTCTGCAACACCCAAAGCCAGAAATCCCTGATCCCCCATTTGTTTATATCAGACTGAAAGACTAATCTAAGAAGTAATGATGTGAGCAAAACATGTGGAAGCACTAAAGTTATCACTTATCTTCCACCATTTTAGTCGCTTACTGGTGTACTCAGTTTCCCTGTCCCAAATGCAACATTACTGTCCTGCTTTCAGACAGCTAGTCCTTCCTAAAATGAAGCACTTGGGCAATTTACATAGCACGGTATACAAACACTCTTTGTTCAGTGACTTAATAACTAACCTGCACTATATAGCTATCAGTACACAGGCTCAGTGGTCCTTGTGGGTTCCTTCCAATACAGGATATTCTATGGTTCTATATATACCTGTGGGTTTAGAGGATCCGGAGCCCATGGAAACATTATAGAACACTCCATGATCATGGATTTGTAGCTGGCCTCTAAACCACATAACCTGAAAGCTTCATAATGGTTGGGGGTAAGCCACAACACACTTTGGGAGTTGGGACTGACTGATTCAGAGTTTGAAAGAAATCAGTCTATTCTAACTTTCAAATTACATTGAGACTTTTACATCAAGCAAGAGCTTAAATAATCTCTCACTCCAGTTTCTGAAAACATGCCACTCCTCTACCTCGTCCATGCATTACCAGCTGTCTCTCAAGTCTGCCTCCCTGCACAGATGAGTATGGGCTTTGGAGAGACAAACAACAACAGTGCTGAGTAGTCTTGGGGTTATCCACAGCAGCTTGACTGAAAACACCTGAACTAAAGGAGGACCTTACCATCCTGTTCAGCACCTTCTCAACCTAAATCTCACCTTTTTGGGTGACACTCTGTTGTGTTTACACCTCATTTTAATAAGGCTATTGAGACATCTTGAAAATTGTGAGCCTGTTCACTCTCTTTACACTATGTAGCTATATTTTCTGTGTTCAAATGTGTATATTAAATTTTATGCAAACATTTAAACAGTATTAAAAAGAAGAGATCCTCGAGGTTAGCCCATAGTGAACCACATAAATTCTTTGCTAACAACAAGCAGCTCTACTTGCACAACAGACTTGTCCGGAGGAACCGAGCTCAGTTTCACAACTCTTAACATTAAATTTGAATCAACCAGATGCAACCAATGCAATTAAAGCCGACAAAACAGTGTGACGGGGGAAAAGAAACACAAGAATACACACATCGGTCCGTGGAATAAGTGTAAAAAACCAAAAACAAACAAAAAACAGACCAAAAAACCCCCTACACAAGCTCCCCAAAGAAACTTTGCACAAGAAATAACAATAACCGTGAGACTGGTTTCATGTTTCCTGACGGATGCGGCGGGGCGTTGCCCAGGACCACCGTCAGGCACCTCCGGCGGCGCAGCCGGAGGGGCGTTGGCTGCGCGGCCCCGGGAGCGCGAACGCCGCCCCCGCCCCGGCACTGCCCGCGTTACGTAACGGGTAACGGAGCGGGCGCTCTCCGGCGCCTCCTACTCTCCCTGGCGAAATGCCGGCGCGGTGGTAACACTCGGTCGCAGCCACCCCACAAGTTCATCCCTCCTGGCCGAGAAACCGAAGCGGCTGGCAAGACCCCTGGCCGCCCGGTCTCAGAGACAGAGCCGGCCCGCGTCCCGGAGCTACCCTTTCGGCAGCCTGTGGGCCTGAGAACGAGGAACTGCCGCCGGAGCGAGGGCCGGCGCCCCCTCGAGCCTCTGGCCCATCCCGGCCGCGGCAAGGTGACTCGGGGGGACGCCCGCCTCGGCCTCGCTGAGGCCCAGAGGACACTACCGGGCTCCGGCCGGACAGCGCCGTGGGGCGGGGCGGGGCGGGACCAGCCTGGCCTGGCCCGGCCCGAACGCGGCGCGGCTACGGCCCCGGCCCTGGCCCCTGCTACGGCCCCGGCCCCAGCGCTACCTGCTGCCCGCTCTGCCTCCGGTACGGCTCTCGGCGCTCCCACGTCCGCATGCGCGGCCCCACCGCTGCGCACGCGCCCCGACTCCG
>VWPU01011480.1:0-46634 GCA_013398955.1 Callaeas wilsoni | reverse complement strand
GGGGGCGGCGGGGGCGCCGCGCAGCCTGCCCGCCGGCCTGGGCTCCCTGTGAGTGCGGGACTGCGCGGCTCGGGACGAGCAGGAGGGTGGTGAAGGGATGCGGGGCGGTCCCGCCTGATGGGTGGCATCTCTTTTTCCAGGAGCCTGGTCAACGGGACCTTCTCCGAAGTCAAGGACAGGATGTTTTCCCACCTGCCCTCCCTGCAGCTGCTGTAAGTATGGCACTGGGAAGGAGCACGGCCAAGTAGCACTTCGCCCCTTCCTCCTAAATAGAGTCCCTTTAAGCATAGAGCCTCCCAGTTTCTCCTAAATAGAGTTTCCTTTCCCTTGTGGATAAGGAGGAAAACGGGTAAATCCCCAGCTTGCACAGTCCCCCAATGTAGCTGCCGTTTCATAACAGGGATGCATTTTCTGCTCAGAAACCACTTTATAAAATGTGTATTTAGTTACTAAAGGAGGTAAAAATCTTTTGTGATGCCCTTGGTTCCTCTTTTTTTAACTTCAGCTTTAGGAAGTTTAAGGCTGAGTTTTGTCCCCCAGAGTTATGCGGTGGTGGCTCTCACTCCTGCTCACTTTGTGTCCAGGAGTCCGGCACTGGCTTTGTGACATTGTGGTCACAATGGGGTGAGCAGAGGCTGCCAGGACACTCTTCAGAGGGAATCCTCTGTGTGTGAAGTGCTGGTGCTGTCTGCAGCATGACTCCGTGCTTCAGCAGGCAACTTAGAGGGTGGCCCCTTAGATGCCTTCTGACCCAGCTGTCCTCTGTCCCAGGAGACAGTGGTCTAGCTCCCAGCACTTTGCAGCCATACCTCCTTCCTGACCTCAGGCAAGCTGCTTGGTCGTGCCCATGTTGCAGTTAGGTGTGTGTCTCCTGTTCCAGGAGCTTACCCAAACTTGCTTAATTTAGCTGTCCTGGGAGGCAGCAGGGAAGATACAGAGACTGCGGTAGAACCCTCCTGGGGAGCCTGGATACTCACTTCTCTGGTAGTCTGCTGCGAAGCTGAGCAGCAGCCTGCATCCTGCCTAGCCAGTGCAGCCTGGCCAGAATGCCTGATACCAAGCAGGCCCTCCACACCTCCACCGCATAAGGACTGACTGACCCCCCGGGCAAAGACACTGCAAAGAAAAATTCAGCAAAAAGATCCAAAGCCTGCCAGAAACCCAGGCTTGCCACAGAACTAGATGTTAAAACTGGTCTTAGGAAGAGGTAGTTTCTAAGGGTGTCTGCTAGCTGATGGCGAGGCTCCTCTCCTCCGGCACCCCACCTCCTTTGACTCAAAGGCCTGTCTTCCTGCTGGGAGGAGCAGCGCTCCATGCAAAATGCTGGGGGGAAGTGGGCAAAGCAAGGGGTGGAAGCCTTCACCTCCTTTAATGTGAAACTGGTCCCAAAACCAAGTCTTTGTGAGAGTTGGGGGTCAGCACAGAGCCCCCAGCAGAGGGCACGAGGACCTTGCCTACCAATAAATGGTAGCAAATGGCAGACCTGTGCCAGCTGGGAAGGAAAGTGAGGAATCCATGGATGAGAAACTGTGGGTGGAAAATTAGAGATGGGGGAATCTGGCTTGGTTTGGATGGTGGTACTAGGAAGAGGGAGGGAGAGCAGATGAAGATTGTCTGTTTTCCTTACCTGTAGTAGACTTTCTGGAGATGTTGGCACATGTAGGGTGGTGGGGCAGAGGTGGGCTGTTGAGGAAGGCAGAAGTTGCTCATGTCACTTTATGTGGTAAGTCAGATGTGGGAGCAAGAGGGGTTTGTCACCAGCAGCACCACCACCTTGGGCACTGACAAATTCTGTTGTTTAGTGTGATTTGTGACTTTTTCCTTAAAACATGAGAAAAAATGATTAAATGACAAAGAGCCGCATGCATAATTGAGCACATGAGTACCTCAGGACAACGTCTTCTGCAGCAGTAATCATGATCATGGTGAAATAGTAATGCAAGGATTTATTTTTGGTGGTGGTCTGCATCTTTGTCAGATTTCTTTGGGATAATTTAAGGAGCATTTGTCTAGTATTAGCATAATATCCAGGGATCACAGGGAAAGTTTGCATTTCATGTTCATTAGTCTTCTAAATTAATTTTAGTAAAATGCCTAAAACCATACGAAAGGAAGATTAATCAGTTGCTCTAATAAAGCAATTAGTGCAGACATATTCATTCATAGGAGGAAATTCTGAGATTTTCCATTTCTTTTGAATACGTTTTTTAGACGAAATAAGAAGTTTTGCTATTTTCTTGAAAGGACTCTCTGCCTTTGAACATCAACATTTGGAGATTGTCTGCTGTCGTGCTTTGATACAGCAAAGAATGAACTTTGCTCCATAACCTCCTTCTCCCTGGCTGTCTTATCCTGGCTCAGGTGACAGCCCCTGTGCTGCAGCTCTAACATGTTTCATCCCTGAAGTTCACACGGGAGTAGGGCAAGGCAGTGCCTGGAGGAGGCAGCACTGCAGGACTTCCTCACTGCCTGTGGACACAGCGCTTTGCTTTATAAAGATAGCAGGATTCTCCGTCTAGGTGGTTTGGATATGTCTGTGTTTCCAGCTGACAAACTGGCTGCTGCCCTCCCACGCTGCAGGCTGTACCCCATCTGCAGATCAAGCTTGGAGCATTCCCCTGGGAGCGTGGAATGAGTGAGCACTGGCCCACTTCGACTGTGTGAATGAGAGCTGGTGCTTGGGAGCTTAGGATTGGTGCTGAGGCGGGCTCTTAAAAGTTGTCAGTGGGGCTGGAGGGGTGGTGAGCGCATGGGCCCACACTCAGCAGACCTGCCATCTAATGATGGCTTGTCCTGCTCAGTGGACCATAGAGTTGAGGACCAAGTTACATTTAGCCAAGGTCAATGGCACAGCAAGCATTTTTCCTGGGGAGTAGTGGACATTAACTACCATCATGTAATGCCTTTAATTTTTTTTCAATAGACCATTCCATAGTATTTTATGTGTGCTGCATTGGTGGGGTGGTATGGGCTCAAGTCAGTAAGATTAGTTTGGTCATGGGCAATAAACACAACAGGCATAACCCAGTGTGTCAAGTTTTAATGTGCTTTCCTAATGCCTGTTCTCCATTTTCAGCTTGCTGAACTCCAACTCCTTCACTGTTATACGAGATGATGCCTTTGCTGGTCTCTTCCATCTAGAATACCTGTAAGTTTGGTATTTTACGTCCTTTATAAATAAAGATGTTTTGATAAGTTGCCAAGACTCCTGCTGCAGAGTCTTGGTCTTTACTGTGATTCCCAAGAGCGGGTGGGCTGAAGGATTTATGTTACACTCCTGTGCAAATGTTCTTTATGGTGGCTGACGATTTTTCAGAGGTTACAGGGCATTTTTAAAAGATGCCGTGAATGCAAGGTGTCTCCATGCAATTACAGCACACCAAAAAGGCATTGCTTAGCAAGAGCTTGTCTTGGCTTTCCAGAACAGTGGCACCCCTGTTAAGGGGATTTGAACCTCAGGCAAGAGGTGGCGCAGCCTGTCCTGGCCTGTGGGCAGCCTGAGCAGGAATTGCAGAATACTTGTATATTGCCCAGAACAACCCTGATTCTGCTTCTCTTTCCCCAGCTTTTGTGTCCTACTTTGCCTTTTTTCTGATACTGTTTAATGTCCATAGCATTTATCTTTATGTAATTAATTATAAATACATAAGTATGTAAACATATTCCGTATAAATTATTATAATTATTTATATAATTATTTAAAATTATTAAACTCTCCTTTTGTTTATATCATTCACTTAGTTAATTTTTACATTCATTTCTTTTTCTGATTCTTATTTTTTTTTATTTTTAGTTCACCCTTTTTTCTTTTAAAAAAGTATTAGCCCTGGTACAAGGCTGTCCTCCCTTCACACTCCAAAGGACTGACATTTCTCTGTGTTACTCAATATGAGCTGGTGTGTTTGAAATTATGAACACGACCTGAAAAAATTCCTCATTTCACCCACCTTTCTAAGCTGAAAGGTAGCTGTGAAAACACTTGTCCTTTTCTACAGGAAGACCAATGCTCATAAAACTGACTCTTGCTAAAATCTTGAAAGCAAATAGATAATACGGTGCAGTACATTCAGTTAATAGTCTGGTACATGTGAAGTAGCCAACAATGGAATTTGCAGCTAATGGTAAATGGTATATGCTAAAATCCATGATTCAGCTACATCTGGATTTTTCAGAGACAGCAAGGTATCTAAGCACTCGCTTTTCCTTGTCTCTGCAGGGAAAAAAATTATTTGCAGTAGTTTGTAAAAAGGAAGAAAAACATTTTTCGTTGTACCATTAGTGACCTGCTTTCAAGTGCTGATGGGCTTGTCCCAGCAGCATAGCATACATCCTGGTAGTTGTACTGGTCACTGCAACCAGATCCCTGTGTGAATGAAACACCCTGCTCTCCTCAGCTGGTCAATCTCTGTCCCTGACCACCAGCTGCAAGCCATGGAGCAGGATGGAGACTGGTAAAGCCTTACAGTTTCCAATTCTTTTAGCAGCTGAACAAGTGGTCTCAGTTAATGGTTGTGGTTGCCTTTTCTGCCAGTTCCATAGAGCTTTTCCTCTTCCCAGCAAATCACCCCTCCACCTTTTGGGAAATGGCTGTGAGTGGCCTTTCTCTGTGATTTGTTTTTTTTGGCCATGCAGCCAGTAAAACCAACACAGCTTCCATAACTCATGTCTCTTAGTTAGCAGGGACCACACTTTGTAGAGAAGGAAACCTCACTGACGAACAGGAATGACAAGTGTCTGTGTGTACAAAGCCGAAGTCTCTGGCCAAAGAGCAGCTGGGAAGCACCCACAGCTGATGCCCATAGATAGATAATATATCTCCAGCTGTGTCCTGCTGCACTTGCAGCATTCATAATGGCATTCAATGCACCCTTAAACTGACTCTGTGTACAGAGTTTGGGTAAGGCAGGTCTGATAAAGACGGGAGCTGTGCTGGTGAATGGACTGGAATTCCCAGAGTAGCATCTCTTGGAGGCCAGGTTTAGTGATTCAAGAATCTGGCAAATTACTGAGCTCCAGTTTGTTGCAGTGTGTGCAGTGAAGCCTTGTTTATTTCATGGACCAGTGAGCTGGTGCTGTGCAGGGATGCCAGCTGCCAGTGAGGCTGTCAGGAGGCAGGGTGGCTCTCTGCCCTTGTGGATTGAATTTGTGGCCCCACACAGCCCTGAAAGGGCTGACCTGCTTCTGACATCTCCCATGTAAACACAACACTTTCTCATCTGCACCCTTGGCCTGTAGTCAGGGTCCTGGTCACTTCATGAAGGATTTTTCCAACACCTAAACTGCAGAACCAAGAGCACTTGTCATCTCCTGCATTCTCATCTTGACTCTCTTGAGAAGAGACCTTGTCTCATGGCACTTTTCCTCCAACTTCTCTGGAGGCCAAACAGAACTGCTTAGGAATAAGGGAGGTACTTTTATCTCATAAACCTTTTATAAAGTCAGCATACAGTTGTCTTCATCCAGGTATAGCTGTATCAAGCAATATCTTGATGGCCACCTGGCTGCAATCACTTTGCAGGGATGACGGTGTATTTAGGGATGTGTCCTCAAGTGCTCAGGGGTCAAGATGCTCAAATATCAGCTCTTTCTTTAAATGCTGACATGCAGTCAGGAGAAGCAGCGTGCTGCTGGAATCGATATGTGCCTGTCATTATTCCCCCAGTGCATGGGGCCGTGACTTGTGTGCAGCTGGCACCCTGCAGAGATGTCCCAGCTGGACAGAGCTGAACTGTGGCAGCCAGAACTAAACCAAGGCAGTGGTCTTGCCATTTGTGCAGATGTCAAGCGTGCACAGTTCAAGTCAGGGCTGTGTGGGTGCGGAGGTGGCACTGTGTGTGTGTGCGGCCACGGGAGCTCCCCATCAGAGCAGGTCTGCAGCCTGGGCAGCCCTGGCACTGCTGTGCTGCTTCAGCACTGCTGTGCTGCCTCCAGTTTGAAAATGCTGGTGATTTGTGGGAGTGGAAGGTGGTAGGACTTTAGCTTCTAAAGTCCGTCTTAGGAACCTCTCCTACGCAGGTCTCTTGCCTCACACAACACATCCTGAGAGGATTACCAAGACAGGAATAATTTTTTTTGCCTTGTTCACTTTGTTCCTTTTCTGCTGGACGTTTGCGTCATGTGCCGTCCCTTGTGCTGCTGGTACTTGCATTGTTCCTTGCAGTCTGCCCAAGGAAAGGGGTAAAGGGAACATGAGCAGCTCCACTGAGACTTCCCACCTTTCAGTCTGAAGGAGCTGCGCAGAAACATGCTGAATCTGGCAACCATAGCGTAAAGCACTGTGATGCTAATAATAATGTTACTTAAAGTATTTTAAAATACTTTTTTTTTTTGCATAGATTTATTGAAGGAAACAAAATTGAAACCATTTCAAGAAATGCATTTCGTGGCCTTCGTGACCTGACTCACCTGTAAGTTATTTAACACTTGGTAGAATAATTTCTACATGAACAAAACTCTCCTAGGAGACCACTGGTTTTCCTGCTACACAGAAAACCTCTCTTCGCTCTGTGTCAGCTTCCTCCTGCTGTCATCAACATGCTTTCCATAAATTAAAAACCAGCCTTAGAGCAATTCCTGCCTGGGCAGCACTGGTACATGTTGGGCTGCCTGTGTGCAGGCACAGCTGGGGCTGGGATGCCACTGGTACCGCCAGTGCTGCACTGGTACCACCATCACCACCACCACACTGCCTACTCATGATTAACATTCCTGCTTCTTTTCAGAGTGCTCAGCGATTGCTTTGTGGGTTACATTTGCACCTGGGCGAAAAAAAACCCCTTTAAATATTTTACTTTTATGTGAACTTCAAGCAATCTCCATTCTTGAATGAGAATAATTAATGCCTGTTCCTGGTAACTTCTAACAGTGTCAGTGGCTGGACAGTACTGGATACTTAACAACCTGTAAGTGAGCTCGGACTTGGTAAGAATTGCAAGATAAGAGATAGCAATGATATTAAGCTCTAACTTTCTTTTCTAGTTCTTTGGCCAATAACCATCTCAAAGCTCTGCCAAGGGATGTCTTCAGCGATTTAGATTCCTTAATTGAACTGTAAGTAAGGAGAATCTTTCTACTGACTCTGTCACTCTCACTCTAAGTTTTAGGTTCCGAGTGTGTGGTGCTGTATCTGGTATCTACACAGAAAAAAAGTGTGGTTTTTTGTTCTAGCTTTTTTTCATTTTATAATTGTTTGGTTGATAGACTCTTCTAAAGTAACTGCTATTTCTTAAATCACTGTTGCTTCTTGTGATGCTGTACGTAGCTTGTGTTACTGTACTTCTTTCTGATGTCTCATGTAAACTGTGTTTTAGAGAAAGGGAGACAAAGAATTTTAAACATACAGTTTCTCTGAACATTTTTCCCTGTTGTTGTTGTTGTTGTTGCATATTCCCTGAGAACATTTTAGTACAAGTGATTAGTTTAAAAAAAAAATAAACTTCTTTTCTTTGTTTCTGTGCAGTTGTAGCACATTGCTGACATTCTGTCAGTATTCCCCTGTGTAATTAGGATTCCCCTATTTTTGGCCTGGCTCTTCCAAACAGCAAAATAAAATCATAAGCCACAGAAATTGCCAAAGGATCAAAGAACAAGTACAATGCTGAAATTGCACACACATTAGTAGGAAGAAGTTAAATTCACTCTACATCAGCAGTGACTCAAAAAATTCAAGTCTTACATCTGTATTTTACATCTGCAAGGCTGCTCTGTCAACCAGTGGTACCGCAACAGTTTAGTGAAGGAATGGGAATTATCTGTGTCAGTGGCAAATGGTGCAGAGGAGGCTTGCAGCAGACAACCTGAATGTCAGGATGTATTACATCATAGTCCTCATCCTATGAAAACTTACAAAAAAAGTAATGTTACACATGAATCACAGTGCTCCATTACTATGATTATATATGACCACAGACTGCAGAGGTTTTTCAAAAAACTCAGTGAAAGAGAGCTCATAATGAAGAAGTCCAAGTAAAACTTAAGAAACTTCCCTGTTTTCAGTTCAGAACAGTTCAAGGATACTCAGATATTTTGAAATTCAGCATGTCAAGGTGATAACAGTTCTGTAGTACTCATATTGCTATCAACCTTTTCAAATATGTTTATTTCTGTGTGTTTTTTTAGAGATTTAAGGGGAAATAAATTTGAGTGTGACTGCAAAGCCAAGTGGTTGTTTTTGTGGTTAAAGATGACAAATTCCACTGTTTCTGATGTCCTGTGTATTGGTCCAGCAGAATATCAGGATAAGAAGTTAAATGATGTGACAAGTTTTGATTATGAATGCACCACTACAGGTATTCAGAATGTATATTTCTAAGCACACTACAAATGGTTAAATATCAGAAGTATAGATGATACCCTTTTGCTTCTATGAGCATGACCTGGGGGGAGGAAAGGGTTACATACAAAGCACTTCCAAGTACTAAAAAAAGTACAAAATGGGAAAATTACATTTAGAAGCCAAAGTAAGTACTGAGTTTTTATTTGGATTAAGTGATAATGGGAGAAGAGCTCTGACTATTCATATTCCGAAAGACTTGATTATGACTCAATTTGTGGCTTAATTTTCATCACAGAATGCTTTCTGTTATCTGGAATAAAGCCATATAGTTATGGCAGATGAGCTTCCCAAAATCTCTGTATTTCACAGAAAGGAAAGAAAATAAGTTTAAAAATGTGCCTATAGCTGTTATCTTTATTTGATAAATCATGATTTATTAGCATCAAAGGTGGCGGCAATAGTGCCAGCAGTTCTTCGTGGAACTCCGTTAAGCTGAAGAGAAAAGTCCAATAATATTCTGACTACTGTCTTGCTTAGGATCTTGATTTTTTTTTTTTTAGGTAATGTAAAGCATGCTGAAGGGAGTGAAGTGAAATTTGCATGTGGTTATGCTTATATTTTATGACCAAACTGCCACAATTACCTATCTTTGAATGTAGTCACATCATATAACTGAAAATATCACCTGCGAGTATTGTTTTTCATCTTTTTTGAATAGGATGTCAGCACTCCCCCTTTTTTCTAGGCAGTAATATCAAAGGTGTGCAAGTTCTCATCTGTCATGAAGTCAGTCACTATTATTAAAAGACAAGAGAAAAGGTGATTATTAGTAATGTAAAATGAAATTTCAGGAAAACATATGAAAGGTGCTTCAATGGCAATATGTGAAGGAAAAGAGAATGAACTCAGAATTCAAAATTATGTCACAAGAGCAGCAGAGATAAAGTGCAATTATCTGCTGCATAAAAGGATGTCAAACACAGGAGAGCAATGAAGTTTAGAACATACAAAAGTTACATACCCATGTCTGCCGAATCACCGAGACACAGCAATGCAAAGTAAAAGCAGGCTTTATTTCATTGCAATTTGGTTTAAGCAGCTGTGTAGCACTAACAGTGCACAAGAGAAAGCCTTACCTGGTCCTCAGACCTATCTTGACCTACCAGCCCTCTGTCACCTTTTTCTACCTAGACACTGTAAAGCTGCTCCAGGCAAAATTCTCCCTTGACGTTGTCCCTTTGTCTGCTGTAAGTAAAATTACACCAAGCGTAAATCTAATTTCATGTGCTGCAGAGTTTTTGGGGACCGAAGGCGTTCCATGGGGCAAGAATTGCCCAGCTGAATATTTGTTCAAATGCCCTCAGAGAAGCACTCCCACAGCACAGCATGTAGCTGTCATACACTGTAGTGTGTGACCTTGGTGGGCTGTGGTGTCAGGCCACTGCAGCTTTCTCCTTCTCTGCTATTGCCTCCCCCAGATCCAAAGGGAGTGTAAGTATGCCCATATTCCTTCCCTGAGGATTGATTAGTCACAGGCTTAGAATGCATACTGTATTCTAAGTAAAGCAATATCTCCCATAGGTGTATTCTCCTTTCCCAGTCAGTGGTGGGCAGGGCCCTGCAAACTTGTTTCATTCATGGTAGTCTTTAGAATAGTATTTCCCTCCTTTGCCAGGTGGGATCAGACTTTCCATAATTTCTGGTTTCCAGTACTCTGTGTTGAGCATGACTGGATGCAAGATGTGGTAACAAAGCAGTTTGCTTGGTAAAATGTGTGTCTCGTTGGCCCAGTCAGCTCATTGCATCAGCTGAACTGCTACAGTGGTAACAGGAGAGATGGAAAGAGGTGCTGCCAAACTTAAAATAAAAAGGCAAAGAACAAAATGGTCCTGCTGCTTCTTCACAGAGAAAGTGATTGAAAGTATTGCTGACCTGCACTTTTAACTCTTTTTGTGATAGCATCTGTCTTTTCCATTTCTCAGCGCTTGCATCATGGGAGCAAGTTAAGCCATTTCACTTCAGTTCTTGTCTTCCTTCCTCAACAGTGTGTGAGGGGGCTGTGCTGTGGCTGTGACCACCACAGGGGAACATGTAACTCACTTCCAGGAGACTGGAAAACAGGCCTTGGGCTCCCACAGCCACTGGAAACAGGCCATGTGCATGCCTGCTTTGCCCAGACCTGCAGGCAGGGATCATCTCACTGAGCTCTGGAAGCTTGTTTTCCCCTTTCTTTACCTAGCTGGAATTGTCTTCTGGAGGTGGTCCTTTCTTTCCCCGCTGTCTGGAAGGGAGGTAATTTGCAAATTAATAGGTACTGCTCCATTCTTGCTCCTGTGCTGGAGATCTCCTGTAGTGGGAGAATGGAAAGGATAGTTAACACTCCCTGCTGGCACACCCAGGTCCTGGGTAGCCTCACCTGGAGCAGAAGTATCCATTGCAGGGAAGAAGGCATGTGAGGAGAGTGGGACTGAATTGCAGAATATAGTTTTGGAGCAGCTGCCCAAATAGATCATCACTTATATATTTTCCTTAGTGTCCTCCAATGTTCCCTGCACTCTCCGCCTCTCCTGTGCTGGCATCAGTGCTCCTGTGTGCTGGGATCAGCCTGAGCAAGGGCTGCCGGAAGGAAAATCAACCCAGTAAAAGTTTTGGGTCCCTCACCTGTGACACCATGATGCCAGTTCAACCACGGAGGCAACAGAGGTGGAATAAGTGACTGGAGCACAGGGGTATGCCCCCACTCCAGCAGAAAACTGTCTGAAAACTGTTTCCCTGTCTTGAGACAGGGACAGCAAAACTATGTATGGGGTGGGAGTGAGAGAGGGACAGCTCATGCAGCCAGCAGCACAGGGGGAAAATGTGGACTGTGTCCTCTGCCCTCTCCCATCCAGGGAATCCAGCTTAAAAGAGAAAAGTATTGGAAAAGGGTTCCTCCCCCAATCCTTTATTTACTGTATTAGCTCTTTCTAGCATTACAGCAAGATATGTAGAACTAAATCAAGCCCCCAAGGCCTAAATTTTTTGCAACCCTGATGCGGCAGCAACTTTTTGCTGTGTAACCCTGTTTGACATTACAGTCTGGTATTCCCAGCTGGTGCTAAAACAAACATTTATTGCTTTTTACTGATTACAAATGATTTTCCTACCCATTTTCACATACAGACTGGTTTGTTTCAATTCACAGATTCCCCCAAAGTGTTTCACAACTGTTCAGATTTCAAGAGATGTCTTATCAGGATTAGTTTTTTGGGTTTTTTCCTCAAGATTTAAAAAATATTTTTATTTTCTGTGACTGTATCTGCTATTGCTCTGTCCTTTAGCTACCTTTTATAACTGGTCAGTTACTTTTAGTTTCTGCATACTTTGGTGTCAGTTTTCCCCAGCCCTTTTAGTTTCCCAGTGAGAATGATGATAACTTTCTTGTTTGCCTACCACCATTTATGAACCAAGCCCAAGCTCTATTTATAATAGTCCCTCGAAGAATGAAGACTGTCATTTCTTTCACAGCTGTGGAATCTGCTCTGTTTGTTTAATGGTAGTCATCTATCTTTATTCTCCACAAGTGTAACTCCTCAAGGGCAAGGCTTTCAAGCATGCAGAAACAGAGGGTTCTTCATTCAGAAGCAATTATTTCATAATGCACCAAAATAAGGGACTCGAGTGAGGACTTAACTACCATTTCACCAAAATCCCTGGATGCTCAGGCCCTTCCAACATAGGAGTGCATGGTGAAGGCGTGTAGCAAATGGAGCTTAAAACAGAGCAGTGCGTGGTTCTGCACAGAAATGCCATCATAGGGAAGATGCCTTTCCTTTTCTACATACCTATATATATTAATATTAAAATGCGCCGCCGGCACGCTGGCTGGGCTGAGATGGCAGCAGCTTGGTCCAGGCGTGTCCCACACAAAGCAAGGACGCCCCGGGGCACCTCGGTGCCTCACTTGCCAGCCTTCCAGCCCGTGCGGTGGAGGGCACGGAGCCTAGCCTGCCTGGGGCTTTTGGATAGCCCAGGCGCGGCCNCAGAGGTGGCTCTCGGCCGGTGATCCAAAGGTTTATTGTAGAAGCACCCTCAAATGGTCCGGATGCCGAAGAGAGCAAGGCACAGTAATCAGGGCTTCATAAGAATGCAGGGAAGGGGGCGGGGTGACACCACAGGGACCCATAGGAAGAGGAGAAGGGTGGGACAGGCCAGGACACCTTCCCTTAGGGGACACAAGAGGTGTCTGTCAACTGTAGACAGAACCACCCCTCAGGAATCCTAGGAATTCAAAGGCAGAAGCCATCTTCACAGAATGGGGTTTTACTCTTTGGTACCAGCCCACCGAACCTCTGTTTCTGGGCTCTGTGGCCCCCTGGCTGGTTCCTTCACCACAACATCTATATCCATACATTACTTCAATGCAGGCCTCCTACCACATTTTAGACATGAATGCTTTGTCAGCTCTGCTACACCATAGTTTTTTCCTGATAATAGAGATCTTGCACAAGCGTCTGGTCAAAGCTCAAATTCAAGTCTCCTCACTTTGCTCCAGACTGGCTCTATGGTGACTGCTGACATACACCATGGTGAATTTTCAAATTAAGCCTACAAAAGCACTTAATTTTTGAGAAAAAAAGTCTTTAATTCTGGAGTTACACTCCTAATCTTTATAGGTTGCTCCAATTTCTCAGTCTTATTGTCTAGGATAAGTTTTCCATTGGATAGTAATTTTCAGGTTGGTTGTATTTTATGCCTAAACTACATTATAATGCCCCATAAAACATTATGTTAACTGAGTTTTTGATTACACCATTTTATCTGTGGTGTAGGCAAAATGGGGTTATCCCCAGGCAAACTTCAGATATCATTTCACTTTCTGCCTGGTTTAGCATAACACAAATTGCTAGTGATTAAATTTGCATGACTTAAGAAGTTATTGGACTTCAGCTGGTAGTTGCTGTCTCTCAGCTTGAATGTGATTCTAGCAAGGCCATTTCACTTGACGGGAAAGCAACTTCCAGCTGTGGGGAAAGAGACTTCTCTCTCTATTTCACTGATAGTAGCCAGCCTAGCTGGAAAATCTGAATTATTTCACTATTTACATATTTGATCTTCTTGACAAATACATTTCCAGAGGACAGTTCATGATACCTAAAGCAGGAGACGCTTTCCCTGTTGCTGCATGCCTAACGTGACCACTGATACTTCCATGATAGCGTTATACAAAATCCAGATTATTTCACTCATTTTTCAGTGTACATCATTCTAATCAGTGACCACTTACTCTGTGTTTCCAGCAAGGATGTATCCTAACTGTTGTAAATGTATGTTTCTAGATTTTGTTGTCCACCAGATTTTGCCCTACCAGTCTGTTTCAGTGGATACATTCAACTCAAAGAATGATGTGTTTGTAGCTATTGCACAGCCCAACATGGAGAACTGCATGGTGCTGGAGTGGGATCACATTGAAATGAATTTCAGGAGTTACGACAATATCACAGGTATATGAACACTGGGATTCCAGTCACTGATGAACTGTTGGCATTTCACAAGGATAAGATTTGCAGATGAGACCAGTTTGTTGGGTTTTGTCCTGAATCTCTGTTGAATTTGGCTGATTGAAGTGAGTGATGTTTGGACATGAGTGACTCCATGGAGTAATGCATCTTGTTAATACACACACATTTAACCTGACTGTAGCACACAAAGTAGGCTTTTTTTCCCCATCTTGTAAATTGCTCTGAAGGCACAAACACTTGCCGTGAATGTCACATCATAGCCCAGCTTAGCACTCACTGCCTCAATCTCACAGCAAGTTAAAGAAGAAGCTGAAAGAGCACTTGATCTTGCCAAAGTGCCTGTAAAACAGAATATAAAAAGAATCTATTGCATGTAGAAGGAAAGAGGTCTGAAGGATGCTTTTAGGGTGAGCTACCTGGAAGTCAGCTGAAAACAACAGAAATATTTAAACTGTGATTGTTAGCTGAAGAGATGTGCTGTAAAGCTTCAGCATTTACTTTCAATTTACAAAAATGCTCAATTAACATCTTGGTCATATTACTGATCAAACAAAAAGCCTGTGTGGATGCCAGGTGATGTTCTAATGCTGATTCTCTAACAACCGTTCTGTCCCTAACAAACACTTGTGGTGCTCAGTCACACCATGACAGCAGAGACGGTGTTCAACGCTGTTATCTGCTGCCCAGTTTCCCAGATACCAAGACAGAGGTTTTGAAGACTCAGGAGCTAAATTATCCATGGAGCATCTTTCCTTTCTGTTTGTTGTTGTGTGTGATCGATTATTTTTAACCTTACATTTTGGGAGACATAGAGTATGCTGTGTCCTCCTCTGGTGTTGAATTCTACAAAGGCAGCAAGCACTTACCTCCTCAGACCAGCTGTGTGTGTCACTAACAAATGTTTACAAGAAGCTACCCCTCTGTCAGGAAATTTTGGAAATTAAAAATGTTGCCTTTTAAGGTTTCATTGTGTTTTGGGAGATTAGGGTAAAATACGTACCAGGGATGTACATAACTGAGAAGTCAACAGTCCAGAGAGAGCTAGCTGAGCCCTAGAAAAGCTCTGGAAACGAAATTGAGAGTTTGAGTCATTTGCAAATACAGCTACCTTCCAGGTGTATTTCACCTTCCTCTGAATGACTTGATTAGGAGACATTTCTGCCAGGGTCTTGTGTCCTAGCTCCACACCCAGAGTTTGTTCCTGGAAGGTCTGAGCTTGAGCTCTGGACTCTGAAATGTAGGTGAGCCTGAGATTTTTGCCAGGGGACACAGGCACATAAAGAGCCTCCTGCAGAGCCTGAAGAGTATTGTAGAGCTCTGGAGCCAGCTCCACAGAGAATTTCACTACTTACCGTATGCTTGGCATTTGGATATCTAAATTTAGCCCTTTACAACATGAGCTTATGGAGCTGAGCTAGTTGTCAAGGTTGCCTTTACAGTGAACATGCAGAGAAAAGCATTGCTGTCCTCTGCAGAAGGAGACAGAAGACAGGTGAAAGCTCTTCTAGAGTTTGTGTTTTGACTAAGTTAGATCAGAAGGAGGATGGATGGATGGATGGATGGATGGATGGATGGATGGATGGATGGATGGATGATCAGCTCGCCCATTCATGCCTGTGCTGCAGATACCTTGCTGTCCTTGAGATGAAGGTACTCCCAGCTCTCCCACACTGGGAGGGAGGCAGATCATGCCAGGCCAGCTCTGAAAGCCATGGGGAGGGGATCAGCAGATGAGCCAGAGTAAACCTGCTGTAGTGACTGACCAAGCATCCATTGGGGAACTTGTGCAGCTATAGTTCTACTTAAACTGTGTGCTTCACAGAGAAATTCCTCTCTGCTTCCAGTAACACCCAGCATAATAGTCTCTTTGTTACTTTATTGATGTGGTTCTTTTTTAGTGTAACTTGACATTCTCAAAACAGACCATAACCTGATCTGATCTATCTGGCAACTGCAATATTCCTACATATTTCTAGTTTAACAAAATCTCAAGAACACCTAACACAGACAACAGAGTTAGATTTATCTTTTTCATCCTGCTGTCAGGTGATATATCCACAAGATGCATCAATATTTCTATGTACAGTAACAAAAAGCTGACTCTAACCCTTCTGGAGCAAGAAAAATATACTATATTTCATTCTTCTTTCCAGTTAAGATGGAAAGATGGACATTACAAGAATCCGGGAATTTCAGACATCTGATGAACGGCAAGATAAAAACTCTTGTCATTTTTAAATAATAAAATTTAGCTTAAATAATTGTTTTGGATACTAGGGACCATGTGTTTAAACAAACAGAGAAATTAAAAGCATTTTACATAAAAAGGAATTAGCAGTTTGTGGTACATCATACTTGCACACATTGCAGGGTAGGACAAGTCATCTCTCCAGTTATTGGGAGGCAAAAAGCTTGAAAAGACACTGATGGCATGTAGCAGAAGACAAAATTATGAGATGGTGCAAGTTTAAAAAAAGGAGAGGGGTGATTTGGTAATGTCTGTGGTGTAAAGGGTGGTTTGTGCTATGCTAATACATATGTTGCTTTGTTTTCTTTCTTTGGGTAATAGGTCAGTCTATAGTGGGATGTAAAGCCATTCTTGTTGGTGACCAAGTCTTCGTGGTGGTGGCACAGCTCTTTGGTGGCTCACACATTTACAAGTTTGATGAAAGCTGGACGAAGTTTGTCAAATTCCAAGATATTGAAGTATCTCGCATTTCCAAGCCAAATGATATAGAGCTTTTTGAGATAGACAGTGAAATGTTTTTTGTCATAGCAGATAGCTCTAAAGCAGGTTTGTCAACAGTGTATAAGTGGAATAACAAAGGATTTTATTCGTACCAGTCTCTTCACGAGTGGTTCAGGGACACTGATGCTGAGTTTCTCGATATAGATGGGAAATCACATTTAATCCTCTCTAGCCGTTCCCAGGTGCCCATTATACTCCAGTGGAACAAAGCCTCCAAAAAGTTTGTCCCACACGGTGAAATCCCCAACATGGAAGATGTCTTGGCTGTGAAGAGTTTCAGGATGCAAGATGACCTTTACATCACACTCACAAGATTCATTGGTGACTCCAGAGTTATGAAATGGAATAGCAAACAGTTTGTGGAGATACAGGCTCTTCCATCCCGAGGAGCCATGACGCTGCAGCCTTTCTCCTTCAAGAACAATTATTACCTAGCCTTGGGAAGTGACTATACCTTCTCCCAGATTTACCAGTGGGATGGTGAAAAGAAGATATTCAGATTATTTAAAGAAATCTACGTGCAAGCACCACGGTCTTTCACAGCTGTGTCAACAGATCGAAGAGATTTTTTCTTTGCCTCTAGTTTTAAAGGAAACACTCAAATATTTGAACACATCATCATTGACTTGAGTTTATAAAAATCTGCTGGAGTGAAATTTCTGTAGAATGACATTTATACGCAAACAAAACAAAAGAGACCTTTCCAAAAGCAGGGTGCACCTATGGAGTATGATGACATTTTCTTAACTTTTCAAACTTGCATATTAATCAGGGACTGCATTTACTTGGTTACTGCATGACATGTCCATTTTATCCTTTTTCAAAGACGCTTTGCAATCTGCAGTCATTCAAAGAGGAGTGCAGTGCACTAGGATTAATGTTGACATCTAAGAGAATGATCTAAATTTTATCCAGAAAACTACCTTGAGTTGAGCATCTCATAAAGAAAGTGAAGAGTGAGCCATACAAAGCATAAAAATTATCTTGACTTCTAAACTAATGTTTTACTAATTGTAAGTTTTAATATTAGAGCCAGTTCTTCAAGGTTGCTGATGAATTGTAAAAGCAAACAGGAACATTCCAGAATACAATGAGTTCTCTCTTCAAAATCTGTCTTTCTGGTTCACAGTAAATCCAAGACATCATTTTAATTAATTGCAGACTGAAGGGAGAGTCAAAATCTGTTGCCATTTTTCTTCCATTATTTACTTTTTTTCAGCAACAAATTGTGCATAACAAGTAGCCCAGCCCACAGTACCCGGGTAGCCAGGAAAAGAAGAGTGTATCTCTTCAGGACTGTGAGATCTTAACAAGTTAACATAGACAGAAAATACCAGAGGTCTTCATCATGCCATGAATAAATCAACTACAAATTCCACCCACTCTCTGTTTTAATAGGTATTCCAGAAACCCATTCCATTTTGCCCTAATTCATACTTTTCCTGATGGTTCCCAGTAGATTCTGGGTGTTTAACATGCTATTCTGTTGTGAACTCTCATTCCAGAAGGTGGAGCCTAAGCTTTGCCTGAAACACGTATCTACACTGATGCACTCCATGTCGTAGCTCCTCTGTAGGCAATGAGGTGATTTGTTGCCTAGCGTTTCCCCCCCAGCATAGCTCATAAGCAATAAATTCAGGTTTGGGACATCAAAGCTGTAGCTGGGGAATCCTTCTTCTGGCTAAAGTCTAACTGTGACTTCAGTATCACCAAGTCATCTGAGACCAAGCTCTCGGAGGTGTTTCAGACTAGAGCTAATCCTGCCTCCAAGAAGGATTTCCACTGGGTGAGTCCAGGCTGTTGCCAGGTTGCCAGTCCATTGAAGATTAAACAGGAGGATGTGGACAGACTGTGCTGCATTGGTGTTTTGGGTGGTTACAGACCAAGGCATTCACTCATTCTAAATAGGGCAGTCCTGGCACATAGGGAATGTTTGCCTGGAAAGGCTCCTTGCCACCCTTACCCAACAAAATGGTGTATCAGAGCTCTTGTTTGTTCACTTACACAATGTATTTCTTTAAGTTTCCATACCACTTAGTCTACTAGGTTGTTTTATCACGTCTTGCTGCTGCTCTGCTGCCTTAGATAATAGGGAGGCTTTGCATAAAGCAGGAGGAGCAAAGGAAACTGTCCTTTATTCCTCCATATTTAGGACTATCTCACCATCCTTCTGCTGAGTGAGTTTCAGGTTTTTCTCCTGGACATGTGAAACATGGCCTATGATCACAGAGATGTTCTCACAGGCTTTCCAATACCCAGGGTGTGAAGTGTGCTGCAGAAGAGGATGATGTATAAGGATTCCTGTGAGGAGTCATAACCTACCAGTGACCTGGCATATCACAGTCTTCCCCAACTTTTGCCTCTCTGGTATGCAATGAAGTTATTACTGGCCTGTCAGAGACATAACTCATTCTGATTTTCAATTATGTGTTAGAGGTTTTTTTGTTCAACCTGGTTTTGTTTTTAACTACACTGGCATCCTGGCCCATCCTGCCCTCTGAAATATTGAGCACTGCCCTCCAAATCCCAATGCAGTGTCAGTCCCAGTGGTTCAATCAAGACCAGTAGATGCAAACCAATGCTCTGCAACAGGATTTAGCAATACCTCTCCTAGGATTAAGCTAACAAATCTGACAAAACACAGAGATTCATGTCTGCCAGTGAATGCAACTTCTTACGATGTTACCAGTTTACTTTTTAAAGTGTATGTGGCTGGCAAGGAATGTTTATTTAGCCTATGTTGTGGGAAAGCATTCTGTACTGCTTTTCTGTCAAGCATGCAAGTTTAACAAGAGTTAGATATTCTGATGAGGGTGGCATTTCTCAGTGCACCAGCACTTTCTTTTAGGGCTCAACTGTGAGTTCTAGTCACTCAGGAAGGGGCATCAGTCAGAGTGAAAAGCTAGTTTAGAGAAATTGGATCCTTGAAGGAAAGCAAGAGGATGCTGGAAAAAGGCTTGTGTATTGAATACCAGGAGATTGTACTGTTTCAAGAGCCAAGGGGATTTTGAGACTTGGCTATCGAGTTGAATTAAATTAAAATGGTCTCTGCAGAGACAGGCTTAATAAAAAGGATAAAGTGATCCACAGGAGTCTAGCTCATTCACATGAGACCAGAAGAAGAGAGTGAGGGAAATGAATTCTGCAGGCAGGCTGCTGCTTCTGCTGAGTAGCTGTGTTGGTTGGTCAGAAAGCCCGGCTCAGCATCCCGCCCAGCTTCAGGAAGAGCCTGGAGCCAGACACTGGCCTGTCTGTTCTGCTGAGGTCATGCACAGGAGGTCAAAGCTGCTAAGAGGGAGGACAAAAAGCACCAGTTGATTAAGAAAAGGTTATGGTACTTTTCACAGGATTAAACAAAGGCAAGATCTCAAAAAGAGCCTTGTTCTGCTCTTCCTGCTCCCAAGGAAAAGCCACAAGACGTAGGCATAAAAATAGAAATCGCTAATCATTGAAAATACTTTCTGCCTTTCCAAATGCAACCACAGGTTTGTCTCCATGGCCTGTATTCTGTAATAGAAATTGTTTTGAATAGTAAATAAAATATGCATATCCATAATTCATTGAAATGTTAGACCATCAGGACAGTGAAAAAGGATAACAGAACATGCCACTGATAATTTTTAATGTATTCTAAAATACATAAATCTATGTAAAGATCATTAGTTTATATAAGCATTGATTTAATATGCACCAGCTACAGCAGGAGCATTTTAAGGTTGTATATACATTGAGCTTTTTTTAGTAAAGAGGAGCTGATGCAATCTATGCTACTGACATGTATATGTACTCTTTCAATATATGAATAAAATGTAGTTAATGTGACTAATAGTGGTGTGTCACGTGTTAAAATATCCATGTTGCAAGGATCCACACTGCCAGAGGAATGGACAGGCTGGGCAAACGGGTTCCTGTCTATTTACGATCGGGTTTGGTTTTTGACAAGGTGGAGAAAACCATGCTCAGATTAGTTAAATCTTTCTTCTGTACCTGAGAGGGTTCGGACCTCCAAGGTTTTGCTGTTCCCTGGTTTTCCCCTTCACTCTTTCCTTACACCCCATCTAGCGTTAGCAAGTAAGTAACGCAGCTATCGCTGCGAGTTTCGTTCATGAGAGCAGTTTTTTCTTACCACAAAGACATCTTGATTTTCAAAACAATTAAAAAAAAAGTACTTAAGATACTTAAGTGGATTTCTTACATGCTGAGTAAATAGTAACCAAGCCCTAAAATTACTTCCAAGACTTTCAGATCTTTGCTCTGGGGTCTCTTAAGATTTGTTAAATTTTACTGAATCATTGACATTTACACTGAAATTGAAAAAAATGAATCTATCAGCAGTGAATACACTTTATTTAAAGCAATCCTTGAGCGTTGTCCACTGATGCCGCTAGTCCCTAACACAGGGAGTAATTCTTTTGTTTCCTCTTAGTTCTTCAGAAACAGCACAACTCTCTGTAACTAATTATAGGCTTGTGCAATCAAAGACATGTCTGACATACCATAATGGGATGCAATTGCTGGGATCATTGCTTTCCTTTTGGATATTCCACCTTTTTATGAGTCAGCAGCCCTTGTGGTGTGGTTCACTGAAACTCCATCATTGCTCAAACATCAGTTGCAAATCAGCACTGTTTCCCCACCTACCTTCCCCTGCCTTCTTTGCCCTTGCTAGGTGAACATTTTTTTTCCACCCATTACCACATTCTTCAGATCTTCCTTGGAAAGTATCTATAACTCCTCGAAAGTCATAGCAAGATACCAAGAGAAAAGCATTCCCAAAGAGCAATGCAGGATGGTCACTCCTCTGCAAATTTCAAGGGGAAGACAGAGCAGAGTGTTTTGGAAAGGTCAAGCTAAAGGCAGATGTGTAAGAACAGCTGTAAGAGTCCCCCTAAACTCCTCAGTCCCACTCACTCTTGGCCCACAGAGATGAGCTGCTACCACCACTCCCTCTTGGCAGCACTGCTCACAGCCAGGAATTACTGAGATTTCTTTTTCACTCCCTACCTCAGTAGCAATGGATCTGAACTGCTAACACTGGTTGGGTTTCTTTTTTTACTTACTAGCAAGCCAGGCACTTGACAACTCTTGCATTCCCCATACAGTCAGCCTCCTTTAAGAGAAACTGCAGGCTAGATGATCTAATAGACTTCAAAACGAACCTTCAGAATTGACAAAACCAGCTGGCCACATGATGTTAGATCCCCCAGAAAATAAGAGACTGATACTGTGAAAGCAGTTCAAATAGCAACCAGAAAAACATAATCTATCCTACAGTACCAATTCCCCCTCAAGCCATTGCCATTCTTGCCCCAGAATTGTGTGATGAGGAGTTCAACATGCCCATCATTAGCAGGGACATCTTCAACTACATCAAGTTGCTCAGAGCCCTGTCCAACCTGACCTTGAACGTTTCCAAGGATGGGGTATCCATCACGTCTCTGGGCAACCTGTTCCACACCACCCTTATCTTAAAAAGTTTCTTCCATCTACTCTGAATTTATGCTCTTTTAGTTTAAGACCATTACCCTTTGTCCTGTTGCTACAGGCCCTACCAAAAAGTCATCTTTCTTATAGGCCTCCTTTAAGTACTGAAAGGACACGAGGTCTCCCCATAGCCTTCTCTTCTCCAGGCTGAGCAACACCAACTCTCTCACTGTCTTCATAGGAGAGGTGCTCCAGCCCTCTGATCATTTTCGTGGCCCTCCTTCTGATTTGCTCCAACAGGTCAATGTCCTTCCTGTGCTGGGAACCACATAGCTGGTAGGGTCTCACTGGAGCAGTGTGGAGGGGGAGGGTCACCTCCCTCAGCCTGCTGGCCACATTACTTTTGATGCAGCCCAGCATGCAGTTTGCTTTCTAGGCTTCAAGCACACACTATTGGCTCATGTCCAGCTTTTCAACCTCCAGTGACCCAAGTCCTTCTCTGCAAGGCTGGTCTCAATCCCTTCATCCCGCAGCCTGTATTGATTCTGGGGGTTGCCATGACCCAGGTGCAGCACCTTGCACTTGGTCTTGAACCTCATGGGATTTCCTTGAGCCTTCATCTTGAGCTCATCCAGGTCCCTCTGCATAGCATTCCGTCCTTCAGTTGTGTTAACAGCACCACTCAGCTTGGTGTAGTCAGCAAATTTGCTGAAGGTGCTCTCGATTGCTTTGCCTATGTCGTTAATGAAGATATTAAACTGTGCTTGTCCCAGTATAGACTCCTGAGGGACACCACTTCTCACTGATCTCCATCCAGACATTGACCCATTGCCCACGACCCTCTGGATGTGACTATACAACCAATTCCTCATCCACCAAACTGTCTACTCGTGAAATCCATCTTCCTCCAATTTAGGGAGAAGGATGTAGTGGGGAACCATGTCAAAGGCTTTATAGAAGTCCAGATAGATGGCATCTGTAGCTCTTCCTTCGTCCATTGACAGAGTCACTTCATCAGAGAAGGCCACTAGGTTGGTCTTGGAAAGATTGGATGAGAAATTTCTATAGGCATCTCCTTATTCCAGTTTTACCATGTCAGTGAAGTAGCCTAGGTAGAATTTGGTGGAAAGCAAGGAAAGCAGGTGCCAGAAGTTTAATATAAGTAATATTGAAGTAGAGATTAGAAAACTAGAGATGTTGAGGCTGTAGACAAATGTTTAGTTACCTTGAGGGAAACAAATCATGTTTTCTAAGCACAGATAAATCAATGTGAGATCAGGGAATCTAAGAGAACAAAAAATATCTTTCTAAATAAAGGAAAGGAACAGGAGTGACAGCATATGAAGTGTGAGTTTACTTAATTGACATGTATAGAAAGTTATAAGTGCCTTTCCAAGGTCACCCAGAGAATGCAATCCACATCATTTTCCTTTCAAGAGTCACCCTAGTTTATGCTTAATTAAACTATGCAAGCTCTGCACACTCTAGAAAATGCCCTTTTTATTACATTGTAGGCAATTTGCATTTCTGAAGGGCATTTGGGAACCATGACATCACCAGAATGAAGGGCTTCTGGTAGCATTCCTCCCATTTTTATTCATTTATAATTGTTGACTTCTATTCCAAAGTTCATTTCTATTTCCTGCTTGGACATTAGCACTGGATTGTACAAGAATGCTCATTTTCCAACTTCAGTGGCTGTTTCAGTTCTTCTGACTCAGCAGCCCCTTGGGGCTGACTCATCCTCCAGTTGCAGGTGTGCCCTGACAGTTAATTCTTCATTTTAGTCCCATGAATGAAAGGCCAAGGGGTCAAAAAGGTACTCACCACCCAGAGCTGGTGGGGTCAATGTGGATGGACCCTAGGCTGGCACATGGAAGAAGAGAGCTGCATGTGGATTAATCTTTCTCTTCAGTTTCTTTCTGTTTGGTCTTGCCAGTATGGAAAAAAGCTTTTCCAGAGTTTTATGGAAAACAGTGAGGCCAGGATGATATAGGTTTACGTGGGATGCTTCCGAGAGCAAGCTAGAAATAGACAGAAAAAACAGAAGTTAAATCAGCAACCCTGGTTAATGGCATCTGCCTACTATTTGTTTACAAACTCTGAAGCCCAGGGGCCTCCTTGGATCCCCATCTTCTCCTGGTTCCTGCTGACAGCATTTTCTGACTCTGCTTTGTGCCATTAGCATCTGGGGAGAAAACTGCAGGCCTTTCATTTCAGAGGAAGGCTCATTACAATTATCTGTGCCTCTGTCACCTCAGGATCTGATTACAGTGCTGGGGTTGCACCTTGCAATTGTTACAATTAAGACTTAATGAAGTGAGTAACTACAGAGTCCTGCAGTTACTCCCCACAAACTTACTGCAGCTACCTCTATCTGAGGAATACCTACCACCCAATTTTTATTATTTGTAATATTTGGAGCTTGTCCTATAAAACCCCACACAGCTGGGACTGTGAAATCCTGGCCAGCTCTCCTTCTCTGTCACAAAAACAGACTGGATGAGCTTGGAGCATATTGCTGGCTGAAGATGGGTGCAGGTAGAATTTAAAAAACCCAACAAACAACAACATTCACTGCTTTTTGAGCTGGAAAATGATAAAGAAATCCTGGATGACGACTGTGTGGAGAGGGCTGTGCTCACATCCATGCTGAATTGCAGTCCCACCCCATGTAATAGAGCAGGTACAGAGGTGCAGGCAGCTGGTGTGCCTGAGCCAGCCCACTCCAGCATTGCAGGAGACACGTGGCTCCCACATGGTTTGTTTCAATGTGCATTAAGGATGTACCTGACCTAAACCAAGAGAATTAAGTGAAATACAGAACAAACTGACACTTTAATACCTTTCTGCCATCCTTGGCTTAAAACAGAGTGCACATATGTGCAGGCACACTTCCCGATCCTCTGCTGCCCTGCTAGTAACAATTAGTGATTGGTCCTTTTGCTTTTCTCAGACACAGCTGAAGACAGATTTAGGGGTAAAATGAAAGGTAATAGAGAGTTTATCTTCTTTCAGTTTTCCTTCTTTGCCTCTGTCTTCATAATTGCTGGGAGATTATTATGTCTGAATCATCAGACTTGAAGAACCATATGCCATTTCCCCTTAAATGACAGCTGAGATATTTATCTTTATTGTTGTAGGGTGTCTGGTAGCAACATCTGCAGGTCAGCTGAGGATAATTTGGCTTTTGATGTTTTTGATAGACTATCAGTGATGGCCAGCTGGAGCCAATCATGGCCCTTTGGTGTGGTGGGCAGAGGAGAACATAGAGGTTCTTGTAGCCTGGCACCAGTTACTTGCTGATGTGCTAACAGCTGTAGGGGTAGGAGGGTGAGAATTACCTTTTGAATTTGGGAGTTCGTGAAGAAGCTGAAACCTCAAGGTTGCCAAATGGAGCTGTATATGTCTTTGTCATCTGGCCATAGGCACTGGGCCTTTTCAGGGAGATCCACTTCAGTGAGCACTGAGAGGGAAGAATCCGTTTGCAATATGTGGACTGTAGAGAGAGCTGTGCAAATCAAGAAGAGCTCTCTGCAGTGAGAAATGTTGCACATTTCTTGCAGTTATCAGTAGAGACACACTAGATTCCTTAAGGAAAAAATGCAGGAATGTTCACATTTTCAGCTGCTATTCAATTCCTTATGGGTGCTGTCTTTAGTACTTGCTTTACTGGGACTCCTCTCCAGGTTTCAGCTAGTGAGCTGAGTATTAATTGTGTCTTCTACCTTTGTTGTCTATGTTGGTCTGACCTGTAGATAGGAAGGATCGTCAGAGACAAGGCATTATATAGATTAAATCAATTCCATGTCATTTGCAGCACCAAAGTGTTCCTAAGTATAGACTTAGCTTAGTGACCTTAGTGAATGTCAGCAGTCAGTTAAGTCACCACTCAGCAGTGACACTGGAGCTATTTAGGAAGTAATGAGTTGGCACAGCACACTAACTTCTGGAATAACTGGGAGCTTGCTAAAGTCTGATGCATGCCCCACATAGTGGTATAATTTAGGGAAGAGGGTGAGTCACTCCTACTGCTCTCAAGTGCAGCCCAAGGCACGAAGTTTGTCTTCACTAAAAACATCTCAGGCTCATTTATGGGTATCCTGCTGTACTTCACCTTCACTTATCTACACTGACAGCTAGCTCAGGATTTACCCTTTAAGCCGAAGAACACCAACTATCTGTAGTTATCATGTAGTTATCCATGAACACTGACACTGACGTAAACACTGTAGAAATTATCTAGAATCATAACAACTGTGACAAAATGGTCTTTCACAAGCCCTTTGATCTGAGGTAAGTCATGAGTTGCTGACAGTTGTCTCCCCATGGATGGGCTAAGGAGAATGCTTATCAGGCCCTCTCTTACTTGTAACAGCTTGGGTGGTAGGAAAGCTCAACCCTCCCCAATACCAAGAGGAGACAGGGTCTGGATCCCAGTCCTGGTCCTCTCCAGAGCCCATACTTGGAAACGAGAATAGATAAGCAACCCCTTTTCTTTCTTGGAAGGAGTGGGTGGTTATTTGATACAGGCAGCATCCAAGGGTGCCCAGGTTTTTGAGGAAAAGACAGAATGTTATAAGCAGTGGATTTAAATTCTTCCAAGCAACAGAAAATCGGAACGAGAGCTCCTTGGAGAGCAGCTCCTCCCACCTGAGGAGGGCACCAGCATGTGGCAACTGCTCCTCTAGCTTATTTTGTACAAAGCAAATTTCAGTCAGAAACATCTGATTTGCATGAACAATTCAGCAAGATAAACTGGGAGGGAGATTGTTCCAGTTGGTGCAAACCCCGAGGGATGGAGTTTGGGCCTTCTCTTCCTTTATTTCATAAAACCCAGCAATTGTTGTCACCAAGAAACCAAGGCACAGCACAGTTACAAACCATTTTGTGAGGGAAAACAGAAAGGATGCCCAGATGGTCACAGCGCCTTTCCATGCTCCCTGCTTTTTGCAGCATGATCTTGAGTAGGTACTGAAGTGTGCCACCTTGGTGTGCCAGGCAACCCTCCAGTTACAGTAATGACCTCCAGTAGGAATCAATCCTGCATAATTATGTATTTTTTTTTGTCCTCTCAAATCAAAATACAGCTTCAGTCTGAGGTAGCTTCTGAGCAAGACAGACTACTTCTTTCACCAAGTTTGTTCTCTAGTGTCAACAAATCAAATCTGAATTTGCTCAGTTTAAATATATTTTCAGAAAAATTCACTGTTGGATACATCCTATTACACAAGTGTCTGAAAATCAAAGGAAAAATGATTAGAAAAGGATTCTATCTTCTGTTTTTTTACTGTTTCTTCTCTCTCTGAAATCTTTCACGTGCAGATGTTGATGGTTTGTCAAGCACACAAAAAACAGCTCAGTTTCTGCAGATGCAAGGAAATAGAATATCTAAAGAAATTGCAAAGAGTAGAAGCAAATGAAAGCTCTTTTTCAATAACGTGCAAGGTTACGGAAAACAAAGCTATTCATGAACCCTCTAAAACTGAATGCAAAGCAGTGAGATTGTATTTACTCTAACAAGAGAGCTTTCTTTTGTCTCTTTGTATTTAACACCAAATTATTTACGTTGTCTCCCATGGTAGCAAATTCAATCCTTTGGAAATATATTTGCCTTTTGCAAGTAATATCCATCGCAATAAAACATATGACATTTGTTGTCAAGACCTGTATGAGTGTTATAGATGGAAATTGAAGGTAAGAAAGAGCTGGTTTATTATACCATGAGTTCAGCACACCAAACTACTTAACTTCTTGTCTCCAGTCTTTCACTCTTCAAGTCAGCACACATGTGAAGTGTGGCCAAGGTTACATACTCCTTTTGCATGGACTGGAGATTGCCCAGTAGTGACCTCTGTGCCCAGTTTAAGTCTGGACTAAAAAATGACTGCATGTTGCTAGGGATTTCTGCCTCGTCCTGCTTGGCTGCCTACTGAGAAAGACCATGCAGGTCGTGATTACTAACAAGTTGTTAAATGTCTTTCCAGAAACAGCATGAAAGAACAATTTTGACTGGTGCACACTGTGGCTGGTTTTCTTCCAGGCCAACGGTTAGGTAGGTAAGACAAACACCAGGAGCAACATGTTTGATCCGTGTGATTGCAGCACTGCTGGGGTCCAAGAGGAATGGGAGACCAGGGAAATTTGCCCATCCGACAGGGGTTCATGGCTGAAGCAAAGTATTGTACCAATACAGCACTTCTGGACTGTTAGATCCTCAGGTCTCCATGCTGCACATGGTTTTTATGGGCTGGGCATCATTGCACTGCACATTGATGCAGGCATGCCACTGTGCTTCAGTGACTGTAAATTTGGTGTCCCTTGCAGAAAATTCAGAAGTAAAGAAGAGGTCCACCTTTTTGCTTTCTAACTCTTTGGGATGAAAAGATTATTTCAAAGATCTTCCCTTCCCTAGTTCTCAATTCCTCTGTTGACACCTCAGAGTTATGATAAGCAGTATGGGGTCATGAGCAGCTCAGGTAGTGAAAGGAGCCCTGTTTTGGAGACAGAGGTGGTTTCTGACCAGGCAGACCACACATTGTGCTAAGCCATCTCTGCTCCTCTCTTGATGCAGCCCAGGCCCAGAGACAGGGTGGAGTAACCATGCAGATGTGTACCTCTGCTGAGATAGTGCTGGCTGGGCAGGACAGCAGAGCTGGACTTCAGTGAGTTCTCAGCTGTTTAACTTCCTAATAAATTGCATAATTATGGTAGGTCAAGAAGTGACTTGGGGCTCTTCAGGTGGGAAACAGACCTGCAAATACCAAAGGACTACTGCTGCAAGTTGTGAGGAGGGAAGAGTGGATGGGGAGGGGGAGTGCCCAAAGAGCTACATGGATGGGAAGGAATCTAAACCAAGTGTCTAAGAGGGGGAATGGATGTTTTGCTCTTTATTTGTGCATGCTTTCCTGCTCTGTTGTGAGCTTCTGACTGCATTCGCTTCTGTCAGGCAAGATATTCCTCTTTGTAAACAGCTTCAGGGAATACAGTCAGATGTTTTGGACAAATGGGTGCATTCAGTCTTCTGGGGTTTCAGGATGCAGGTTTAGCCCATTCTATTACTCATTTGGTTGCTCTAAGTACCCTGAACCACAACAATCTGACAGCATGGCAATGTAGTAAAATACTCCCAAAACAGTAGTGGAATACACAGCATACACAGTGAAATCCTTTGCAGAGTTCAGGCACTGCATATTTCCACCTAAGACTTGCATCTTACCCCGTTGTGTGGTTGAGGATAATGGAAATTTGAGACAACGTTTTTGGGCAGTTTCTCTTCTAGTACAGCTGTGCAGTTCTGAGAGGGCTTTTCACTCTGAACCCTGCATAATCTATGCCCCCAGAACTGCAAGAAAAATATGCCTAAGAAAATCACAAAACAGTAAACATTGGACTTTTTGCCCTGTGATTTTCCTCACTATTGGTCTAGTTTACGCTTCCAAAGACCACCCACTTATTTCCTCCTGGCTGTTAAAGCAACTTTTCTCTTATTCCCTCTTCCTACAGCTCTTTCACCCTACAACTTGTGGGGACAGCTAAGATGAAAGAAAGAAAAAATGAATGGAAGAGAAAAAGATGAAAGACCTCTACCAGGAATCTCTTGCAAAAGGAAATTTGAGGTATCTCTGTGGTAGGAGGGTAAGAGGGTATTTTGAGAGGTCTTCCTGTCTTTGTCTTTATTGTCTGTCATAAGTATTACTTGCAGGAGAGTGAAGCAGAACTAAAGTGTTAGTCTGAAATCGTTCCTGGGACTACATGCCTCCAGCCTTTATGGGGTTGGTAGCATTCAAATGGGGCTGACTTTTCCCAGTTTTTGCCAGCCTCCTTTGAATGGGAACCTCTCATCCCATTCCGAGCAACAGGCTGAGCCATGTGAGCATTTGTTTGGCAAAGTAACCCTCACGGGCACTTCTTGCCCCCTCTGTGTTGATTTGATTAACAGGCTGGACTGAGCACCATCGTCTTCTCAGAGCAATCTGACGTCACTGGGAGGGTGCAATGGCTGCTTTCCAAACCCTGCAGCAGGGAGCACTAGGGCACAAGAGCTGACTTACAGAATTGTCCTCATACGCAGTGACAAAGGCAGCAGGGACATCAGTCACAAAGAGACCAGGGCTTTGACAGTGACAGCTGATGATCTACAGCAGCTGCCTTTGGTTTGCGGTCAGTTCATGCTACACTTCAGATGTTTACGTGTCTTTTTGGGATTTTTTTCTCTTTTATCATATCCACGGAATTATGCACATTGTTCCAGTCGCTGTGTATGTTTCAGCCTGAAAAATTGTTCTCTTTCAAATCCCTGGTGGCCTGCTAAAGCCCCAAAACAAGCTGCAAGGATTAATTCCTCCCCAGATAAGATTTTCCTAAACCCTAATAGATAATTTGTTTGAAGTTTAATTTTAGTCTGTTATTACACACACGGGCCTTATCTTCATTCAGAGTTGTTAGCAAAATTAAACAAGCCTCTGCAAACAGGAAAGCATAAAAGAGCCCTAGCACATAAGTGACACTCAGAGTTAAAGGCACTAACGGTAGTTTATGCAGTGCTGGCAAGTCTGAGCCCTCAAGGAACATGTGATTTGTCATGTTCTTCATGACCCATGAAGCAGGGGTACATCCTCCCCTATGGGATCTCATGATGCTCAAGCTGCCTCTGCCATGGTCCATGATAGGGCACCTAAGATCTGCCCCTCCTTCTAGTTAACAGAATGCCTCTCTCCATGGTTTCCCAACTCTTGCCCTTCTCCCTACATTGCAGCAGCTCTGGATTTGCTCCCTTAGATGCTGAAGAAATCACAGCAGCTGTGCTCAGTAGAACAAAGAGAAGAAAAGCAAAGCCACATAACATCTCGTGTAATCCATTGAAATGTTCACTGAATCAGTGGTACCACTGATTGAAGTCTATCCTAACTGCTTTGCATGGTGGATCCATATCCCCACCAGTGGGCTGAACTCTTCCATTCTATCTGTCACTACACAGGAGCCAGGGGAGAAGATCATCTCCCTATTGCACCACTCTGTAAATAGGATGTGGGCCCTCAGTCTCAAGGTATAGGAGGATGTCTGAACACATTAGCACTGCAGTGTACTCCTGATCAGGGTGATGTTTAAGAGAATATCTAGACAGCTGCCACATTTGTGCTATTTCACCTCAGTCAGCAATGTCTGAACCACAGCTCAGCTGAGAATGTTGTACTTCATATATAGTCTTGTCATTACAAAAAGCCAGACTCTTTTCAGGAAGTGGTCTGAAAGTTTCCCTTCTCCAACTGCACTTGTATAAAAATTCCAGATCTAGAAAAGAGATATTACATTACTAGTGACTTCAACCAACCTGGAAAAGGAGCAATGCTGCTGGTCTCTACCTTTAAATCAGTTTCTTTCTTCTTTAGCACTGCTATGACCACCTAGGTCCCTCTAGAGAGTATGTAAGTGATTCTGCTGCACTGGAACTGAAAGGGCAACTTGGAGCTCTTCAACTTAAGCGTATGATTAGGCCTAAGGACAGGATGCTGAACACCTGGGTTGCATTTTCTACTATTCCCCAAGTCCATACATCCATGATCAAGTCTCTTAGGGCTAGACTGAGAGAAATGTCAGGAGGATGCCAATATGTCCCTTGAGCACCCAACCAAACAGCCTGAGGGCTGCCCTGACCTCTTTCACTGCTCTTAGGTAGAAGCAGGCACCTCAAAACAGATGACAAATTGTGGTGGCCATTGTAATATTTTCTAATCATCCAGATGTATTATCAGTGTAGTCATCTAATTTATTATTTACCTATGGGTATAAAAAATAATTATGATTAATGGAATTGTTAATTTTTAAAGAAAATATTATAATTCAGACTCTCTTTGTAAACCAGTTGAACAAAAATTAAGCAAGCCAGTCTAGATTAAGGTTGTACAGTAATCTCTCATCCATGCACTTGTGCCGGTGATGGAGAATACAGTATGGTCATCGAATCACCCCAAGACAGCACTCTACCTATATGTAATAATATAAATGCATTTATAACTGTTAACTAGCTATTTCAGTGGTTACAGGTCTGCCACATATGTTTTAAGGACAAAGTAAAAGAGAGTGAATATCACCAGTTCCTCATATTTCTCATAAACATGAAAAATCTAGTGTGCTTCTACCACAGAAATGAAGACTTGTTAATCCTTGTAAAGGCAGCCTTGTGGCATGGGAAATCCTGTATCTGAACACCAATGTGATGCATCAATAAAAACCACTGAATTCAGCCATTATTTTTGTTGATGGAGAATTGACTGTGTAATTTCATTTAGGGCAGCCTGCAAAAAGAAGCTCTAATAGCCAGAAAATGTCTTCATTCTCCCTGCCTTGTAATATGGGTAGGTCTGTGCAGAGTTAGATGGAACAGAAAACAATTTTTCTCCTGATTAAGTATTACACAGCAAAAGAACAAGAGGCAACAGACACAAGTTTCTGTAATGGACACTCTGGTTAGATAGAATCATGGAACAGGTAAGGTTGGGAGGGACCCCACTGGGTCATCACTTTCTTCTATCATCAGATAGAAGGAAATAAATTCATTCATTGTGGTGAAACATTGCACCGTGTTGCCCAAGGAGGTTGTAGGATCTCTGTCCTTGGAGACACTTAGAAGGAGACTTCACAAAGCCTTGTTAACCTGACCTAACTTTGACATTTCCCATGCTTTGAGCAATGTGTTGGACCAAATGAGCTCCAGAGGTCATTTTTATAGTTCTTAGATTTTATGATAGACAGAAAAGTGCTTTTGGTGCATTAGTTGACAAGGTTTTTTACATTACCAAGAGGGAGCAACATGCTTTAGTTCACGTACATGAATACACACACAATGCTGGAGGTCTAAAGGTAGGACAAAAAATACCATATAGGCTTCAAATACCTACATGCAATTTCACAACTTCAGAGAGCAGCCTCCTGCTCTGGGTCATGAGTGTGGCTGTTCCCTAGAGGTTAGACCACGTCTTTGTAGAGCGTCTCACAGAGAGAGTTCTATAGGTAAAAGTGAAATTGGAAGTAATTTAATCAGAATTATATTTTCAGGCTTTCTCCTTGCACTAGTTTTTAGTGCTTTTTCCCTCTTTTTTTCCTTTTATTTTCCCTGGAAAGTGTATACTACCTCCAAACAGACTAGGTAGTAGTATGTTCCTCTAAGAGGTCACTAAAATTGGGCCAGCTCTTAAGAGATTGTTAGCTGCAGGTCACACTTTCAATTTATTTATTTCCACAATATTTTCCACAAATAATTTTGAGAGTTTTTCCTTTTCCTTAGCAAAATGAGCTATTTTGATAGCAAAACTATTAAAAATTAGTATATATTCAAGTTCCTGTGAAAGCATTACAGCAAACCTACCAGCGCACTGTGTGTTCCTCCTTAGCTTGCACCGTCATGCCAGCCTACTTGCTGTAAACAGTAACAGCATGTTGTAACTTCATACTGGGAAAAGGAAAAAAGCATTTTCAACAGCAGCCTGGGTAAGATTGTAAACAACATAACAAGCTGTGGAAAGACTAAAGTGATGCTCTCTTGCTGAACAAAGACCTCTAAACACAGATAAGCAAGGTAAGGTACCTGGGTACCAATATGGCTAGTGCAGATAGGCACTGAATCTGCATTTCTCTGCTATGGAAATACACATACTCTGTGAGATGCGAAGCATGCCTTTCATAGACTGAAAGCCATTCTGATTCAAACCAAACATTTTAACTCATTCTCATTAGAAGCAAGTTAGGGAATTTAGATTAGTCTCAGGTAAATTAGGTCTCCAAATCCAAAGTTCAAGTGACCAAGGAAAAGTCTTCCTCTGTTTCAGCATCTTGCCTTCATATGCCTCTAAACACTCGGAAAATGTGAGCTAGTGGAAAGAGGATTCAGAGATAAGGAGGCAGAAAACCCCTCAAAGCTGTGACTCTGGTGAGCAGATGACAGGGCAGCAGTGAAATACCAGATATTTGGATTGTCAATGGCGTTAATATCAAGACTGATTTCTCTTTACTGCAATCACCTTTTAAATAAATTGTTTGTTTGTTTTACTTCTGTACTAGTTGTTTAGAGAAATAGTTAAGCTGCTAGGTTTTGTGGGGAATCTGGTCCTCATGGTGATAGCACTGGACAATCAACTATGATTTCCTGAAAGCACACTTCAATAAATCTTTATGCCAACAGAGCTCTGGGATCAATCAAACCTTCACATGCTGTCCAAATAAACCATATTTTCAGACCTTTTGGGCTTTATCCAAAAAGAAAAACAGTGCTTCAAACACCTCAGATGTTTTGGGAGGTAAGTTCAAAACTCTTACTCTAACGTGAGGTCACTTTTAACAACTTTATTTATGGAAGAAAAATTCTCTCTGATCAAGAGCCTGGTCCTGAAATCTATAATGGGATCTGATTTGTGTGGTTTGATTTCATCTGGGGTTTTAAGATTGTTGGTTCCTATTTCTTCATGTGCTATTGATTTGTGTTCCCTGACAGAATAAGGACAAGATTCATTTACATGAATAGCCCCTGAGGCTTGAAATGCCCCAATACTCTAACAGAACACCTCATTTTTATTTATTTTTTGTGGCAGTGTATTTTCCCCCACTGGTTACTAACTGCTCTCATCCTGACATTATGCCAGTATAAAAGTTGGGAGCTGATTTAAATCACTGCCTTATAAAGAAAAGACAAATGGTAGCTGTCCTGGCAGGCATGAACCCAACAGGACATGCAATGGGGGGTTCACTCCCACATTGCCTCTTGCTGGTGTGGTACTCACGGTCCAGGCCACACAAACCAACACAGCCCTGCTGCCCACAAGATGTCTCTGGGAGAACATCTCAGGTGCAGCCTGCATGGGACAGGACAGCTCTTTGCCTCTTATGTGGATAAGCCATAGGGTAAACACTCTCCTGTGGACTGTTCAACTTCATGAAGTTTTTCCGTCCTTTTATCATAAATTGCTTTTTCCTGTATCTTCTTCTAATATGCTTAGTTATTGTAAAATTCAGAAAAGGTATGATACATGTGGAATGGATCCTTGAGCAGGGAAAGTTTAACAGAACTGGCAATAATACTGCTGCTCACTTGGAGCCCAATAATGATGAAAAGTCACAAAATCCTGCCCTTTTTCACTCGTATGTAGGATCATGTAACACTCCTGATTATGTGTGTAGTTTGCACAGTGTACAGCTTGCTCTTCCATGCCAGGACCACTCCACATGCACTGGGAGCTGAGCAGCTTGGTGTCCAGCATTCTCCTGAGAATCTGCCTCTCCTCAGCTTTCCCATACTGCTTTCTCCTGTTGCTTGGGAGGTGTTTATTGCCTGCACTCAGACTTGCTTGCTGGCAGGTAATGCCCTAGTGCTTTAACTCTGCCACAGGAGCACGCTTTCAGCTCAGCTTGGTGCTGTCCAAGTTGCTTCTGCACCCTTTGTAGGTTGTTAAGGGGCTGGTTCTTTTACCTGTCAGCCTCTGCTTGGCTGCGTTTTAGTCTCTGAAAGGATTAAAAACACCATTACTCTCCCTCTTCCTCTGCGCTGTGCTTGTCCTTCATGCCCTGTGCTGCTTGCCAAGGAGGCATTCCCCACTGAGCCATTCTGCAGCTGCACACCAGCACCACTACCTGACCTGCTCCGTGTGCTTGGACTGGCCATGCTTTGCATCACGTGCTTGAGCACACCTCTTGCTGCTGTGAAAAGAGGGCAGTCCAGCTCCCACAACCAGAACAAAACACATCACCAATATGTTCATCCTGGTGTACGAAGGCAAGAACCACCCTTTGGCTTTTCCCCAAGCAATAGCTTCCTTTGCTTTTTAGCCCCTTAATTTTCTTTTAATTGTCTTTCTTCTTTTTTTTTTTTTTTTTTTTGTCTGTTGAGGTGGAGCCACTATTTGTCTTCATATGTTAAACTGTTCCTATTGTATTCTCAGAGGGATGTTCAATGCACTTGGCTTAGCTCAAGCCTATACCTTTTACATCACTGGCTTTTTATGGTAGGTATTCATCTTGTTTGGTCAATTCTTGTGCTGGCATTAGCTGACATTTTTTGAAGTCCTGCCTCATACACCTGACCCACACTCACAGGGAGCAGAGTGAATTCTCTTCAAGAGCCATGGATTGATGTGCTGGACCCAGCTCTTGTGTATCACTCCTGGGAAGGTGATGGTCCAACAGCACCCTGACAGACCCATGTTTGTCACACACAGCCTGTCCTTACAGCCCGGTCTGAGTGTGGGGCTCAGACTGCTGCTGGTGGTCACTCTCGTCATCTGACTTTATCCTTGGCTTGTGTCACTGCAGGCTCATGCAGGATGTGCTGTAGTGCCTCACAAGTGCTCTGCAATGGCTTCTGATCCAGCTGCACGTGTAGCTCATGCCCAAAAGTAACTGTCAGACTTACACAAGAGACAGTGGTTCTCACTGCCCTCATTTGAGAGTGAGATCGGAACCATGGACTGGCCAGTGGCAGGTCTGGGGATTCAGGCAAGGAAAGCCTCTCCAGCCTGGAGTTTTATAGTTATGAACTAGTTCCTCAGTCAGGCCCTGCTCAAAGGCAGGCAGACACATAAACTCAGATAGAAAAAGGGCACATCTAGAGTCAAAGAACAGAAAGCAAAAGAAATACAAAGAGGGGGAGAAAAATACAGTGCAACAAAACCAGGGAGATTTAGAGCAGATTCATTGTAAAGAGGGAGACGATGGGAAAGGGAAGCTGAAATCTATAAAATTACTCAGTAGGCTAATAAAGAGCATGTTCTGAGATTTTAATTGTCCTTTGGTTAAAATCATATGCTTTTATTTAGAGTGAAGACAAGGAAGGTGGACTTGTCAGCACATAACAAGCTACTTTTTTGAGCTTTTCTCTCAGATTTTGCAGATCTAGGGAAAATATTTTCTGTATTACTTGTTGGCTATCTCTATCGCACTCAATTCTGATGTAACCATGCCACAGAATGCAAAAACTTTAATAACTCCTGTCTCAAAAAGAAGGATTGAAACCTTGGCTTTTCTAAGGTCAATGAAAAAACTCTATTTCACTTCAGTGAGAATTCAGGATTTCATCTCAGACATGAAGGTTGTTCAATATTGAGAGTTCCGTGAACTTCAGGTCATCACCAAAGCCAAATCTTGGGATTCAGGTGTTTTTTTCCCTAGAAACTAATGTAAGTTGGCAGGAGTTTCTCCCATTCCTCATAAAGCAGCGAGGCTGTTCCAGGATTAGTAAAAAATAAGCTGCAATTCTTCTTACTTTGAAGATGAATTTCTCTGTGTGGTGTAGCAGGGGTAGGTTTCACAAAGGTGATTAGAAAACAAGCATTTGTACACAGGACTTTCAATGAGGACGTTATCTCCTCTAATCCAAGAATTCTCTTTTTTCCTAGCTTGGGAGAGCAGCGCTTTACAGACAAACACAAAAGCAAAAGAGCCATGTGCTCTGAATAACTTACATTCAAATTAGATTGACAACATAATGAAAGCTGAATAATGTTATATTTGGAAGTCATTGATAGAAATCATCCTCAGCTCGTATCTTGAGAGGCTAGTAGGATGAGTGGTTATCTATGCCTCTGCTACTCTGCTTCTTCTTTCACAGTCATTTTCTTTTCTCATCTTGCCTAGCACTCTTCAAAAATAGCCTCTTTAAGATATGAAATTTATCTTTATTCTTAAAAAAAAAAAAATCCTCCTAACTTTCTGGATGGACCCTTATAAAGTGCCGATAATGTTTTAGAGTTGGTGTACTCAAATCCTCACTGATTTCCAGGATGGGTCTTAAATCACACATTATATACTCTTATCCACCAATACTCTGCTCTGGATTTACAGTTCCAGTTAAAGTTAGATCTGTGAAGGAAGATGACATCTTGCTGCTCCCTATCTTTTTAAAATACCAAATCGATTTAAGGGTTTAACTTATTGTTATAGTTTATCCTGAATCTTCTGAATCAGTTCATTGAATTTTAGCTGTAGCTGTATAAAATTCTATACAGTGAAATTGTTTGGCCATACTGAGAATATCTATGCCATGATCCATCACTGCCACTAACTGCCAACAATAAAAAAATCCTTCTTTATTCTCCATTCCTCTAAGTGAATCTCTAAAACTACTATTGAACACCAGGAGTACAGCTTACTAGGTTTTAATTTTTTTCATCTTCTTTTAAGGAGCACTTAATATTTACGTGAAATGCACTTCATTGTCGAGTGTCTTCAGTAGCTGTCAAAAAGAGACATTGAGAAGACCCAACGAAATACAGACTTGTAAGACTGACTGTAGTAGTGAGCAAGATAATGGAAACATTTATAAGGCAGATTACAATTCATTTAGGACTGTGATTTAGTAAAGGGAAAGCTGCCTGGTTCTGCTAAAAGAAAATCATGTATGACAAATGTATTAGGGTCATTTCAAGGCATTGCTGAATTGATAAAGATGAAATCGTTGACATAATTCATCCAGATTTCAGGAAAGTATTTGTTACAGACTGTACAGGAGACCAATTTACAAGGTCAGAAAGCTGAGTATAGGGGACAACTCTTGAAATGGAATACAAATTGGTTGAGGCGCAAGAAACAGACGGTGTCAGTAAAATGAAACAATTCAGGGTGCGATGAGGTACGGATTTGCCTGAACGTGAACACCGAATACCACACAATTCAGGTCCCAAATAATTTGTTGCGCCAGGAATGTGGACATGGGCACGTCTTCACTGCTTTGGAATGAAGAGACTTGCAAACCACTCTGGGGTGATTGATTGAAAACAACCATGAAAATGCAAATCATAGTGGAGAAACCCATGCAGTAAATGCACTTCTCAAGTCCTCTATGGACAGCAGAAAAATGCCTAAAATTCATAGGTGATTAACCACTTCTACCTGCTTTTTAACACCATCTGTGCACCTTGTTAAAGACCAAATTGAAACAGATACATTTTCCTAGTGTGTCAGAATCTGCCCAACCACTAAAGTTGAAAAAAAAGACATTGTGCTGTTAGTGAAACCCATGCACAGTGCAGAATTGGAAGACTGGAGAGAGCAGAGTGCACTCTTCCTCAGCAAAATGTCCAAGCAAGTACCTTAATAACCAGCTTTGACTTCTTCTAACGGAGTGGATTTTTTTCTACTTGTTTTAGGAACAGACTGAGAAACAGCCTAGAACTGAGTACAAATATGACTGAGAACAGCAAGCTCATAGGAGGGTCCTAAAAACTAGCAGTGTTCCAATAAAGACTGTCCACAGATGGGCTCAGACACAAAATGAAGGGCCACATAACTCAATAGACTCTGTTAGATGATATGTTATTGCTTCTTTTAAAGGAGAAAGGCTACACATCTTAAAGTTTTGATGGGAATTAGGTGCCTCATACCATTCAAAGTTCAACCATGGAACTCGGCTTCTAGCTCTAAAGTTGCTTGAACAGTGTGATGCTTTTGGACCACACCTCCAACGATGAAAGCATTAATTAATTTTATTTATTCCACCCTTTAAATGTATGTATTTCTGAAAACAGAGATACTTCTACTTAACAAGAATATTGATTTAAACCTTGAGGTCTGTGACAGAGAAAACTCTTCATGAAGAAAGTATTTTTGGCAAAAACCTGTAGAGTTTGACCTATTCAGCTGAGATCTGATTGTCTTTGTCTCCTTATTTTTGGATACCACACCAAATTGCTAGTACACACCCACAAAACTACTTCTTGTGCTCTGTTGGCAGGTTTCAGGAATCTCACTTTTGAAGAAAGTAGACGTAAACCAGGTGGTTAAAGAAAGTACCATAGATATGCATGGCATATACAAATAAATTGAAATCCATTTTTTCATTCATTTCAGTACGCTTGGCTTAAATTGTGGTTCAGAAGCTCTTTCATAATTTTTATTTGTCTCTACCAGCTTCTTCTGGAGAACAAGGCAAGGGCCAGGGAGACACACTTCAGCCTCTGATTTCTGCCCAGTGCTGAATACAAGACAGAGCCCTCAGCCACTACCTTATCTATGTTTTAATAGATAGTTTATATTTATTTTTCTATTTATATTTTATATATTATATATATATTAATATATTTTTAATGTATATATAAAACATAGTTTTATGGAGTTCTTGGTACTGATTGTTTGATGCCTCCACCATTTGCCAGAGTGAATAAGTAAACCTGCCATCCACATATGACCTCTCACTAGGACCAGGAGATTATATTTTAAACTGATTCAGCAACCAACAAGCATGATGAAAAAAAAAGACAACTTTCTCAGGGAAAGGAAAGAGTTTATTTTTAAAATAAACAGTACCAAACCAAGAACAAAAAGGAAGAATATATGAAATTCAAAGGCAAATCAAGCAGTAATCAATAAATTAAATTTATAGATCTACTTTCGCTGGAATAATAACTTAATAAAATCATAATCTAGCCATTTAAATGGATAAGCCAAGTGAAATTCTGGAGTAATGTTACAATTTTTACATAGTATCTACATCTTGTCCAGAGCAGTTAAAGGGTAAGCATATACTTGCAATATGCTCCTAAGCAATCTGGTAGTACTAGGTATAAGAGCAATTATCTGACACTGAACAATTAGAATTCACACAGGAAAAGAAGCAGGTGGTGTCCCCCATACAAGAAAGCAGCAGGGGCAAAGACATGAGACAGTCACTCTAGAACAGCCTCTACTCCAATGGCTCTTGTGATAATTAGAAGGTTCTGTTTCTTTCTATTTGATTCAAACCTGGAGCATATAAACAGACCCCTTAATTACTTCTGTTAAATCTATTGTACTTTTATAACTAAGTATTTATGTGAAGACAGAGACGTTATATCCTTTCTATTACAGTCTTATCTGGGGTGAGAAATAAAGCTTCAGCTCTTTGATTCAACTGCTTTTACTAACTGGACAAGTTTCTAGGGAGATAAAAGAATGCTCACCAAACTTCACTTAAAAAAGGCTGAGGTTGAAGTCCCAAAAGTCTGTGGAATTTGAACATAAGCCAGGCAAACTTAGCTCAGTGCCATTGCCATTCTAAAGCATGCAGTTAGGGTTTGATGGGAAATTTCCTCAAGAACCCAGAGAAACTGCACACTAAAGCTGAGAGATTTTGATTTTTTTCCAGACATTTTCAAATGAAAAACTATTTTGTTATGATAGTCTCAATAAGTTCTGTTTCAATTCCATTTTTTGCTCTTTGCCAGTGGGCTTTCTTTCTTTATTCTCTCTAAATTGACTAGAAAGAACAGGATCAAGCTGGCTGTCCTTTATGTATCCCATCTTGTTCTTTGCTTACAGTCTGCTGAGTATTGACCACATATATAAAGTGATGGTCTTTGTGCTGAAGAGTCTGGTATGGTCACAACAATAAACATCTCTACAATGGTCTGACAGTTTTCAGGGATTTGACATACCCCGCCAGTTGAAAATTGAACCTACAAGTCTGAAAAATCACTCATACGTCAGATTTGATGTCAGTACTGGGTCACTCTTCAATTTCATAGCAGCAGAAAGTAGCGTGAATTTCCCATCTGGATTTTTAGTAAAATGAACTATTTTTTAATATTTTTCTAGTGCACTCAGAGGAACATAAAATGCAGTACGTTTCCTTAGTATCCATCAGTTGTGCCTGTCTGAGTCACTTGACAAAATATTTTCTCTGATCTTATACTCAATTTTTAGTTACATCAATACCAAGAAAGTTTTAAGGAAAATAATAATAATGCAGGAGGGCAGTGAGTGACTTTCAAGTCTCTCTTGAGAGACTATCTTGACAGGAGGAATTTGATGCCTCTGGGAAAACAGAATTCATTTACACTAACTCTATTCAACTGTAATGACAAGCCTTAAAACAGGCTCTGAGATGTTGTACTTGCTTTCTTTACTGCTATCTATTAGTTCTTACTGAGTTTTCCATATTCTTATGGTGTGGGAAGAGTCACAAATTCTGCTGGTGAACATAACTTGTTATTAATCCCTTTTCCAATACAGTCTAGATCAGACCAATTAATTTTACAGATGCTTTTAGAGAACTTAGACCCTTCTTGTCCAAGTTGGGTTTGATGCCACTTGCAGAGCCTCATCCCCAGCCTGGTGTTCCTGGGGGACTTCGCTGAAGACCATACTTGGTGTCAGGCTAAGTATGTCCACAAAAGAGAGTGTTTGAACGGAACAGTTCCATATAATGGGTGTTTTCTAGCAATATCTAGGGGCTGGTTACCTGCTCTAACACCTGTGCCCATCATCCAACCCATTTTTGAACATTTCAGCCCTAGGCAAGCTAGGAAGAACCCAATAAGCTGTTTTCCAATGAAGACTTTGGTATTTGGAGGCCAGAGTTTTCTCTAGACAGAAGTGTGCCTAAGAGTTAGATGCTGCAACATCACAGGGCTTTGGAGAAACCAGGCTTTAAAACAAAATTATTCAAAGCACTTGCATATGAACTTATGCATAAAATATTACTCCTAGAAAATCTATACAACAGAACGCTCTGGATTTTCAGTCACTCAGAAAATTTCAGAGTTAGGACAGTTCTGTGTGGTTATATATGTTTGTTATTTCCAAAATAATTTTGTTTCCAAACTTGCAGTCTCTTCTCTGCCCCACCATCTTACAACTTCCCCCTCAATTCTTTCCATGAGCATCCCACCCACTACCTGCACTCCCTGCTCTTAACTGCTGCTTTGCTTTGGGTTCCCCCCTTCTCTGGCCAGACCTCACCACCAAGTTTCATCTTAGAGCTGGTTCGTGCAGATCGTAGTCTGTTCCTGTCCCTTTCCCAAAATTCTTTTTCCACTCTCACTCTAGAAGAGAGAGATACTCTACTCCAAATTCCAGCACTCAGTTACACCAACTAACAGTCATAGGACAGCTTTAAAAAAGCAAAAAATAAGAAGAAAATAAAGACTGCCTCAAATTTTAATGTTACGGGAAGCATCTAATACACAAAGGAAAGCAATATATTTGAGGTCTGAAACCATTGAAGAGGAAAAGAAAAGCACCATCATTTTAGTGATCTTTGTTGTTTGCCTAAGATGTGTCCTTCACGGACTTGACTGGCCACAAAAAGATTCAACACAAATTAATAACTGCTAAACTGCTTCTGATCTGCAGATTATATTGTCCTGCTGACAGATCATGCATGTGAAGTAGAAGAGCTGATACAGGATAGTGAAACCAGCAATGAACCTGAGAAAATTGAGAAGGTGCAGCTGGAATGTAAAAGCAGCCTCTAAAAAAGGAAAGACAAAAGTAAAGGAAACAAAACAAATATGGGAAGAGACAAAAGCTAAATGTAATGGTAACCCAAACAAACACAGTATACTTCCTCCAAAACGTGTGCATGAAGTTTTGAGCATGTGGTTATCATCAGATTAGCAAGAACATGAAATAGAATAATGCCAATATAAATTACCAAGAGTACTAAAATGAATGTTTTATCTTATATCCTCATTCAGCGGTATTTAAACCCTGATTAAATGGAACCCTGAAACATCCATGGAGAGTCAGATTGAATCCTCCTTCGGGAGACAAGCACTACATGTTTTCATTACATTTCAATTATGTAGCCTGTCCAGATTTTAAGGATTTACACTGGGTTTTTACTCATATATTTCCTTAGAGTTGGACATAGATATAATGATGATGTTAGTGCAGCAGACAAATGTCGACCAAAAAAGCAGCAAAATTTGAAGCAATCCATTTGTTGACATACCTATGGATACAAACCCAGGCTATTTTCTTTCTTAATTTATGACAAAGACGCTGATTTCTGAAAGCTGTGTTTTAGAAATGTTGATTAAATCTCCTACAAATGAAAACTGTTGTTTAAATCGCTTATATATACTTGCCTGAGTATTTGCGTCAGTGAGCCATGGTAGCTTAGATCTGATTCTGAATGCGTAATTTGTCCAGGCCAAAAAAAAGTTTTTATAAAGTTTGGAGCTTTCTTAATGAAATGTAGAAAATGCTTAGAGAAGTGGAGGGTAATCTGGTGAAAAGACAGATGAAATCAAGATACTAAGGGAAAGATGGATCACAAAGCAGAATTGCAGAGAAGGAAGATGAAACACTAGAAACAGATAAGTTTATCTAGTGAATGTATAGAGGAAGAAAGCAGAGAAGAGAACAGATCTAGAGACAAAGACAACGGGATGGTAGCTGAAGAGGAAGGTTGAGAAATGATTTTTTGTCTCAGGCATTCACAGTGTTCCTCTAGGTGCAAAAGCAGTTTCTGCGACAGGTAGGAAAAGAACCAAGACACTCTGTTAGTTTTGCAATTAAAACAGTGAACTAGGACTCCTGAAACCTGCAATTTTTTTCCTGGTTATACGTTTGAATCTTCAGTTTGCTTGGGCAAGGCAATCACTACTCTCTTCAGTTTCCTATTTATAAACTAGGGCGATAGTATTTCTTTTCTGTCATCTTCTTCTTAACTTGGTTGTCTGAGTTACAACAGGACCCGTATCTCAATCTGTTCCTGCCTAGAGGCTGGCAAAGCAGCCTGGTTCAGACTGAGACTGTTACATAGGGGTTTTGCAGTAACCACAGGTGAGTAAGGCAGAGAGGAACAGAAAAGCCAAAGAAACTGACAAAAGTCTTGATATCAGGAACTAAAACTGATTACTTAAAAATACATAATTGAGTTCTTTTATTTTCTTTCTGATCCTATCAAATGTACTCACGGCACATTTCAGCTTATTTTTTATTTATTCCCTTGAATCTTATTTTTACTTCAAAAGAAAGTGGTTATTCTCATTCAAGAGCTTGGGCTTTCTGAAAAACACCAGCTCTCATCAGCCTCTTGATAAAATCATAAGAGCTGAAAACACTGAGAGTTCCTTTTGTTTTAATAACCTCTCTTTCATGAATATTTACTTCTCATTTGAATACTTATCATCAATAAAAATTAAAACCTTATGTTTGTGAGGAGTGCGAGTATATTTGGGATTAAAATGAGTGACATCCCTCAAAAATGAGGGCTTTTGAAGGGTTATCTTTCTTAAAGCAGAGCTCTTTCTGGAAGAGTATTCTGAGTCCAGCATGCTACATGACCAAGAAAACAAAGGAGAGAAATTCTGTAAATGAGAAGCAGAACTGGGAAAAAGATTCTGTTTGGTTCATCTGCACTAGCAGTTGTATACCTTTAACTATTAACAACACTAAGAAAATGATTCAGTTTCTAATATAATTAACAACTCTTTTAAGCAGTGGTTCAAATTATAGTTCTTAAAATTATAGTTATTTTAATTTTCATTATTTGCTATTTCCCTGTGCAAATAAGATGTTGTTTTCAGAAACAGTTTGCTGAGAAGCCTGCAAGGAGATGCAGGACTGGGATATATCATACACATGACAACATAAACCACAGAAAAATATGAACAAAGAGGAAAGACAAATGAACCCTCTACAGCATTAAAGTTACAGAATGCCTAGAGATGAGGAACAGCTAATATATGAGAAAATGGTTTATAATTTGGAGAAAATGTCGAAGTTTGATTTATAATTTGCAGGTGAAATGTATGAACATCCTAACTATCCAACTAAAGTTCCATACTAAAGCTAGCTGCTCTCCTGGACCTTATTTTCTTTCTTTTAATATGGAGATAACCCCAGGCATTTATTAAAATTTATAATCTTCCATTCAAAGAGAGTTCCTGCTGAGTTTAGATATGGCCTGTGTTTCTTTCCATATAAGCCATTAATTAAGCACCTGGAACAGAAATGTTGTCAGTGGCAAGGCCAAGGCATCACCTGCTCAAAGGGATGTGAAGTTGTCAAACGAGGCTCTCTAAGCCAGTTTAGAGAACAGAAGGACATTGTGCCTAGACGCCAAACCACAAACAAATCTTAACAATGGGTAAATTGTGGTAAGGAACAAGGCACGCATATTTTATCATGTTGTCTTGTGCTGTTTGTGGTGTTATTTAAAACAAAGACTAGTTGTGGGTTAAACTGCTCAAATACTCCACACAATTACGCTCGGACTCTGCCTGGAAAACCTAAGTCCGGGGGACACTCGCCGTGTTAGGAATACAATAGAGATCGCCCACGACGCGCCTCGTGGTAGCCCTGACCGATGGGGATGCGTACCCATGGGGGATGCGTACCCATGGGGGATGCGTACCCATGGGGGATGTGTACCCATGGGGATGTGTACCCATGGGAGCTGCGGAGGGTGTGGCTGGAGCAGAGGCATCGGGAAGGGCGAGGAGCGCTGTGTGCGTGCCGTGCTTGGGTTTCAGTGCTGTGCCAACGGGGAAATAAAGAAGCCAGACGAAGTCCTAGGTCATTAGGTTATTTACACCTCCGTGAACTGAGCAACAACGGAGATCTGTGCCCAAAGTGAGCAGTGTTCCACTATCATGTTTTGAGAAAATGGGTGCCTTGTCCTCCCGCTGTGGCATACATTACACACACAACACAGGTATACAGATAATTTTGTTACACACATATATATAATACTAAAGTGTCCCTGAAGCCGCTTCCCTCATCGACCAGTCCTCACGGAAGTCTGGCTGTCCAAAGCCTGGGATGGCAGCAGTGCCAAGCTGTTATGCAGGAGGCGCACGTAAGGAGAGGAGGACCCTTCTCTGGGACGCGCACCCCAGCACTCCCGCACAGCCCTCGGCAGGTGCCGCTCGGGCCCCGCCGCTCTGCCCCGCGGCGCGGCCCTCCTGCCACGGCACCGCGGCCCGGCCCGGCC
>VWPU01011476.1:0-11533 GCA_013398955.1 Callaeas wilsoni | reverse complement strand
CTTCACGGTCAGAGTCTGTCAGAGGAAGAAGGATACACATCAGCTAATAATCCAGAGTGGGGATCAAATGTTGTCCTTCAGCCTTGTTTTTCACTCACCTCTCCCCCTTCAGTCTTGACGGTGACTTTGCCCGATTCCCTGCTTGTGACTGTCCCTTTCACAAAGGACTCCTTTGCATGTACCACAAAGACAGATGACTTGGCATCAAAAGGTTTGTTCTCGGCAGCAAGTCTCTCCTTTTCCGATTTTCGGAGGTAAGGAGCTGCCTCCCCAAAGACGGCCATGTCGGAATCCGAAGACATGGCTGCACTTTTTGGAGGGGCTTGTCAGCAGAGAACACTGTGGAAGAGCAGATATGTTGATCAAATTTGCCGAAAAATAAGACTTTGTTAGTAGAAGAAAATACGTGGAGAAAAAAAGAAACTATATTAATTCTAGTTGTAGCCTTTCAGAAGGACTTGCAAATTTTTGCATTGGCGCAATTCAGTATTTATGGAAAATGCAAAAATTATAATTTGGGAGATTATTTGTCTTATACTGAAGTCACATTTAAATAAGCTATAAACACGTAGGATTCAACTCTTCAGGCTCTGTGCTTTGGAATTAAGAACCTCAAAAATCCTTTCAACTGCTAAGGCACTCTTAAAATTAATTTGAAATTATTATAATGCTCTTTCCTCACAATTGGTGCTAATTCACAAAAATCAGAATGCTTGTACTCCACTGTCTGAATTGCATATGGAAAACTCAAGCTTCTTAATGGCTCAGTTTCAGTATTTATAAGTTTTTTTAAATTGTGTTAATAATAGAATTTTCTCTAATTTTATTAAGTGCTTGAATCCAGCCATAAATTGCAACATGAGTGTCAAAAGAATGATGCTGTTTCAAACCACACTGAGATAGCTCCTTTTCTAGTACTTTCTTTCGTTTTTTAAAAATTAGTAGAATTTTAGAGAAAAATTTCAAAGATTTAAAGATTCAAAGCTCAAATGAAGTATTTAAAAATAAGGAATTTTAAAGCCTGTATTAATTTCTCTGGAATATTTTTTTGTTCCCCCTGCCCTGAGGAAAAAAACCCAAACAGTGAGCAGCTTAGGAAAACATTTAAATATCCCTTTCTGTATAGAGTTAGGTACCCGATATTTACATAACATTTAGGTACCTGATATTTACACAACAATTAATCTTGTGTTTATTTGTACTAAGAGGAGAAAATAGAACATGATTTTTCTTTATTTGTCCCTGGAGGAACAGGTAGTGGCTTCCAGAGGAGGAGGGCCGCATCTTCCTTTTCTTGTGAGGTGGAGAAAAAGCAGAGCAGGGAACAAAGGGGTTGCATTGCCTTTTACAGAGGTGACAACCAGAGCTTGGGTTCTTATATTACAGCTCTTTCTGCTCTTACTGCTTTAGTGATTCCATGGCGAATTTTGGACAAAATATCACATTACTTTACATATTCTGAGACAAAATGCTGAATTTTGCAGCTTTCCTCCTGTGTTCTTAGTTCAGTTATACAGCTGCAACAGCAATGATGGGCAGGCAGCACATCTCACTCCCTGTTAGGTGAGTTAAGCAGAAGTGAAGAACGTCCCCATCAGGATTTTCTGGCCTGCCATGAGTAGTCAGAGACTTCAAACACAGCTCCTTAAAGAATGGACCAGATGACCTTATGAGATCCCTTAGAGCCTGGACTGTTCTATGATTCAGTGATTCACTTGAAAACCTTACCAGCTTTCAGCACCCCACCACCTTGTCCTGTGACTGCAGTGGGCTTGAGAATGTACAGTGAAACAGTGACCATTCCCTCAGCCACACAGACACCCCACCCAAAAGGATCTGTCTCTGCCCCTAAGAATTAGTAAATCAGGTTCTTACCTCTCGTGACAGCAGATGTGTGGCTTGTGGGCTGGCAGCTGGTCAGTACTGTAAAACAGAAATGGCAGTTCCCAAATTGCTGCTGCACAGAAATCAAGAGTGGGAACATGCAGGTGCCTTGAAAACAGATTTATAATGGAGTCCCCTCCTGGACAGGGGCACCGGAGGCAGCAGGAGTGGCACATTNATTCGGCTGCCATCCCCTTCCTGCCAGCCTGCAGACCCCATCCTCTTACCTTGGAGCTTTCTGTGGAACCAGGGCAGACGTGTTGCAGGGACGTTTTATACGATCTCGTCTGCAGATGCTACAGATGCCTACTCTTTCTTCGGTCAAAAATATTTTGGCAAACCCTCTTTGGCTAAGCATTGTCTGGCAAACTGAACTAAGGGCATAATTGTCATTTGACATGACTAGATATAATTAGAAAATTTTGATGTCTTAGTGGCTATATGAATACATCTCCTATAAATAATGTGACAAGGGTGTTAAGGAGGGAATTTCGACTAGTCAAAGCACTTAAAGAACTTGGATTCAGGACTTATGGATTCTATTGCTGGCTTTCCCACCGACTCACTGCACGACCTGGGATGGATTGCTTGGTATGTCTGTGCTGCAGCTACCCCAACTGTACAGTGGGAATGTCAGCTTTTATCTTTCCCTTGTGATGGTGTGAATCTTGCAAGAAATGCCTAAGAGGAATACATTAGGCAAGCTACTAAGAGGGAAGTTTGTATTAATAAAAACATTTGGCAAATGTGCTGGTAAGATTCTGAAAGCAGAGGAATAATCTGGTGTGATAGTGCTGGTGCCTGAGAGTCATAGACAGGGCAAGATAGTATAAGTGACAAAGATTTTGTCATAGAAATAAGAGGCTGGGGTGTAGCTGAACTGCTGGGGTGGGTCTCAGAGAGAGATATGAGGTCACTTCTGATACATGAAGAAGAGCATACACACACTCGTGCAGATATACCCATCTGTACACTTGAAATTGCAAAAGAGGTGGCAGATTCTCCCAGTAGGGTTATTATAAGCCTGTGCATGAATTTGTGCTAAGGGGAGGGTCATTAGATGTGCTGTGATTTCTGCTGTGTAGATCAGTGCACCTTAACAACAGATGTTCCTTTTTTTTCTTGATGATGTTTTAATTCATCAGAAAGTACCCGTACTGGCAGTTCAAGACAGGATCTCAGTTGTTTCTCATATCTTTTTTTCCAAGTCTGACCTGCCAGTCTGCATCATAAATAAAAGATATCCTTGAGGTAAGGATTTGGACCTGTATAAATTGATGCCATTTGAATACTCATACCCCTTCCAATAAGGAATGGTTATGGGTCATTGCAGAGTCTGCATTTAAATTCCTGCAGAAATTTCTGCTCCTGCAGAATTTAAAAGCCCTTCACCAACACAGAGCTCAGCTCACACACCCAAAAGACAACCTCACTAAAGAGACTTGCAGTCCTCACTTTATCCTTGCTTCCATTTCTGCTAACATAAACAAACCATAGACTCAGCTGAAAGCCTGTCTCCCATCTACATGCTTCCACTGTCAAACTCACCAACCAGGAAAAAAACAAAGAACCCTTCAGCCCTTCCCACCCATAGGGACACCTTCCACTATCCCAGGTTGCTCCAAGCCCCATCCGGCCTGGTCTTGAACACTTTCAGGGATGGAGCAGCCACAGCTGTTCTGGGTAACCTGTGCCAGGGCCTCACCATCCTCATAGGGAAGAATTTCTTCCTAATATCTAATTTAAACCTCTCCCTGTCAGTGGGAAGACATCTCCTCTTGCCCTTGTCAGAAGTCCCTCTCCAGCTTACTTCCAGCCCCCTTTAGGCACTGGAAGGTTGTTAGAAGGTCTCCCTGGAGCCTTCTCTTCACTGGGCTGAACACCTCCAGGTGTCTTAGCCTGTCTCCAGAGCAGAGGATGCTCTCGGAGCATCTTCATTGCCTTCTCTGGATTCACTCCATCAGGTCCACGTTGTTCTTATGTTGGGGACCTCAGAGCTGAATACAGTGTTCCAGGTGGGTCTCACCTATGTGAGGTAGAGGGGCAGAAACCCTCCCTCCCCTGCTGCTCGCACTGGGGGATCAGCTCAGCTGCCAGGATATGTGGCTGGGACACGCTGAGCTTCTCATCCAGTAACATCCCCAAGTCCTTCTCTTCATGGCTGTTCTCAATCCATTCTCCACCCAACCTGTACTTGTGCTTGGCATTGCCCAGACACACATGCAGGACCTTACACTTGGCCATACTGGACTTCATGAGGTTCACAGGGCCCATCTCTTCGACCTCTCCAGGTCCCTCTGGGTGACATCCCTTCCCTCCAGCATGGCACCTGCACCATGTGGTTTGGTGTCATCGGCAAACTTGCTGAGGATGCCCTTGAACCCACTGCTCCTGTTGGCTGAAGAGATATAAAATGGCTCTGGTTATGTTTCCCCTTGTACAGTGGGAACTTCACTGGACAGCCACAATGTCTTAAGTATCATGTATGGTGGCTTGGCCATTTCCTCTGCCAGTTCCCTCAGGACCCGTGGATGGATCTCATCAGGTCCCATGGACTTGTGCACCTCTAAGTTCCTTAAATGGTCTCAAACCTGACCTTCTACAATGGGTGGTTCTTCATTCTCCCAGTTCCTGACTTTGCCTTCTGCAACTTGGATGGTGTGGCTTGAGCACTTTCTGGTTAACACAGAGGCAAAAACATCATTGAGTACCTCAGCTTTCCCTATATCCCAGGTAATGAGGTCACACAACTTCCTCCAGAGAGGGTCCAAATTTTCCTATCTATCTTTTATCACCAACATTCCTACAGAAGTTTTTCTTGTTGCTTTTGATGTCCCTGGCCCAGTTTAATTCTATCACTTTAGCTTTAGCTTTCCTCTGCTCTTTGGCTGCTTGGACAATTTGTCCAATATTCCTCCCAGGCTACCTGTTCGTGATCCCACCCTCTGTAGGCTTTCTTTTTGCATTTTAGTTTGTCCAGGAGCTCCTTGTTCGTCCATGCACAACTCCCAGCATTTTTGACTGACTTCCTCTTTGCTGGGATGCATCACTCCTGAGTTATCCCTGAAAAGTCTGAAGTCTGCTCTCCTGGAGTCCAGGGCACTGAGTTTGTTGTGTCCCCTCCTCACTGTCCCAAGGATCTCCAGCTCCACCATTTCATGGTCACTGCAGTCAAAGCTGACCGTGAGCTTCACATTCCCCACCAGCCCCTCCTTGTTGGTGAGAACAAGGTCCAACACAGCCCTTCTCCTTACTGGCTCCTCTGTCACTTGAAGAAGGAAGTTATCACGACAAGAAAGTCCTGGACCAGTTAGAGTCGTTCCAAAGGAGGACTAAGAATTAGAATAATGCAAAAAAATTCAAAATACATAAATGATGAAGAACTTTTGTTTAGTTTAGGGAGCCTCACGTTATTTCTACCCATTGGGTGGAATGGATTTAGAGAGAGTAGTAACAATTTAAACCTGATGATGTGTATATACATTCCGGCATAATGTCAAATTCAAGTAATTTTCAGGGTACAGAGAGAAGAATATAATTATCTAGGAAAATGCCTATGTACTGAGCTCATCTAAAATATGATAAAATATATGTCATAAAAGAAACTGTCCTGCTGCCTTTTCCATAAGCCACACATGTAGTGCAGCACCGACCTGTCTTCTCAATGTGACCTTCAAGGGAGCCTTTCAGGGCTCTTTTTAGGTTACAGCAACAGCTGAGTAAAGAAGTCGCTGATTCCCACTGCTGCCAGGACTTAATGGAAACTCAGCAGGGGATGGCTGGAGAAATTAATTTCTTCTTATGTGTTCTCTCTGATATTAATGTCTGCTGCTCTTTGCCCACCATGTGCAGGGTGATATATACCTGAACCCTTTTCCTTGTCCCTCTCAAGTCTCTTTCCATGTACCAGCACAGAGGGAAATATCATCATGCTGAACTAGCACAGCAAAAGCTTGCAGTGCTGCAGTATTTGCTGCACAAGACCCAGGATCCAAGGTAATGGAGATGATCCCAACAGGATAGATTAATAAAACTGAAATTCTTCAGTATATTTATTCCTGGCCTGGTTCTGGTCCTACTCAACAGCAGCTAATTTTTGTTCACTCACACAAGTATAGTTGGGGCAGTACTGTGTGTATTGAAGAATGTGGTCTTACATTTGACTTAATTCAGAAAATTCAGAGTTCAGTGGAGAATTAGAAGTATCTTAATGGTGTTCTGGTGACAGCATGCTCTGTCCACCTGAGTAGCAAGGAAGGTCGTAGTTCCAAAGATGTATCATATGACAGAAACCGTGCCATCTCAGTAGGCAGTGCTGCAAACATGCTGCTGCAATGCCAGCATCTCGCCAGGAATGTGAAGTTCTATTTCTTTCAAAAGCAGGTGATAATTTAGAGACAGCTTAACTCATACCTTGGGAGGACTTCAGCCTCGTGTCTTGTAGGAAACATTCAACTCTCTGATGAACTCGAGGACTGATTAAACTCTAATGATCTATAACTAGAAGTATTTCACTACGGAATGAGATTTAAGTAATAATGGTTTCAATGTCAGAACAAAGTAACAGCATAATTAAGTAGCTGGAATGAAAAGCTGAATTCACACATCCAGATTTCTCTTATTTGACACGATGCTAAAGTCCTCATCCGTTCCCATAAGCTTCAAGAGACCAGGAAGACAAAAGGCGTTGGCAGGCAGCAGAAATATCCATTCACTCTAAGCCTGATATAGGGAAAAGGCATTGCCCTGAGCGTTTCTAACTACCACATAATTGCATTGCAAACTACTAGGAAAACTTTCAATATAACAATACATTAAATTTGATATGCTGTAAAAATAAAAATGAATATGTTAATTTTTCTTTTTATTTGACTGTTGTCTTCTACCTTCACTTAAATAAGAATATGCAAAAGGGACAGTTCTTTAGCTGATATTTTAGTACTCTGGTGTAAAACACCTAATTCATTGGAAGAAAGAGCTACAGGCCAGCTGAAAAATATTGTCAGTTTTGATATTTTGACTAAAAAAGCAATAAGTATAAAGGAAGAGAATCTAGATTAAAAATCTAGGTGATTTACATATCTTGGTTGAAAATGTATTGATAAAAATCATTCCAAAACTGCATGGTGCCATGAATGACTTGGATGCATGTCAGAAGTTTGGCAGATGATACAACCAATGATATTAGCACAGTGTTGCATAAGTCTTCCATGATAAGATTTATATATTAGCAGAAGCTTTGCAGGGATTTAATCAATATTGTCAGTAGTGCTTTGAACTAGGAAAACACACAACGAAAATAGAAGCACAGGTAAGAAATACTGAAGAGTAATTTAGCTGAAAAAGTTGAACTAAAGCATATAGAAACAATAACCTGAAAAACTCTTAGGTAACCTTTGACAAAATACTGGTGTGTTGGTTTGGGTTTTTTTCCATCTTGGCTCCTCATTCACAGGCTAAGAATTTCAGGAAGTAATCTCAATGAACAATATCAGGGCAAATAGACTAAACATTACATTCAAGTTTCAAGGCAAAGTGGGGAAGAAAAAGTCATTTGGACTATGTTTATAGAGGTCAAAGACGGAGATAAATATGAGAAGAACATGATGGAAAATCAGTGGATATCCAAGGTTTTTGTGTCATTGAAACTACCAATACTGATAGCACTTCTTTAATTTCCTGCAGTGGAATCAGAGAATCAATTATAGAATGGCTTCAGTTGGAAAGGGCCTGAAAGAGCAGTGGGCAGGGACACCTTCCACTATCCCAGGTTGCTCCAAGCCCCATCCAGCCTGGCTTTGGATGCTTCCAGGGATGGGGCAGCCACAGTCTCTCTGGGCAACCTGAGCCAGGGCCTCTCCACCCTCACAGGGAATAATTTCTTTCTAATATCTAATATGAAACTCTTCTCTTTCAGTTTAAATCCATTACCCCGTGTCCTACAACTTGGCATGGTGAAATCAAAGAAATTTGTAAGCAGCCTATTCTCAAGTAAGAAATTCTCAAGTATTCTTCTGTAAGAAGCCAAAATTGATAAGACTCATGTCCAGACTCTTGTTCAGACTCTTGTTCAGACTCTTGCCGTCTCACAAGACCATACCCTGATGAAGCTGAAGTATTTATCCTTTGTGGCAGCTTTATCTTCTTCCACAAAGCTAATCTTTCTCCCACTGATGATTAATTAAATTTAAATGGCATGCTGGCCTATAAGCTTCTTGCAAAGAATCCAAAGTCCTCAATTCTATTGGTTGTCTGCTCTAAGTTCACAGCCATTGGTGAATTACACCGGAGAAAAGTGCATTTCATGCTGCCTTTCCTAGTGCACTGCCCGTGCCAGGGAATGTTTGCAGACAGGGGAAGCCAATCAGTTATACTGATAAACCATTAGCACATTTCTTGTCAGGCTTTTGACCTGTGCCAGCAACACATCTTCTAAATAGATTTAAAGGCATAACTGGACAGCTGGCATTTTCTGGGACCCTTCCCAATACAGTCTGCATCCAGCCTCACCATTCTCGACACAGAAATAGTTTTCTTCTATAAGCATAAACAGATCTCCGCCAATTGGCCTAAGTTCCTGGACGTGTTTAATTTGCTACTGTAGCTGTAGTGTTACTCTGGAAAGGTTTGGAGGAGCGACAGCGGTATCTGCCCTTGGGAAAGGAAGGACCTGCTGGAAGAAGCAACAATACCTCGAAGAAAAAAGGGAATTAAAATTGATTGTGCCTCTATTAACGTTCTGCCAATGCTTCCATCTCTTCAGGGCTGGACTCCGCAACAGCTGAATTCAAAACAGGGAGGAGGCAAAAGAGAAGAGGCAGATTGAGGGTAGACTCCAGCTACAGGCTGTCCTGCACAGTAGCGAGGAGGGGGCAAGGATCTACAGTGCTGACATTCCCATGGAAGAGGGAGGATTTTATTATGCTGAAAATAGATCCTTCTTGAGATGGAGACCGGGCAGCTGCCTCACCCTTTGCCAGCCCTTAACCATGGCTTCCCCTCTCCCATATTCTGTGACTGGCTGTGAATTCAGGAGCAAGAACTACAGCAAGGCAGCAGAGTCAAGTGGGAAAGTGAAGGCATCTCAACATTACTAGTCTGTATCCCATTAGGACACCATCCTGAAGCCCGCATCCATGTTTTTGTTTCTTTTTTTTTGTACCATTCAGCTCACAAACTAGAAACTTGACTTTAGTGTGTGGGTGAGGAGATAGAGGTGGAAATAACACATTATATGAAATACCTTGCTGAACATCCTGAGGCTATGTTAAGTGTTTTCACAGTATATCTTGCATGTGTCTCATTTGGAAGCTGAGGACGGGCTGGACAAATGGGTGGCTGTGACCTTTGAAAATTCTGAACTGTCTCAACTGTTCAATCAGCAGCTAATTAGTAGCTGGCTGGCAGTTGTTAATGAAAACAATACCCCTGTGGTTCACAAGGAGACTCTTATCTTTCAAAGTCTCCATCAAAGCCCTATGAGTGAGTCACAGATTGCACCTTTGGAAAATTTGCCAATAATGTTAAGGGATTCGAGTGACAGAGATTTAATCTGTCTGCAACTTCGAACAAATAGGGCTTGTCAAGTAGAGCTTATTGCAGTTAAGTGAGTTTTTCTCCTTCCTAAGGCCAGTCTTGGTGATTCGGATGCATTCAGACTGTTCTCAGCCATTGCAAATGCAATCTTTTGTGCACATCCAGGGACATGTAATTCCCAGCTCGTTCAGATTTGCTTGTTGTTGCCCTTGCATTCAGATTTCTTCTCCTTATAGCTGTGGTAGCAATCCTGTGCCTCAGTAAACATGGAGAGTCCTGGTGTTTAATGTGCCAGTGACACTCTTGCCTATCTAATGGAAGTTGGAGCCAGGGGATAAGAAAACAGACTCCACAGCTAGCCATGCCCAATAGTGTTCCTCAGCTACTGCAGTCCCAGCTAGACAAGGCAAGGATTATTCATGGTGGCAAGCAAGCCCAAAGCCTTTCTCAGCTGGGAATTCAAGCTCTAACAAGTAGAGAGCAAAAACATGTCTTTATGTATTTCGCTATTTCCTATATGTATTAATAAAACAAAGCCTCTGAAGAGAGCCACAGTACCAAAGCAGATGTGTCACAGACAAGAAATCTCTCAGCTGGGCTTCTGTATCCCACCAAGAAAATGGGATAGGAGATACTGTGAATATTCAGGGAAGATTGTCTCAGCATAAGGGAATCATGAACCTCCATCATCCAAAGGGAATTGGAAATCTAAGTAATAGATGCATTTTGGTTTAAAAATGGAGGCACTGGGTTGCCTGTTGGCACCTTTCCTGTCAGCTGCTGGCTGCTCGTTACCTTAAGCAAATGAATATCACACACAGAAATATAAAGTTTTTGATAAAGCCATCAGTAGAGCATGTGGACTGCAGGCCAACACACAGAGCTTACCTCATGGGGACGGCAGGGAAAAGTCAGCAGGGATGTCGGGGTCCAAGAAGATGTCATGGGCTGGCCCTCCCTTCACACCCATGAGCACAGTGCTTCCATTACTGCCAGAGTTATCAGGGTCCTGGCTTCACCCAGCTGCTGCTCTCCCGAGGGAGAGAAGTCACATTGGAGAAGAGCAGAGCTTGCAAACTGGCTGCAGACGGATAAAGCGGCCCCTGAGGGACTCCTCAGTTTGTGGGCATGAGTGGCACTGCTGCTCATTGCTGGCTCAGTTGGTTGTCTGGATTATAGGTGGTGAAGGTTTGTTGTAGGTGTAGTCCTGTCCTGCTGAGAAAATTTCAGTTCAAGATATCTTTCCTGATCTGCAATGTAGGAGGATGAAAAAGGTGATGGGGAGGAAGAATAGAAGATATTACCTGTGCTTTTTACTGGGCTAGCAACTTGCCAGTCCTTCAGCCTTAAAACATAAATTGGGCATCAGTATTCAATCGGTTGTCAGTCAAAGCCAGCAAAAAGCTCTAATTAAACCAATAGGAAATCCCAGGGTGAAAGAGCAACAGGAGGTATAATGTCACTTTTTAAATTGGCAGTGTTCTTGCAATAACTCTTCTGAGAAATAGGGAGCACCACAAGCCTTGTGGGAGAAGTCTGTACAACTCATTAAATCCCTTGCATCTAAAGCCAATCACACATGTACCAATTTAGCTGTGACTGCTGGACAATCTGCATTATAACATGAAAATCCGGATTGTTTGCTGCTATCTTGACAACTGAGATGGTAGCTTCATATCTGATCCACATGGGCTGTGTAACACTGCAGTAAGTAAAACAATCCCTCATTAGTTCAGAGGCAAGATGAGAGCACAGCAGCAAAGAGTGACTGAAAATAAGAGCTGAGAGCATTAGCAAAAACCACGTGTTCTGTGGGTTTCCCAAACAGGCACAGTGATGTGGAGTGCACCAGTTAGGGTACTTTGGAAGCTGTTAGGGAGCACACGGGTGGCTCTGTACAAAGTTCTGGTGGCACCTCTGCTGAAACATTCTGTTTCATAATAATTCATAATAATGCTATCCCAGCATTACACATACAGAAATTACTGACTCAGAGGAACAGGGTCATATGTGAGACCACAGGAGAGCAAAGAAATTCCCTTGAGGGACGAGCTTGGAAGACTTCAACTTAAAGCTCTTGGGCCTCGGCAAGCACCCAAGGGGCACTAGTGAG
>VWPU01011474.1:0-46715 GCA_013398955.1 Callaeas wilsoni | reverse complement strand
CACCCGCCGCCAGCGGGAGCGCGCGCGGGCGTGCACGCGCTGCACCAACGGCCGCCGCTTGGCGCAGTTCGCACCCGCCCGGGCGCGGCTCCCCCGGCTCCGCGCTCCCGTCCCTCCCGTCCCTCCCTCCATCCATCCATCCATCCAGCCACCGTCCGTCCCTCCTCGGCTGGCGCCGGCTCCCGCCGGGCCTCGCTCGAGGTAAGCGGGAAGGGGCCGCTGTCGCCGGGTCGGCTCGGCGCGAGGTGTCCCTGCCTGCGTGCGGGGGACAGGCGGCGGCGCCGGGAGAGCCCGGGCGGCCGCCGGGCAGGGAGGGAAGGAGGGGGAGCGGGAGGAAGGGAGGGCGGCGCAGGCCGTGCCCCGGCTGCCAGCCCGGGCTCGCTCCCCGCAGAGAACCATGAGAACCTCCCCGGAACCGTCGCTGGGAAGCGGGGCCGCCCGGCCGGCACCGCCAGCGCTCCGGACGCTGCCCGCAATTCCCCGCAGCCCAGGCCGGCGGAGCGAAGGGGAAACATCCCCTCCCGTGCCCCGGCTGCCCGGCGTGCGGCGGGGCAGACCGGGGGTGGGGGTGGCGCCCGGCGCTGCCGCCCCGCCGCGACACGGGGGTGGCGGGACCGCCCGGGAGCGCCGGTACTGCCGGCGCGGCTCGGCGGTGCCGCTCTGGCACCGGGATACGTGCCTCGCCTCGCCTCGCCTCGCCTCGCCTCGCCTCGCTGCTCAGCGCCTTCCCCTCCAACTCGGGCAGTGAACTCTCGCTCCGGCGGGGCGCTCCGCCTCTGCCTCCCGTGTTTGTCCCTCTGGTGTGGGGAGTCTGAAGTGGAGCTACACTGCCCGCATTTTTTTGTGTGCTTCTCCTTGGGTTCTTGCCAAGTGGTTTAATTTCTATGAACTGCGTTTTTTCTTCTCCTGAAGTGGTTACTGAGTATATGTAGGAGGCATCAATGATTTTAGATAGAGCAGGGCATTATGCTGTGTAAACCTGTGCATTTCCATCTAACAAAATGATGTCATAAATATACCTGTCTTGTGGCTGCACTTTGTACGTGCACATCATCTGGATACTTCCCCTCCCACCCTCCAAAATTGCATTGTTGTTACAAGAAGGAATTTGGTAGCTGTATACCATAATGGTATGTGGTATTATTCAGGATACTGTCAGCAAAGATGACAGACAACCTTACAGAATTCAGTCCTTAGAGTTCTAGATTATCCCACGTTGTAAGGAACCCACAAGCATCACTGAACTACAGCTCCCTGGGGTCTATTTTGATTTTCTTCGGTTTGTTGGTTGGTTGGGGGTTTTTTGTACTTTACAAGCATTTCTTGGGACAATTTTGCATACTGAGCATTTAATGTTTGCAAAATAGAAAAAAATTTGTAGCGTTACGTACAGTTTAAGAACGTATAGGTATTCATTAGTTGTAATGAACAGTCAAAAGTCACAAAATGCCTTCTCTTTTTGTTTTAAATGTGTGGGAATGTCAGTCACTTCGTGGATACAGAACCATTTTTTTTTGTATACATACTGGGCAGCTAGCTCCAGCCAGGGCCAAAAGTTGTGCCTTCTCTCCTAGCCCCTGCTATAGTTCCTTTGCACCCCAGAACATACAGGAATGTAAAGAGTTTTGCCATCTCTTACAAAAATCAAGGAAGATTTCTTTACTTGAGTGGTGTAAAGCGAGTTGCTCCGTAAAAACATATTACTGTTATATAATAGACTGTTAAACTGATAAGCTAAAGTTAAAAGGTTTCTAAATGATCTCAGGATGCCAGGAACTTTGACTGAAATGCTGTATTATCTGGTATAGTTCTTAGTTGCAGTAGGAATAACTAGGGTAGTGCTGAATGGCTCTCGTCAGCAATTACAGTATTGATTTTTAAGCTTGTGTCATAACTTTTGAGTTAAGCATATCAGAACGTTTGAGTTTTTTAGTGGCCTGTAATAGAGATGGTGTTTGAACTTATTCTTGGTACTTAATATTTTGGCTTGTTGCAAAAGTAAGTGTAATTCTTTGTTATTAACTTGGAAGACATCCACATAAAATGTTTCAGGTTTGCAGTGCAGTGAATTTTATGTCCTTTCTACCCCCAGGGTTTCCTTCCACTGGTGTAAAGTCTTGATCAGTTAAGAGGAAATCCAAACTGCACTTAGGGCACTTGACACCTCCATATGTACCTTGAGGCCCCGAGCAGCCCTTTTTTGCATTGCATGCTTTATGACTTGGTCTCTGCTTCAGAGAATTTGCAACCTAGATCAGATAGAGGTGAAAGGGTTTTGATCAAAGCCACTTTGGGAACCATTGTCAAAGCCAGAGGTTAAATTAGTTGCATTTGTTGCTTCTCTTCCTGGAAGATGGTCACACGGTTAAGAGTCTAGATTACAATTTTCTGGTTTTCCAGTCTTGCATCTTAAGTGCAAGATCACAGCGTACAGGAAAACAGTTTCTCACGGTCTCTTGTGAGAACACAGAATCTCTGTGCTTAAGTTAGTATTTCTAACAAATTGGATTTTTTTAAAAATAGCTTTGGATTATATATGAAATAATTTTAATCATTGATTATATCAGGATTTAGCAATACGTTGTTCTACGTAAATGAAAAGGGACAAAAGGACGCTTTCTGGTGTGAGATTCAATGCTGTATGTTACAGATATCCACAGCTAGAAAGCTTTCAGGCTTACGCCCAACAGTGTGTGATATGTTTGTGATCAAATACAAGTCTAAAGCGTATATATTAAATGTCTACATCCCGCACTGGGCACATTCTGAGAACGTAGCATAGTAGCATACTGTATCCCAGTGATTTTTGTATTTGGAGAATGTTCTTTATGATCTTGTTGACAGTTTAAGGTTCTACAGTACCACAAAGATGCCATCTCTGGACATATCTCAGTGTTACATAGGTAAGCAGAGGGGTTTTTTAAAAATTGTAAATAGAGTTATCCACTTAAAGCGTAGTAAAAAATGTTGCTGCTTTTGCAAAGAATTTGGCAACTAAAAATGAATTTAATCTGCATAGCTGCTGTCTCTGTTGTTACATTAGTGCTTGCATTTCAGTTTGGGCAGGCAGACTGATTTAATATGAAACTGTCATGCTAAGTCAAGTCAGATTGTCTTTTTGCTTGAGGACAAAGCTTAAGCACACTTTTTGGAGATTTTTTTTCTTGTATTTGTACTTCAAGAGAACTGTCAAAGAAAGGATGCTAGCTTCCCCTTCCTAGCTAAGTATTTTAAATCAGTTTCTTTCATCTTTGCACTAACGTAATTTGACATTGGCTGTCAGAAGTTGTCCCGAGTCACTCACTTTCCCAAGACTGAGGGACACTTCCTCATTGCTTCTGTATGCACTGAGTGAAAGGATGAGATTTTTAGCTGATGAATCAGCCCATTTCTTTATCCAGAGTGCTTAAGTTCAATACCAGAAACGTAAATAGGTGAAGTAATAACAGAAAAGTCTGCAGTGTACTCGGTGACATATTTCTGTTGGTGTATGTGGCTGAAGCCAGCTAAGCTGGTCTTAGGCTGTGTGTCTAGGTTTACTTGTCTTTTTTTAGACTGCGTAACTGTCTCCTCAGGAAATACACTTCTTCTGAATTGATGGTTGCGAAAAGCCTTTTAAGGGAACGTGTAAAGGATTCTTTTCACAATTCTTTCAAATAAGTGCTTCGGATAATGAATTGTAGCTCCGATTCCATTAGAAATGGAAGTAACTGACTCTCCCTCGGCTAACTAGAATTTAGTTTGTGATGTGAACTGAAATACAGTGATTTAAAGAACAAAAGTACTTAGTGGTGACTTGAAGCTATTCATTCCCTGAAGGAAAAAGCGTGCCTGTTAACACAAACAAGAAACCTGTGAGGCCACTTCACAGGCGTGTCGTGTCCTGTGTAGACAGTGCAGACACGCTGCTGTGTGCTAGGGGGAACAGGTCCCTCAGACAGATGTGACCTCTGTGGTCCTTACAGCTCAATAGTGCAGGTGGGTTGGCTTTGCTGAAAGAGTAAGCATATGCCACTTTGCTCAGCTGTATCTAATTTTTCTCCTCCCAACATCTCATGCAAATACCTCTGTTTAACCAATTTGTTAACGCAGCTTGTATGCAAAATAAATTTAGGAATATTCTTTATTTTGGTATATGTTCATGAGTTCAACAAGATGGAGAATCTTATCAAGTGGGAAAAAAAGGTATCTTGTTTATATATGCAATATTTAGAGCTTTTTAAGTATTCCATATGTGTATTTCTCAGAATAAGTATTCTGTTCTTGTCAACCTGAAGGTTTGTAATAGTCTCAAATCTTGTATCTGTGTATCCATTCTAAATGTAACCAAATTATTTACCAGTAATAGATAGATTAGATATAGAGAGATTTCATGCGTGCACACATGACTGTATTTTTGCTTTGGTTTCTAAATCCTGGGAGGTTGCAAGAAAATTTAAATACATCTGGGGCAGATCAGCGCCTGGAAAGAAACATTGTTAAAAGGAAAAAACAGAGATAAGGAATTGCTGGATTGCATATTAAGGAAATGCTTAGTGCTTTCTAGAAACATACAGGAAAAGCTTCATCTGCTTTCTCTCATCTCATGCAAAAATGAGATTGACAGAATTTCTGTTCAGAAACATTGGTTTCTCTGTTACGTGTCTGGAAATACGTTCAGGCAGGGATGATATGGCCTTACAAGAGTCTGTGTTGCTGGAAACACGTCGAGTGTGGCAGGCAGTGGTGTGGAATATGCCCGTGCACATTCCAAAGGGCCACACTCTTGGATTAGCCAGTTACTTCTTCCAGTACTTTGAAAGAAGTTGAGGTCTCCATGTGCATAAGTACATTTTGTGTATGTGTAACTTATGTTTTGGATTGAACTGATTTTGTTTTGCCAGTAAAACTCAATTTATGAACTCTTAAAGTATCCTTTGTCCTCACTGATGTTCCTTTGTCAACGGAAAAAAAGGACAACTTTTGTAAAAAAAGAAAATGCTCAAATTAATACAAGGACAGATACTGTAACACTGAAATCAGATGATTCATAGCAGATCATACAGATAAAACTGTTGGCACAATTACGAAAGCACTAACTCCAAATAAACTGTGGATTTCCTTTCTTGCTATTTTTTTTCCCTGGTGATAAAAAGTAGTTAAGTTGCACTGAAAAATATTTTGATTTGAATAGCTCTTGATTTCACCTGACAGGAGATCTTGAAGGCATTGAATTTAGCATGTTGCATCATAGGTGGAAAACTAATTTGATTTTAGTATTTTTTAACCACCAGTTTAGTGAACAATATATTACTTTTGTAGCACTAGTGTTTCTCTAACATCTATTAACTGCTCGAATTCTTGTACCTGCTGTTATTACTTGTGATAGGGCTTTTTCTTTTTTTTTTTTTTTTTGACAGCTGAGAATTGCAGGTAAAAGCAGGTAGTACTGCCTATTAGTATTTTTCAACATTGTTGAACAGAATCTCATTTTTAGTTGCATGTAATTTGCTAAAATGGAAAATTTAATTCCATGTTATATTTTAGGTACCTTCAGCTTTTATATGGAAAATCTTGGCAAGTATATTATTTTTTTTTAATAAGAAGTGGCACTTGATGGTATTTTTCCACTCTACTAGAGGAAAAACTCCAGCTGTTTTCTTTTAGAAAAATTCTTGTGTCCCTTTCAGGAGGCATTTGAGGCAGATAATCTTCATTCAGTATGTCTTCTGTTAGTCATGTTGAAGACTTTTGCACTTAAGAGTATCAGGGATGTTGTACTGAATGTGTTTTAGCACAATCTGCAATGAGCAGAGCTTTATTTCCAGTTTCAGTAAGCAGATGCTTCAGACCAGGGCTGGGGCCAAGAACTTGGGCACAGAAAAGTGATTTCAGCCCCAGTCTGATTTTTTGTAATCTGTGTAGGAGAATTGGCAACTCCTCCACTTTTTTTTTGCACCTAATAAGCAAAGTGTAAAAAGTGCGTGAAAATAGAGAAGTGTTGGAATTTTGCAATTGGAGTTGAGCCTTGTGGAGAAAGGACCTTCTCCAGTGTCAGGATGGGGTGTGAGAGTAAGAATGATTATACCCCATCCTGACATTGAGAACTGTGGTGTTTCATTCTTGGTTGATAGTAAGTAAAATTATGTGTGACAGGATGGGGTGAAGGAGACAATTGGAACATGAACAAAAGTTGTCCCATACTTGCTGTATCTATTAGGTTATGTTAATTAGAGAAGGATTTGGTCCATTCATTTGTCTTGGCATGTTTATTCTGATCTCTGAGTGAATTGAGATTAGTGTGCTGATAGAAGCTATGTCTAGGATTTGTGCTTCTTTCCTTCCAGAACTCAGAATGGTATCCACTGATGAAGGCTCGGGAAACGTCCTGTGGCCGTTTTCTGGAGGCATTTGTTCTACAGTTCCTATACAGTACAATCCAATAATCACTTAAATGTCATTTTCACAGGCGATCAGACTTTTACATGTCCCAGATGGTCATTAAAAAGAAATCTGATTTGCAACTACAAATGTAGCTTATTGAGGCAAAGAGGTAAAAACAGGAGGGAAATTCTGAAAAATCAAGTTCTAAATGTGCTAAACCCCCCTGCATGTTTATTTCCTAATCTGGCCTGAATTTTTCATTGCATAAGTGAAAAAAATACTGCATCTCTGAGATGCTGTAAAACTAAATGCAGTCAAATATATTATGAAGATTGCTGCAGAAAACTATGTTTTAAAAATGGAATCGTACTTTCCATCAGGGATTTTGACTAATGAGCAACAGGATAAAATGTGTAGACCCACAAAGAGCAGATCAAAGAAAGAACATGGGATGGTAAATGGTCAGCTTTATTAACTTGTGCGAGTCTAGTGAAAAAACTCATATGTGCTTTCTGAGACTAAACCACAGGAAAACCTACGTACACCAAAGAGCTTCATTAAGGTTGCAGGGAAAACATTGCTTCTAAGACTTCCAAATTTGAGGTATTTGCTTTTCAAAACTAAAGCTAATTTTCCTGTGCAAATTGTAAGTAAATAACATAGTGCTTAAACTTACTCAGCAGGAATTATATTTTACTTACCTTATTAGTATTGAGAAATAAAAGACAAGAGGGCTAACTAAATGTGCAAAGCTTATTAACTGTCTAAATTTTACCTTACTGCAGTGACTACAGTTTTATCTGTATTCTAGAAGAGCTGATGTCTAAAACACTTTTATAAGCTTTGAAGAAAATAATGTCCATCTGAAATCCTGAACGATATTGAAATAGTATAGGTATGACAGAAAAAAACCTCAACATAAAACAAAGTCAGTAGTGTTTGAAAAGAGGCACTGGCTTATGAATTTCACTTCCATTTTGCTTATAACTGTGTGTTTTATTCTGTATTTTAATGGAACATACAGGATAAAGGAATGATGAACAGGAAGAGGAGATTGAGTGTGTCTAGCAATTCTTATGAAAACACTTGTCATGTATGCTAAAAAACCCATTAGTTTTTCCTTTAAGAGCCAATGAAATATGAACTTAATATATAGAAGAGGGCTCAGAGATAGTAGCTTATTACAACCTTACTGCAGACACAGCAATCCCAACACTCAATTTAGGATTTTGTCATTGACACAAATGCGGTTTTGGCCATGAGTGTAGTTCATTAATTATTTTGGAAACCTACAAGCTATTTGGCTGCATCCTGTAATGTGCTTCATTGTCCTTGCATCAAAGTCTAATACATGAATTTACAAAACTTAAAGGAGGAATAGCAGAAGAGTCCTAGATTAATTTTTTTTTTAAGCTTGTGATTCAAGAAGCAGTCTTTCACAGTCTTCTGAGCACACACAGCGTAACCACATGAGGGTGGGAGGAGATGCATGGGTTTAGGGTAGTGAGAACTTGTCTGTGTTGAGGGAATATTGACGGTCCTCAGAGAATGTCTCTCGCATTCTGGGACAGAATTGGTTCCTTATACTACTACTCTTCCTCAAGCTATTTCACCTATCCATTATATTATTTAGGTAAGTAATGACATTTCAGAATTCCTCAGATCAAAAATCAATTCTTACTCTGAGTCGTGGAGCTAGTTATTTAAAAAGCTTGTGTGTTTTGTCCGCACACTCATATTATACTGCTTTACAATTCTGTTGGAAGAAAGCAAGAAAATTTCCACAGGAAAACAAGTGTTTATCTTGGTTTGCATTGGTTTTGTATGGTTTAGTATAAACTTGACACCAGGTCAGTTGTCTCTTTACTATTATTATGTAATTTCAATTTCAAGAAGGAGGGAGAGAAGTCCGCAAATAGGAGACCCTGAAATGTTGTGAAATGGGCTGTATCAAACATGACTGGCTGCCCCAGTGACGCCATCAGCAGAGGGAGCAGCACATGGAGGGTCAGCAGGCAGTCTTGACTTAGGCTGAACCAGGACTTTGAGTGCTGCTACCAGTGGTGGAGTTGCAACAGTGGGTGAAAAGTCTCCAAGTGAGCTAATGTAGACTTTGCTTAAGAATCATTAACTAAATCCCTGTTTTCGTGGGAGCTTCAGCTGAAGTCATGTGACGTGATGCAAACCAAGATCATCACCTATCAGTGCAAACATATGGCAAAGTCAGCCCATGTTATTGCTTATCTCGGAGCGCGCAAGGGGGCTGGGACATCTCAAGCAAAGCCTGTTGGCTCTGTGTGAGCCTTCTTAAAGAAGCACTTCCTTTTCACTCATAATTCTGCGTGGGAATGTATACCAAGCAGTTTCCTCTAAGAGACCAGAAGGTTTACATAGTTCTTCTGCTTCTATGAGAAGAGAAGAAATGCTGCTACAACATTCTGTTATGGCTGTAATTTTTGCATTTACCTGTATTGTGGAAAGTTAGTTTTCCGTTTTCTGAGATGCATAACTCAGAGAAGGATGTTTTTGAAGATGACTCAAGTAGAAGTGATGTTGCTGGCCATGAAAAGGTTCCTTCTGGAATCTTGGTGAGTTTGACAGATTTATTGCTAAATATGGGTATATAATTTCCTGTAACAGAGTTAAAATATATAAAAATTGACTGCCTGTATTTAATAGTATGTGGAAGACTTTCATGAGGCATTCAACAGACTTACTTTGTTTCCTGTTTTTGTTCCATAACTGCTTTGTGCAGTACTAGGAGCAATCCTAAACCCCCAATTAAAATCTTTACTTGGGAACAAAGATGTTTTTGTTGAGTAGATCTGATGTTACAGCGGTCCTGTTTGACAGGGTCTTTTTTCCCCCCAGTTTTTTCAGTGTACAAAATAGAAACTAGTAAAACACTTGCTAAAGATTTTCTCTGCTTAAGGAAAGCTTCTGCCTCATAAATTTATATGTATGCAAATATAGGCAAAATGGGATCAATTGAGGTAAACCACTGCTCTGCATGTTTATTTGCTGTAGCTAATCTCTTGAAACAAATAAAACGTCTTTGCTGTTTACATCATGTGGCATTAGACACATTTTAACCCTCTAAATGTATCTTAAAATAAATGGGATGTATGAGTATCTACTCTCCTGGAAGCTAAGATCTGCTTCTAAGTAACTTTTTTTTTGCAGTGATAGTTAAAAATCATGCCCTGTAAAGCTGTAGCTCTCTAGAGCAATCTGGTATCTTGCCTTTGTGTAACTTGCGCTCTTCTTTTTCTCTTGTTGGACTAGGCACTTTTAGTAGGCATGTTCGTAGGGGTGCACTTATATAAAAGGCGATGGCTTTAAGAACCAAAAAAATGCAGTTTATCATTAGTAAAGTGGTTCTCCATATGCACAGAAAGCACCTATTGTGGACAGACTTTTGATTATCTTGCACTTCTATATGGATATTGCTGAATAACACCGGAAAAAATGTTAAAGAAAATATGTTGATATTTTCTTTGTCCTCGTTAATGGTACAGAGATATAATTCCTACCCACAAAACCTCCTGCTCAGGTTATGCTAGTGTAAGCATTTCCTGGTAATGAGATTTGAAAATTTGTCTTGTCTGTCATATCAAGCATATTAGTTACTCTGAGGTGGAGAACTGTTTAATCATTATTTCTGACAGCCATTGCTGTAGCATGAGGAAGTCAAACAGCATATTCAGGGTTAATTTTAGTTGAACTGATTTGAGTATTTTATAAGTAGAGGCACAGAATTTTAGTTATTGAACTTTTGAAGTAGATATTTTTTCTTATTTTGTATTTACTTTTGTGCTCTCTCAGAAACAGAAAGTTAAAAAACCAAAGCAGTTTCAGTTTCTGCTTGTGGCAGTGCAATGGCTTCTTGCCAGAAAATAAATTATTTTCATTATATGACAGAGAGTTTTCCCCCATTCCAATTACAGTTGCACTTAGCTTAGTCGTATTAATATATTCAGCTGTAATAATTTTTGCAAACTAAGTAGTATTGCATAAATATTCAAAAACCAGTCTCTCTGGAGTCTCAGAAGTCACAAAAAATGTTTCTGCTTTGATACCTCAGTTATTCATAGCCTTTTAATTTGCTGTCTGGGAAGAGTAAGTAGCAGTGAGCTGCATTAACCTCAGTTTTTATGCAGAGTTCTGGAATTTCACTGCATCAGGCAATGTAAAGATTCTGGATATCAAAAGAAATAAAAGCTAAACAGTATTGTGAAGTATTACTGCCTTGCCGTTTCTTAGTTTGTCTTTTCTATCAGGCTTTTGTCTTGAATTTCAAAACTGGAAATCAGCATGCATTTTAGGTCCTTATAGGAGGTTATGAAGGCATACTGCTCTCTGCTTTCAAGGCAATGACATTTAATAAGTGTTTACTAAGCATGAAATAAAGAGTGTTATCGAGGAAATACTTGGTCTTACTGGTTATCTCGTGATCAGGATATTTCTGTTGCATTTACAGAAACTAACACAATAACATTTTACACTGTACCTTTCTCTCTGTAGTCTGACTGTACTGTTCACCACAAGTTTTCCAGCAATATACAATAACATTTCAGGAAAACAAACAAACTCAAGCAAAACCCAAACCAAGTCCTAACCCCCAGATTTTAAAATCTCCCCGCTGGGGTTCTAATGACATTTGAGATAAAATGACATGTTTCTCAGGTATGTAGTGACGCTTCATGTCTATTTGATCATTTTCTTGCTACAGTTTGAACTTTCTTATATAACGTGTTTATCTTGCAAAGTGAACCATTATGTTAAAAGCTGAACTGGTAAGCAATAAGGTGCATTAGTTTATTACCTTTATCTAGTTTGGTTTATTTGCAGTGTACAAAACAACATTTACATGAAGACTTGGATCATAAAAAGCTACTTTCCTTATAAGCAATGTTTTTAATTCTCAGTAGGTACAAAAGTTCATAACTTTTTCACATGTAAGAGTGAACCAGCTGTGAACTTTCAAATGTAAGAGGTTGTTCAGTTTATGTATGTTCATAAAAGTGGCTGTGCTGTGAGCTAAAGAAATGAAACCGATACCAGATATCGGTATAACATTGCTACAGGATATTCTTGCTAGAGAAAAGCGAGAATGTTTGTAAAATGGGCAAGTGCTTTGGTCTTGTGTGGGTTGTGTGGTGAATTTCTATGGTCAAGTTAGCATGTATGTGAGAAAAACTAGATTATTTATCATCTGAACTCAGTTCTTAGCTGAAGGTGTGAAATTTTGATCTTTTGAGAAGTTACTACATAAATCAGAGATAATTTCTTGCTAATGCCCACTTCTCAAGTCCTGTTCACAGGAATGAAATATATGGAACAGAGACCTTATTAAAGGCTTTCATTCCTGATTGTGTCAAACATTTCTTTTAACAAATGCAGTCTCCTTGGTGACACAAAATCAACTTTCCTTTCTAAGCTGATAACCATAAACCACTCTTGGAAGTGGCCAAGGCAGAGCCATGAGTGATAATGACATTGCGTTAAAGATTTTTTGTTTTTTCCATGAGATTGAGTTTAAACACGACTGTCATATTAGGGGAAGACTAATTGCTTCAACAGGAAAGCACAGATATTGTAACCTCTCTGTCCTGAGTTACAGTTCCATGAGATGCAGCAAACATCTCTCTTGTCAAAAGAAAGATGTTCAGTTTCCTGCCTCTTTTTTTTCTTTTTTTCCCCCTAGCTCTCTGGTACTGCTCAGTGCCTCATGACTCAGGTGTTTGTCATGTTCTGCTTAATGAGCCAATCTAACTTACTAACAACCCACTGAAACAAACAACAACAAATAATGGTAGACTTTAGCCAGCTGTGTCAGGGAGCGCAAATCAGCTCATTAAGAGGGTCAGAGGAGGAAAGGTTGAAGTGAGACCCCTCTTCAGCAAGAATGAGCTATTACTTCACTATCAAGCAATCAGTTTTATAGTTAACTGTGCATGAAGCTACTTACAGATGAAATTTTATCAATGACTAATGTTGATAGGGAGTCCATCCTCCTAATTTCATTACTCACTCAATGACAGTCTGTTCTTTTTGTCTTCATCAACCATGTTGTACAAAGGCTACAGGAAAAAAATTCTCTAGCATGTTACCTAGCATAGTAACTCTGTGGATAATTTCAAGACAGTTTTAAATCTGTGTTGGAAACCCCCCACCTTCCTTTGTAAGTCTTGTGAAGGGGAACGAATTGTTTTCAAAAAATGTTAATATGATTCAGGAATGTATGAGAAGCTTGAGATGGAGAAAAATATTTCCATAGCTGCTGTTAGTGTGAAAGTAATTTTAGATTTCTTACTTGTTTACAATTATATCGGTTTATAGATGCCACAAAAGTAGCCCCCTTTTGAGTGAGTGTGAAATACCCTGTGTTGCTCTAAGGAAGACTTTGGAGGCTGGAAAGAGAAATAACCAATTAATTATGTAGACAATGAAAGCAGTATCAGTAGGAAGAACTGTTGTAATGCAGTACAGTTTTGTTTCAAGATGTTAAGAAAAATCCTAAATCTTGTTTAATGACTAATAGAAATGCAAATAGAAAAAAAATTCATTGTAGATTTTTTTCTGGAAATAATATCCCAAAATAGATTTTTTTTTTTTCAATTTAGGCTCTTTTGTGTTCAGTGTTGTGGGTTTTGCTTGTTGGCAGTGGTTCTTTGTTCTCCTAAATATCCTTAACTTCAGAGGCTGCAGTTGCTTGGATGTTTTTGAAATAAGCTTGTAGCAGACTTTTGGGTGGGAGGCAGGAGATGGTAGAATGAGGAAGGGTTGCACTTAGGTTTCTATCAGAACATTTTCAGTTTTCCCTCCTCTTTCTGTTAAAGCTCAGATGTTCTGAGAAATCTTTGGACTTTCATTTCTTATTGGCAGTCATAATTCAAATTGTATTCTTAGTCTGAAGGACTTGCAGTCATTCAGAATTCGTTCATTTACTTAAGTATTTTTAATGGATTAGACAGAATTTTTGATAAGTGATTCTATGCTCTTTATCCTGTTTGACTATAGCATAATCTTCTTAATGTGTCTCTTTTCTCCCATTACAGACTTAGATAATTTCTCTAAGATGACTCAGCCGTTTTTGAAATACAGAGTTGTAAAGGAAGAGTTACATGCAGTATGCTCTACATAGCTTTTCCCAACTTCTAAGATTTTTTTTGCATCCTTATGTACAGTTATCTCCATTTTCAATATAGCATCAGTTGTCTTAAACAGGCAGTCCTCCAGAGAATGAATTTTTCTTTTTAGCTTATCTGAGTTATTAAGCATCACTTATATCTAGGCTTTGAGGTCTAAAAATGACATGCTTCAAAATTTTCTTTGAAGTATTTAATTAGTCATAGATTCAAGCTGATAAAGCATTAGAAATAGGTTTTATAACTCTGGATACTTTTAGTAATATAAGTTCTGTTGATTCTTGAAAACATTTATGTAAAGCTTGTTACAATAGTCAGAGTAATTGATACATGACATTGCACATCTATTTAAATGTTTTTTAAAAATTCATTTTTAACAACCTTTCATGTGTTTTAAATTTACTTACTTTTTCTTTGTCTTTCTTTCTGTCTTGTAGTCTCAGACTATGAACTACGTGGGGCAACTTGCAGGACAAGTCCTGGTTACTGTGAGGGAGCTGTACAAAGGCATTAATCAGGCAACCCTTTCAGGATGCATAGATGTCATTGTGGTCCGGCAGCAGGATGGTACATACCAGTGTTCTCCTTTCCACGTCCGATTTGGGAAGCTTGGTGTATTGCGCTCTAAAGAAAAAGTGGTAAGTTCAGAAAGTGGGTCAAAATAAAGTCTTGAGTACTAGGGCATTCCTTCCCTCCTTCCTTCCCTCCTTCCTTCCCTCCTTCCTTCCCTCCTTCCTTCCCTCCTTCCTTCCCTCCTTCCTTCCCTCCTTCCTTCCCTCCTTCCTTCCCTCCTTCCTTCCCTCCTTCCTTCCCTCCTTCCTTCCCTCCTTCCTTCCCTCCTTCCTTTCACATTCCCAGTTAGCAGGCTGGTTTAGTCCAGAGCAGTTGCTCATAAATGCTGTACAAGGTGGTAGTTTTGGAATGCAAAACAGAACTTCTTGCAGTAATCTAAGGACTCTGCAAAAATACTATGAAAGAAAAACTTTGACAGCTCTGGAACTATGCAAAAAGACTAATACAAATATGTAGATTTCACAGTTTTAAAATGTTTACATGGGGCTATTTATTTACTTATCCAAGTATGCTGGGAAAAAAAAGTTTAATGCTATTTAACTGATCCCTGATGTAAGCAACTCTTTTTGGAATGTCTGAAGGACAAACAGAGCCTATGTGAAGTGTTGGTGACCTATTACAAATATTGCTCCTTGTTAGCTGTGTTCAAGGCTGATTTGCAGTAGAAAATGCAGTTATTAACATCTACAGGCAAATGAAAAGTGAGACTGAAGCTTCATTCGTGTGTAGGCGTGTTTGAAAGAGAACCTGGTACAATTTTCTGTCCAACCATTCTGAGATGGTGGTGCTACCCAAGCAGATTGTCCTGCCATCCCCTTCCCATAGGCTTTGTTAATCATGCCAAGAGAGTGAGTTGGATTGGGTTGGCTGGCAAATGGAGCTATTGTGGGGGGACTTTACTGTCAGTAAGGAATACTGTGTATGGCATGTGGGTGTGCTACCAAAAGACGAATTGATTTAAACAAGACAGGAACCCTCAGGATTATTTTCTGCTCTTTTAAGGAGCTAATGGTTATTGCAGGAAGCTACCCCTATCTTTATATTTTCATTGTGAAAAGAGAATAAAGTGAAACCAGAAGAGTGGTTAGGTCAGGGCATTTTTTGTTAAGGGTCAATACTGAGTTACATGCATTAAAGTTGTATGTTTGTCATAGTAACACAGGTGAGTAGCAGATTTTGTGTTTAGTTTATTTTTTGTTTGATGTCCCACGTGTTAGTGTTTATTTTAATGAGCTTGCTGATGACAAAGAATTTTTTTACCTTAACGATTTTGTAACAGATTACATTACAGTTTTCAACAGGGTACAGAAGGGGTGATATAGCTGTACTCTTTCTGACGTCTAGGCAAATGAGATATACTTACAACAGGAGTGGTCTGAAACTTGAGTTTGTTAAATGTCTTTAATTACACTTCTGAGTAGCTGAACCAAATTTGAGAGGTTTTCATCTTCTGGGTACCTCTAAAAAGCTGTTGACTAGTCAAAACATCTATTCTTGGTACCTGTTGTTCTAGACTGTCAGCGTAAATCTCAGCTTTTGCTTGTGTGAATGCTGCTGCTCCTTGTTTCCTCCATCCTGGTAGTTACTGTTCACACAGTTCTCTCAACAGGCAGTTGAGTGTTTGTTACTGCGTTGTGGATGCCTTTTTCTCTGGCATGTTATGAGGCCAAGATCAGTTGGTAGTCCCAAGATGTGTGGGAACACAAAGTATGTGTACCTGTGCTTCAACTTCAGGTATATACTGAGGTCTCCAGAAACCAATCTGAGATATAGGTACTAAAATTGGAGATGTTTGTGTGTCTAAACCAGCACAAAGAAAAGGTGAGGGTTTTTAAACTCATGTTGCTGAATTGGAAATACAAGAAAATATTTTAAAAATAAACAGTAGTGAAATATATATGATTTTCGGATCAAAATCAGTCTGTTATTGGGGGAAAAAGTGGTAATACTTTTATCTGGGTATAGTCCCCATGTATGTTTGGTTATTTACCTAATTTATCATCTCCTATGACTGGGTTTTCTTTGCTAAAAAAATACCTTTTTAGGATAATAAAAACATTATTCTCTGAAAAAAACACTATGGTTGCAGAAGGGTTGTGGTCCTGTGTCATACCCCCATAAACTCATGAGCAGGAGAATCTGCAGCACTAACTTGAGTTGCAGGAATAATTGTGGCAAGTCTCTTACCACTTTCAGACAAAGCCTGCCTCCAGGAGGCTTCCAGGTGGAACTTCTGGTATTCAGGATTCAGATTCATACCGGGCCCCAATTCAGATTGAGACTTGAACATACAAACAGTCTCAGCCGTTCCTCCATGAAATAAAGATCAGATAACAATTGTTTGGACAAGGTTCAGTCTTTATATAAGTTTATTATTTTCTTATTTTTCTTGTGGATGTTAGGCTCTCTGCCAAGAGCATGATGTATTTTGCAGGTGAGCAAACCAAAGACCATTGTGACAGACTTGTATCAGAAAGAGAGAGGAGAAAGGGACACCATTATACAGTGAAACAAAGTTTACTCTCAGAGCTAAGCGGACCGTGAGGTCAGTGCTTTCCCCATGATGAATTATTTACAATAAATTCTCTTTCCACAGATTGATATAGAAATTAATGGTGATGCTGTTGATCTTCATATGAAACTGGGTGATAATGGAGAAGCTTTCTTTGTGCAAGAAACCGAGGAGGAAAATGTAAGGACTTTGTGCTGCTTGATGGCTACAATGTAGTATTAACAGGGTAATCAGTTAAAAGTGCTTCCTACAGTGTTGTCAATATCCTCGCTTCTGTGAAAGCTAGATTTTCTGTAACTGAATCTTAACTCCTCTTTCATACACTGCCAACATGCTTGATGCTTTGTACAATTTTGCTGCTAATAGTAATAAAGTAATTATTTTTATTACTTAGAACATTATTTGGAAGGTGTGCTGAAGGAGTTAATTCATTTTTGTTGACTGCAGTTATACTGATTGCAGTGTCTTACAATAATTTTCGCTTTAAGTTATTGCAGCTTGTGCCTCTACTAATAAAAGTAGTCTATTTTTTGGACGTATTTTTGATTTGCCTGACAAATTTTAGCCTAGTTTTTCGCAATTTTATTTATGAAATTTTCACCACGTAACAGTAACTTCTTTGACTTGAGAATTTATTTCCCAAGAGTCTTTTGCAACTGGAAGCTAATGAGCCTCCGAAAAACAGGAATAATGGTTCATTTATACTCTGATTTCCTAAGGATATGGGAGCTATGTAATCTCGGTATTGGTCTGTCCCGAACTTTTGATTGCTTTTGAGTCTGTTGGCATTTTTCAGCAAGTCTGAAGGAAAGAGATTCTAAATACAAGGTTCCAAAAGGTTTAATGAAAAATAGTCAGAAGAGAGAGGAAAAAAATTTGTCTCAGAGAAGTAAAAGATAACGTGTTAATTCCCTCTTGTTATTAGGAATCAGTCTTTCAAGGAAATGAGATTGATCCAGTTTTTAGTTTAGGGTGCTATTTTTTTACCTTGGGGGATCAGAGGAAGCTCTCATATTGAAAGGAGTTAAATACAATTTAAAGTGGAAGGAGAAAATAAGCATTAGGACTCCAAATGATAACTTGGGGTAGGGATTCATAACACCTAAGTGAAAGGAAGGTTGGGTTCTGTGGCAGCATACACCATGATTAATATAAAAACTGAAAGCAGCTTTTTATAGATCTAGGCTGTGTCAGACATTGATGGGAACTGATCTGTATGACTTTCTGAAAGCAAGGGTGATAACCACTTCCTTTGTCCCCAGTACAGTGTTTTAAAGGAGCTATTGCACTTGCATAATACATTCTTTATAAAAAGAGTCCTTATCTGTGTATAATGTGTTCTTGAAAGCTGGTAATTCATGCTGAAAATATAGATCAAGTTTGCTACAAAGCAAAACTGAATTATTTTTACTGCTTTTAGGCATTTTTTTTCCTGCAACTGATCAACATCTTTGTTTGCCTCTTGAAGCTGTGCTTAAGGGATAAACCATAAACCTNTTTTTTTTTTTTTTTTTTCTTTTTTCCTTTGGAGGGATTCAGAAAGGTCCTTTAAGGGATCAGTCTTTGCATTTTTCACATCTTGACATTCAGAACTAATACCACTCACTTCAATCCATGTAAATCCGGACAATTTCCCAGCCAGTTTTTTTTTAACTTTTCCTGAGTGTTTTTTTGAATTTATCTATTTTGTGATTCTTGATTGTTTATCACTAATTGTGCAGAATATTAACTTCAGTTTAGGTGCTAGCACATTTGATTTCAAGGTTTTTCACAATGCAGAATCTGTGTGTCATCAATGTTGTATAAGGCTGTATTTTGTCCTCCTTTCTCTATTTGCTCTACTTTACAACCAGTGGAACAAAATTTATTCTGTAACTCTTAATTCAATGAAAATTTGAATTTCGTATTAAATAGCAGATAAGACTTTGAACACATCAAAAGTAATATCAGTGCTCTGGCTGTGTCTCATCAGTGTTCCTGACTAACCTTCTGCGCAAGACTTCAGTAAAATAACAGACATCTTGTAATTACTTCTATTCTCTACCATGAAATTGAGTTCCATAACTCTTTCTCTTCACTATGCAAATTCCATTCTCTTCTGCTTTTGTTCTACCTTGTCTTTGTCCCTTCACAGTGTGTTTCTTTCAGACTAGGTGTCAGTGTCTTTTCAGTTTCTTGTTATGATGTAAATAAACCTCAGGCAATCCATAGCTAAAGCTTGCCCTTCAAAGGGCAGTGGGTTGTAATTAGTTGAGGGTTGGTTGTTTGTATGTTGGTTTTAAGGTGAGTCGATTATAGTTGACTTTTTCTTTTTGAAAGACACTTTACATAAATAACATCTGACATGTATGGCATGACTGAAGGCACCTTCACCAATTTTGTGGGTACCACTGAACTGAGAGGAGAGGTAGACAGGTCAGAAAAAGAGCCACCACAGAGAGCCGGCTTGGCAGGTTGGGAGACTGGACCAACAAGATTCCCACAAGGTTTAGCCAAGATGCACGTGCAGTCTCACACAAGGGTTGGAAGCGCGGGCTGGCACACAGCAGTGCAGGCTGGGATCTGCCTGGGTGAAATGCAGCTCTGCATCACCTGGCCAGCAGCGTGCCCTGGCTGCAGTGAAGGCAAATGTGTCCCAGGTAGCATCGGCAGTAGCATGGCCAGCAGGTGGAGGGATGTGGGATTGTCCTGCTCAGCCTGGTGTATGTTAGATCAAGTCTGGAACGCAGTTCTGGTCTCCCCAGTTCAGGAGAGACATGGAAGATGGGAGAGAGCCCGGTGGAGGGCTGGAGAAATTGAAATAGAAAGAAAAGTTGCTGGAACTTGTTCTGTTGAGCCTAGAGAGGATTCAGGGGAATCTAACCACAGTCTTGCAGTACCTACAAGGTCGTTATAGAGCAGACAGAGACACTCTCTTCACAAGGCTGTCTAGCCATAAGATGGGGCAAAGGGCACAGGGGAAAATATCAGCTGGATATAAGGAAAATCCTTCTGTAGAAAAGCAATATAACACAGGAATAAGTTGCCTAGAGAAATGCTAGACTCCCTCACTAGAAATACTCAACCTTTGGCTTGACAGAGCCCTGGATAACCTAACCCGAGGCCCTGCTTTCGACAGAAGATTGGACCAGATGGTGTCCAGATGTCCCTTTCAACCTATACCTTCCCATGAATCTGTTTCAAAATAAACAGCAGTGGATTTAATTAGCCTTTTTAAATTAACGCATTTAATAAGCATGGAACTGGCATGCTCAAGGCAGATAACTTCAAAAACATTCCGCTGACCGGGTATTTGCTTTGCTGGCAAAATCAGTTGTTTGTGCCTGAAACTGTAAGAATACCAACATGCATTTTTCTGACCTTCTTGTAATCACTCTGGTGAACTTGGTTCCTTTCTAGATATCAGCTTCATACCATTAGGCATCTGTATGACTTTGTGTCTAAATATAGGTACAAGGTATATCTGTAGCTGACAACTGCCCTGTGTGCACAAAACAAAGTGGAAAAAAATAGCTTTTTCTTTTTAAATTTTTTTTTTCTTAGGAAAAAGTTCCTGCTTATTTGGCAACATCTCCAATACCCACTGAAGATCAGTTTTTTAAAGACACTGACAATCATTTGAAATCAGGTGAAAATGAGAGGACATGTGCAAACTCAGAAATTCCGCACTCTGCAGAAACAGAGACTGTATTCACTCCAGGTTCTGTGAAAAAGAAAAAAAGAAGAAGAAAGAAATACAAACAAGATAGCAGGAAAGAAGATCAGATCTCTTCTGCTGGGACTGAAGAGATTTTCGAAATGGAAATAAGCTCAGATGATGAGAAAAGTGTACAGCCCCTAAGGTAAGCTCTTAGATAGTTGCTGTTTTCACTGTTGTCGCTGAACATTTAAAAGGTGACTTGTTCATTTCCTGTATGCAAGTATTGGGTAAGTTTTGGTAGGTTCTGCCTAGGCCTTTCCTCAAGCAAACAAACAAAACTCCAAACAGGTATCTTCCAAATCTTCACAGATTGGTCTTAAAGTTGGGCCATTTTTTAATGGGCATGGAGTGCAGTTGAGCCCGTTCTGGGGGGTGAAGGAGTGTTGTTATGATCTGTTGTGTGACTGAGAAAGTTCCAGTGTAATTTCTGTGATGAGGCAGAGTGATCTTCTAGTCTGGTAGCCTCTAGGTAGACTGCAGTGTAGAATGCCTGTAATACACCGCATCTGAATTTGGCTTCTCTGTAATCTGAAGTTCACCTTGGCAACTGAAAGCTACATAAATGAATGTACCTTCACTTTAGTAAAGAGAATTCTTTATATGTGTGTGAAGAGGAGGAGAAAGAAAAGGAAGGAAGAAAAATCAATCCTGTATTTTGAAGTGGATAAACTCTTATTAAAGTGGAGCTTGTGCACATACTAATAAGCTGAAGAGGTCTATAGGGTAACAGGAAAGACTAAGGTTATAGATGAAAGCTATCAAGCATATAAATGCTTCAAATCCAGGAAAAGCCTACTCATCAGGACTTGGTTTTCAAAGAAAGCTAGATATTTCACTGGACAGCGTTGTTGTTAAATATAATACTGTCTGAATAAATTCAAGATCAGTTTTGGGAATTGCAAGAATGTTTTGTTGTAAGAGAATAAAATACAACTGAAAAAACTCCATCAATATGGATCTTCAAAGGAGTCTCAAATTTAGTAAGTACCAGCCAAAAAGGTTAGTGCAACAGAAAAACATGAATCTGTTACCATACCTATGACCAGCAAAACACAACAAAATCTGGATTTAAAAGTGATTTTTAGAGTGTCTGTGGCTTTCTTAGTTAATTTGCCTTATTTTATTAGTGTCATATTTATGTCAATGAATTGTCATTCAGATATTCACTGCTCTGGTTAAGTCTGGAAATTGGCATTTTGTTTCGTTTGAAATTTTTATCTTTTTTTTCAGTTTAAGAAAAGGAAAACCTTTGCTCAGTCTTTAGCATGCAGTTATTAAGACAACAAAAAACTTATCATAGTAAAACCATCAAAACTAAAAATAACCATCAAATACAGGAAGAGAGAAAATATAACCCAGTAGTTGTTTATTCTTTATTTAACATATCATTACAAATGTATGAGGTATTTGGGAATGTCATGTTAATAATGGCTACTTTCATCCAATGTTTAGGATTCAAATTGCTATTCTAGCAATTATCTTACTTTGTCTAGAAATGAATTAAAAAATGGTGTGTTTGACCTAAATGTCGAATGCTTAGTCATAGCTGAACAGACCATGGTGTTTTCATCAAGTTTATTCTCTGGTTTTATTTTTTGTACCCTTTAGAATGAAAGTTTGGCAAGGCTCTTTATTTGTAAACTTTTTTTTTTAAGTGTATAAGCAGAAACAGCAGTAGAAATACATTATCAGGCAGAGTGTTGTAAAGTGAAAACAAGGTGATTTTGTAAAAGAATGGTGTTTTCTTGTGAACAGCAGGTAAATGCAGGACTGAAACAGAAATACATTGTAGTGGTGAAGGCCCAAATACAGTAGGTTCATGGCTCTATGTCCGTTAGTGAAGTTTATGTGCTCTCATTTCAGTGGGCTACCAGGGCAGGAAATAAAATCCCTTGCAGCAGGCATGCAGTTGTTTTCTTCCCAGCTAAAGATACAGTTGTGAAAAAGCGTTCATAAGTTTTCTTTCCAAACCCTGTGGGCATGTAAGTTGGTATCAGTAGATTGGTTTGGGATCGTTGTGTTTTGGTTGCTTGCTTTTTTATTTTTTAGTTACAAATGTGTGGCTCTGAAAAGGAGGAAGAAAGATGAGAAATTAGAAACTTAACTGTTATTAGATATAGCTTCAGATTTCAAAGTGAAACTAGGAAAGGAAAAGGGAGGTTGATGTTTTAGCAGGAAGGTCAAAAATTCAGTCACAGGTGCCAGTATGTAATGTCTTATCTCTTTCTTTTTTTATACAGTAGAAAACAAGCTGTTTCCTGTTTCTTGGGAAAGTCTAGTACCAAGTGTTTATCAGCTTTTTTCAAAATATGACCTTTGTCTTTTCCAGCTATGATTTAGATATGCTAGTAGTGCTGGACTTACATAAAATAATACCAGTAAGAGAGAGATTACAGTATGTACAACTCAGAAATACAGGGCATTATTTCTCCAGTGCTAAGGGTGTTAAAGGGTTAAAGTAGTCTATCTCTGAAATATTTTATATTTATTTAGACTATACGTAAAGTGGACAACAATGAGAAGTGGCAGTACTGTTTATAAATATTGCAAAATAAATAGCTTAGAATTGATAGTGCAAACTGAAGTTACAAGTTGGTGCATACTAATTTTCCACTTGAATTTTCAATAATCTTCAACTGAGTTTGGATTTTTAACTTTTGTGTTTATCTGCTTACCGGTTAAATTTGGTTATTTGGATCCTTTGTATGAACCCTTTTTGTTGCTAATTTCCAGTGAATAAAATCTGTTCAGTACCACACATTTCATCTTGCCTCCCTCCCTGCTGAAGTGAAAATATTGAAGACCTCTCTAATAATTTTTTTTTGTTTACTTAATTGTCCAATCATAGCTTTTTTTCCTCTTCTGAAGATACCTAATACTGCCTGCAAAGATAGTATGAAACATATTTCTGTCACACTTAGCTTGGTTTTTGAATACAAAGGATGTACGGTCGCTGCAGTTCTCATCTTAAGTCAGGCTGCATCATCAGGTTTCATAAGAATACTACCATGGAATAAGAAGTGGAGGTACAAAGACATTTTTAGAGTTCAGCATTTACCATAATCCAGACTGTTCCAAATGAACAACTTGTGCAAATGAGGTAGATCACTGTAGCTACTTAGTGTTTAATTGAGTAAGCATGTAAATTCTAAATATTTACACATTTGATAATAGCAAAATATTTTCTTTCCTCCATCATAAGAGAAATGAGCCATTAGCATTGCAAAACAAATCCAGTGCAACTGTGCACTGGAATACAAATAGTTTTTTCTTTCATAATAATGGCTTAAAATAATTTCTATTGCATTTTGCACTCAAATTCCAGGCACGTCTTCTGTGTATTCTTATATACTGTATAGCCATGATGTCCTTGATCTAACCTCAAACAAGTTAGTTGTATCTGGAGAATAGGTATTTATTTAGTTAAATTCAGAAAGCTGTAAATGATCTGAAGTACTTTATGATGGTAGTATTTAAAGGGGACTTCTGTGTAAAATAGGGTGTGTGCCTGTTCAGTGGGTCTTGCTGTTGGTTGTATATTGAGTAGACTTTCCAGTGCAAAACAAACCCCACTGTTCAGAAAAGTGCAGTATTTTATGTCCTTGTTGTAGTTGATGTTAATTTGTAAGCTCTTGGGTAAACTGTGATGCTAGTACCTACCCCTGGTTTCTTACTGTTTTGGTTTGTCAGATGTACGTTGTCAAAACTAACCTTTCTAGTTTAACTTTTCCAGTGATTTTAAAGTTCACATAGTAAAGTTTATGTGTAAAAATTTATGTTCATCTTTGTGTTTTGGTAGTATTATCTGCCTGTGTAGAGTAAAATCACCATTATCCATGTAGAGTAGTATCATTTATGCTACTGTGATTTCTTCAGTATTAAGTTGCAGGAGTAATAGATTTTAAAATTTGCAATATTTTCAAGTATTAATAGTAGTTTTTAAATGCATTTTAAGTTATATAAAGGTGTTTTGCAAACAAAAAATCCTTCAAGCTATACACTCCTTACTTTTGCTCTTAGATTTTTTTTTAATAACATCTATGTAATTTTTTTTACTGAATTAGTAAACACAGATTTCTTATAGGTGACTTAATGTCTTATGTGTCTCCACAGAGGATCCTCAAATTCATCACCAAAGGGTGAAGAACAGAAAGAATCTTTGATTTATCATTCGAAGGACCATTACCCCTTATCTGATGGAGACTGGTCTCCTCTGGAGAAGTAAGTCACTTTGTAATGTCATCATTTGTATAATGATGAGTAATTAAAAAAAAAATTACTATGCCTTTTTATTCATTTTCCTCCTGATCTGTAAAACTATCAAGCTTGCCCAACTTCTGTGATGTTTAATGCAGCACTTGATACTAATTTGAAATTTTGTGAACTTTACCAAATGTGTTATTTCACTGTTAAAGAGAGGAAATACAGTTAATAAGATTTCCTCAGGCTGAGAAAGGTATGGGCAACGAGTATGTTCCCTGTGATTCACCCTAGCATAAGCAATACTTGATCTGCCAGAACGCAGAAGTGATGAGTATGTAAGGTACATTTTCCTGTGTGAAGTAATCCAAATTGCTCAAGGTAAAGCTAGATCCTAAACTTGAATCATATTCCACTTCAGAACAGGAGATTTGCTGGAGTTCTGGTGTCTTTCGTTGTCCAGAGATACTGAAATCAGCATCAGTTGACTGTGGATTCTTAAAAATGGCACTATACAGGTTGCCAGTCAGTTTTCACTGTGACCAGGGCACTTCTGGTTGTGCATTCAAGTACATTCTTCCGTTTCTGATGCTCATGCTATTCCTCTTGCATTCAGTGTGTAGATTTTTCAAGGCCCACACTTTGGGTTTCACCACTCTAACCTCAATATATGCATAAGAAAGCATTCTGTGCATATATGGTAGTATTTGAGGTAAATTTTGTGCTTTCCCTGAACCCTGGACATACTGGAGAGGGCATATGTCTCACGTAGCATGCTAAGTAGTATCTTGATTCATCTGAACTCTTTGGCAAGTGTCTAGTTCTACTGCTTTTCAGTTTGATGGAGGAATCTGCCTCATAGCAGGTACATTCACAAGGCCAGTGAGGATTACTGGTCAGCCTTCCATGATGGCTGTTGTTGCTTGGTACCTGCTCAGTGCACAGGTACCTGTTCTTCTATATCAGCGGATGGTGGTGCAGAATAGAAGAGTTCAACCTTCAGCCAATATTTTTTGAAGTGTGTATGATTTCCCTGCTTCAGGTGTTTGCAGGGCTGTGGCCTCGGTGGAGTCAGAATGTACCACACCATCCTTGGTGCCTGCTAATTCCCCCAGTGCATAGCTCATTAATGAACAGAAGCAGTTCGACAGGAAATCCCATTATCATTCCTTTCTATGTTTGGGCTGACAACCACATCCTCAATTACACTTAGTGAGATGTAGTCTTCAAATGTTCCCCAAAGGTTTGTGGTTTGTGACTGAAAAGCAGTCACAGTGTTTGACCCTAAGGACTGGCACGTTGCTGTGTGGATTATATCACTAAGATGACTGTAGCATGGAGGCTGATACTCATTTTCAGTTTATAAAACTCTGAGCTAACATAGACTAGCAGGTTATATCTGGGAACGATGATTCATGCATCTCTTCTCATTTATGTATTTAGGGGCTAGTCTGCTGTAATAACTTGTTTGTGCCTCATGTGAGGCACCTAGGCTTTTCACAGTTCTGGGGTTGTTTTTTAACAAAAAGCTACCCAGTGCACATTGCAGTTCAACAGAGAAATCGGCAGTTTTCCTTTCTGTCTTTGTGTTGGGTGGGGGATTCTTTCACATAAGCCAGCTAGGAGGAGAGAAATTTTGCTTTAAATTACTTCTCCTAAGCCATCAAAGAAAGATTTTATCATGTAGCTATCGTACAGCAGAAGAGAAATGGGAGGTTTTAATAACCTCCTTTTCGGAGAACTGAAAAAGCTAACTAGTTCTGTTGGTTGTCTTGCTCTTCAGAACCCTTGCAGGGAGCACAGGTCCTCTCCATGAGGACACTTCTGTTTTTCCTACACAGCATAATAAGATGGAAAGCATGACCATTAAGCATTTGATACCTGAAGCCATCAATGTTCTTCCTGTTTTAACAGGCACTGTTGGCATGACTAGGTCACTGTTACAAGCACGGGCCTTTTGGCTAAACACATCTGCGTGAGAGTGACAGTGAAGAACATAACATACCTTGGGGGAAGTAGAATAGACTTAGGGTCCCAAATCCCTGAAATATTCAATCTTTTGCAGGAACTGCTGAATATTAAGAATTAGGCTTTGAAACAGGTTGATATTGTGCTTGGCGTCAAGTTGACTTGTGGTGTAGGTGGAATAAATTATTTGACACGTAGGGAAAGTTAGTTCATATTCTTCCTGAAAACAAAGGTGTACATGTGTTTTCATCAGTGTGTTGCTTTAAACAAGCCTTTCTAACAGTACAGAAAATGTGATTCCTGCATGACATTGTTAATGGAGAAATGAGGGGGAAGATACTGGTTTTCTTTTTGTGTCCATGGGTGATGAAGGCTGGAAGTCGACTGAGATGACAACTCACCATTGTGGAGATGTTTAAATGTCCTGATATCTTGGATTTTTGAGGTGTCCTCTCAGAGCAGTATGAGGGATTCATACTGGCTGGATTGTGATCTGTATGATGTCTGTTTTTGCAGTCTGAATTGTGATCACAGTTTAGTCCTGTATGATCCTACAAAACCTGACTTCCTCAAACCTTCAGAAGTTTGATGTATGGTACTGAATTAGCTAACTAATCCTTGCAGGAATTATGTATGGAAAAAAAAAAATCTGTAAATTAAATACCTGTAGGGAGTTACTTTAAAATTTTCAGTATTAAATCATTGAAAAACCCAAGTTGGAAGTGACCTCAAAAGTTCATTTGGTCCAATCTTTCATGGGAGAGGGAGCCTCAAAGAGATTGTCTAGCACCCAGACCAGTCACAAATTACAAGTGCAACGAGTGCAAAGGCAAGTGTGAAATCCTGTACTGGGATGACATAACCAAAGAGCCCAGGACAGGCTGGGATCTGTTTGGTTGGGAGCAGCCTTGCTGACCTGGGGGACAACAAGCTGAGCGTGAGTCAGCAGAGCGTGGCTGCAGCAGCAAAGGCAAGCTGGATCCTGGGCTGCAGCCACAGGGGCATTAGTGGCAGAGACAGAGATGTGATTATTCCTTTCCTCCTAGTGCTGGTCAGGCCACACATGGAGGGCTGTGTCCAGTTCTGGTCCCTACAGTTTAAATTCAGCTACTGAGGTTTCTTTATATAAATGCAAACCATAATATGTTATGAATGTCGAAGTGTAAAATGAGCAGCATTTCTATAATATGCAATATAATTGCCCTATTCATGGAAGGGTAGACAAAACCTTGTGTTTCCTTTAATCTCTAAAGTGCAAAATTATTTTGAAATCACTCCTTCCTAGCTTTTTGTAGAGTGTTCTTCTGGCTTAAAAGTAATCTTGACTGAAGTAAATTTCAGAAGTCTGTTTCTGATTTATGGATAATAACCACTGTAGGAAAAATAGGATGGATTTTAAAGGTCACGTAGTCCAAACACATCTGAAGGAAGTTTTCAAGTAATCTCCTTTCCCTCTCCTAAATGATCTTCTGAATGTTTTTTTCCCTGCATTGGGAATTGATGTTGTTTTGCGCACTTGTAAGTTAGGTTTGCAAGACTTTTATTACTCAAGTCTCTGCACAGCAAGCTGAAATGCTATATTTTTACAGAGGTAAGGAACTTAAAGCTATTTTCTGCCTTACTGTTAGATAAACTTTTTAGTTTTGCTCTTGTTTTGTTTGAAAAATGGAACATGGGCTGAGGGGAGAGCTATTCCTGCACTGCAGATGCAGTGCAGGAATCTGTTTAGTGTGATCACTATGTAAGTCCTTTAATGTCTTTAATGTGATTTTGGTTTTAACCTAATTTCTCACCGTTTGAAAACCCTGCTGGGCTTCTTGCCATGTTGCCAAATAATTGAAGCTCTGTTAAGCTGTTGAAAACTCTACCAACAGTAGCTGCACAACAAATGCATTAATGCATTTTAAACACTAGCTTTCTTTTTTCTTTTTTTTTTCCTTTTTTTTTTTAATTCTTATTGATTTGGTAGCCCTTTCTCTGAGCAAGTCTGCCCTAAAAGTGATTCAGAACTAGAAGTTAAGCCTGCTGAGAGCTTGCTCAGATCTGAATCTCACATGGAATGGACATGGGGAGGATTCCCAGAGTCAACCAAGGTAAATATCTTTATTGTCTCTAACTTTGTAACTGGGTTTTGGCATGTTTAAGACTGTCCTATGAGAGGATTGGAAATCTGCTGCTGTTGTTCAGAAAGATACAGCTGAAATGGGGAAGTAGCAGCCCCTTGTGGCAGGCAGGCAGAGTCGGCTTTGTTGAGTTCAAAAGCTGCTCAGCAAAGTAATCCCAGAAAACCAAGCAGTGAAAGTCTGAAATTTTTGAGTTTTTCGTTAGAACCTGAAGGAAACAACTTAAGATTATTAATTTTCTTTATTGTAGAGTAAGTTCTAGTTCATTCCAGAGGAACTGTAGCCTTGATAAGAGTAAATTTGGTATCTAACAGAGGCCCTGATAAATCCACACTTACGGTTCTTCCTTGCTGTAGTTTGGTCAAGTCAGCGCTTCCTCTGTGCCAGTTTCTTTACTGACCTCGTAAATAAGCTCATAGGAAAATTCTTTTGCAAGGAACTTTGCTAATATGGCGGGACATGTTTTATGTTGCTAAAATACTTGTTTAAGTTATTTTCTGGTTTTCCTGTGTGATGAGAACTTGTATCATGAGTTTAATTTTTAGAACAGAATAAAACAAACAGGTGAAGTGAAAGGATTGACTAGACTTTTGTTTTTCAGATAAGTAAGAAAGAAAAACTGGAACATTGCAGAACAGCTACCATTACTCCATCAGAGAAGACTCATTTTAGGGTCATCCTCAGCTCTGATGAAGTTGAAGACGATGATGATGTGAAAGATTCTGTCTGTACAGTACTGAAACCTGAGCCAAGAACTCATCCTCTCCTTAAGCAGATGGATGTTAAAGACTCTGTTGCTTCTGCAGTTGTAGAACCGCACGTTCCGTTACCATTGGATGGTGATCATCATTCCAGAATATTGGTGGATCCTTTACCAGAAACAAAACCAACAGCAAAAACTGATTCTCCTTCAAAGAAGAAAGGTATGGAATAAAACTCTTGCTTCTTGCCCTCAGTGTGATCTACCAAACTTGAGGTCATACTGGAAAAAGTGTAAATGTACCTTTTTGGTTTTTCCTATTTAAAATTTTATCTGACTAAAATTATAATGAAATTCTGGAACTTAAAAATTATACAAATAAGTCTGAATCTTCCATGATTGTGTTTGTATTTAATGTGTCTGGGTAACTTCATCTTAGTAATCTTAATTGTTAAATTAACAGGGGTGCATAAGCGAAGTCATCATCAAGGCCCTGATGATATTTACTTGGATGACCTCAAGGCTTTGGAACCTGAAGTTGCAGCACTCTACTTTCCCAAAAGGTAATTTTGAAGTAAAATGCTGTAAGTCTGGGGTAATTCTGCAGTTGCATTACCTGAGTTATTACATGTGTTATTTATTTACCAGTTCTGATAAAAGAATTGGACTTCAGATTTTTAGGCTTTTGTGAAGTATTCAGTACTTATCTCATTGTGAAAATTCTAATTTGACAAAAAACACATTGAAAGATCACATGGGAGGTGACTACTGAGGGTTTTCCTCTGTGGAACCTGTATGTTCTACAGACACAAAGGGGAGTGCGTTTAAACTGCATTTGTACCAGTACTCTTGTTCAGCTGTATTTTAGCCTTTTCAGTGGATCAAACGAGCAACTCCACCCTTAAATGACAATGTGATTTCTTTTTAATGTCATTTTTCTATTGTACTTTTTGCAACAGACAGTGTTCTAAAAACACTAAAAGCAGTGCCCTTTTTTCCCTTTTTCTTACTTTGAAACTTTCTGGGCAAGATGGAGGAGCACAGTATTATTCTAGAGAAATAGAATGTAGAGGATGCTTTCTTCATTTAAATCCAGTTTAGGCAAGAAATGCAATTATTGCCCAATTTAGGGGAATGTTAGGAGAACTGGAAGCAGTCTGCCAATATTATGAAGGGTTGGTGCGATTATGTGTGCCTGAGTTTTTTGTTTGGTTGTTTTAAGTTTATGTTGTGAAATGATGTAAAAATGAAAAAGCAAGATTTTTTTTTTTTTTTTTTTTGAGTAATCCTATAGTGTGCTCTGTAACCTAAGATCTGTACATTTTTTTGCAAGTAAAGTACTTTTCACTTTCCTTTAGTGATTCCGATCCTGGCTTCAGGCAGTGGACAGAGTCAGATACCCTTTCTGGCTCGCAGTCTCCGCAGTCAGTGGGAAGTGCTGCTGCTGACAGCGGTACAGAGTGCATGTCTGATTCTGCTATGGACTTGCCTGATGTTACACTTTCGCTTTGTGGAGGTCTCAACGAAAACGGAGAGATTTCTAAAGGTATGGGAAAGACTAAGGTATAAAGAGGAATAGAGCTCAGGCAGCTAAACAAATCAGGTGGCTTGAATGCTCCGATTTCCTCCTTACAAAACTTTGGCTTATTACTATGCTCATGTTGAGAAAAAGGAATAGAAAATCTTGTTTTTCTAAAATTCTCGAGCATTTGCCAAGCAGAGATAGTAGAATTTAACCTCAGATTAATCAAGAACACTTGATGTCTTGAGAAGGTTTGTGTCTCCTTTTTTGTACTAAGTATTATTTATCTGACCAACTACATTGATTTCTGGCTGCAAGTCCTTGCTTAGTCCTATATAAATCTTACTTCTTTCCAGTTGCCTGATAATTTTTCTTCTTTTTTCTGTTTTTTCAAGTGATTAAAAACCCCTTTGTGTTGGACTATGTTTTCTGCTCTACTTCTCCTGTCCTAAGTGATTGTTAACTTCTAGATTTTTACCAGCTGATTCTTCTCTCTTAATGCTTTAGTCTATTAAATATTGAAGTTTTATGTATTTTTGAGGGAGCTTTTGGGAACATAAAATCTTCATGGACATGTACTGCAGTGTTTAATTATTACTTTTTTAAATGGTCATCCAGTCTCTAATACATTAAGTGAAATTTAGGTGCTTATTAATAAAGGCTCAGGACTGTTCTCATGGTAACATGGTAGTAATGTCGAATTTGATTGGAAAAAAGGATGTCTTGATTGCAGGGCTCTTGCACTAAGTCATGGATTTCTGCAAACATGTATAGGAACTAGTTGTGAAAATGCTAGTTAGAGATAATAGTAGTTTATCAAACCTGAAAAGCTGACATCACCCTTCCCCCTCTTCTTTTAGTGTAGTATGTTAGCCCCTTACCTGCCATCATAATTTTTGAAGAAAACATGCCTAGACAAGCATGGCTTTCTTTTGCCAGCCTTTGAACTGAATTAGTTCCTCCTTATCCTTCCTGTTCCAGTTTCTTAATGCTCTTTACTGTGACTGTTGAAGTGATACAAGGTGTTTTCTGTAGGGAGGAGGCAGTCACAGGACCCTTGACAGGTAGGCCACGTTAGCACATCTTCAGTGATGCTACAAAGATCAGCAGAGACGCTGAAATGGCAGAAGGGGTTTTCCTAGATGTAACTAATCAGATATCTTGGGATTTTATATTATTATTTTCTAATTTAAAAAAATCTCTTTCTGTTGCAGAAAAATTCATGGAACATATTATTACTTATCATGAATTTGCTGAAAACCCTGGACTCATAGACAATCCTAATTTGGTAATACGGATTTATAACAGGTAAATTCTCTGTGTCATGTAATTAGGTCATAGAAAATCCCATTTCAGATCTGGTCTCTGAAGTGAGCACATTTCTCAGCTTCCATTGCAATTTGTGTGTGAATCTGTTTGAACCAAAGATTTGCATTTAATTTAGCTTTAGCTTAAGCGAGATTTTTTTTTTTCTGCAATTGCCACTGATGCTGAATTGTGTATATTAAAATTACTCTGCTTGCAGAAAATGTAAGTATTAGTGGTTGGCTGCAAAAACATATTTTCATCAACACAACTTCAAGTTCTCATGCTGATATTTATTGATCTGTAGTCAGATTTTGTAATATCTTATCAATAACATGTTTTTAAACAGGTATTATAACTGGGCGTTGGCTGCTCCGATGATTCTGAGTTTGCAGGTGTTTCAGAAGAGTTTGCCTAAGGTAAATAGATAAATGCATACTTTGAAAATTTTGTATGTAGTAACACCTGATTATCTCTTTGTTTTTCTATACAAATTAAAAACACATCTGATTTTTCAGGCTACTGTTGAGTCTTGGGTCAAAGAGAAGATGCCAAAGAAGTCTGGAAGGTGGTGGTTCTGGCGCAAGAAAGAAAGCATGACTAAGCAGGTGACTGAGACCTACTGTGATTTTTTTTCAGTTAGGTGTTAAAAGATAAAAAAATTGTTATTTGTCAGAAGCACCTCAAAAGACCACTCATACAGCTCAGTGTCACTGATGGCCAGCTGAGGGTTGCAGTAGTTGTAGCTTCATGTGTTTATTAGCCTTAAATACTGCATCATTGTCTGGTGTTATTAGTTGCTTCAACAAAATTGATTGTATCTGACTGTTGCACATTATTCTTAAAATTCATTCTTCTAAGCCCTAAGCACTTATCAGAACTACTCTTCGGTCACTGCAGTATGTTTTAGAAACGTTCACACAAGTAAATAGGTAGGTGCTGTGCTACATAATGGTCAAGCTGAGACACACCCCATTTTAGGCTAAACTAAGCTTTCTAAACCTTGAGTATGGGCCTTAAACTTATTTCCCCACAAAAAAGCAATTTATAAGCGTAAAGCTTGACAGCTCCTTTAAGGGTAAATTCATCGCCTTAAACTAGTAGTTCTCAATTTCTGGCACACAGAGTTTTGTTTCCTGAAATAATACAAAGCTTTAATAGGTAATTTCTTCATAAGCATCCTTTTGTTAAATAATTTTTAGAAATTATTATGTAGAATGGTGATTCTGAGACTTAATATAGTTTATGTACTATTTTGGTAGCTGTTTTTAACTTGGCTTGTTTTAAAATGCTTAAAATGTCAATATGTTCTTTATTATCATGTTGCTTTAGATACCAGAGGCAAAAGAGGGGAAAACTGAGACGCAAAGAGCAAATGAACTGCCGGCAACTATAAAAGAGCAAGTTAATAGTAGGTGTGTTCCTGTCTGAAGACTTCTTTGTGGACTGAATACTGCCTTCTTTTCCTTTTTTTTCTTTTTTCAAATGAAGAATTCAGTAGTAATGTACTGTGGGAAGAAACATTTTCCTGCAAGCTACTGAAGAGGAACCAGATGTGTATAGCAAATAATTCAGAAAAATAACGCGGCAGCAAACATTGTAGGAACTACAAATACACTACAATTATTTCCTAAATCCTATCGTGTTTATTTCTTAAATCATAACTGACAGAACAAATACATACATGGTAACCTTTATCAATAGGCCACTGCTCTGTAAATACAGTGATACTGTTTCTGATACACTTTGTATTACTTTTTTTCTTTTGTGAAGGCCTAATATTGCGCGAATAATTTAAACCATGTGGAATGTTTTGTAACATTAAATAATTGAAACAATAAAATAGTATTAATCACAATGCACATGTTGCCCAAGTTGTGGTAGACAGCTTTTAGTGCTTAGCACAAAACTCTCCCATTCTAGGGTACTTACTATGCATATGCATATTCTTGCATGATTTTGCAAAGGTACTTGTAAATGTTGGTGTCTTAAAGATTTAAAGAACTAAATATATTGTGATTTAATACTTTGGAGAAACGAAATGCTGCTTTTAATCTTGAAATTTCTAATAAGCGGGAAAGTAAGTCTGTGAATAACTTTTAAAGGTGAGCTACTCCACTGACTTACCACCTCCAGTTTAAATGACGTAGTAACTGAGGCAGCTTTTTTTAAAAACGAAGCACTGCGATCCATTCAGTGTCCCTTTTCGTCTGCAGTTTACTTAATCCATCAGCACAGTATTAGTGACCACTCGACACTGTGTCTTTACTAAACCCATTGTGTGTGGAGCCAGCTGGGAACAGTCACATTTAGAGCTCCACCAGTACTGGCATTACAAGTCTTACTTGCTTACTGGCATGTACTGGCTTTGTCTGGGCATTCACTAGACTGTGGACTTCCTTACTCTGTGCTATCAGGTAGCAGCAAATCCTCAACATAAGCAGAAATTACTCTGGCATAAGCATCTTACTCTGTTAAAGAAGGATTTTATGTAGCTTACATTTATTCTGGTTGATGTCGTGTTAGGCCTCCAGAGGATGATTCTTCTAGTGATGAAGCATCCCAGGAGTTGAAGGAATCCCTGAAAATGGATTCTGCCCCAGCAGAGCATCCACCCCATGGGAATGTTACATCTTATAAGAAGTCACTTAGACTGTCTTCGGACCAAATAGTAAGTGACACGCCTATCTTGTGCGTAAGATGCTTCATAATCCTTAAAAAAAATTCTTTAAAAAGAAATTTAAAGTGTATTCCTGTGCAAGGGTAGGCAGCTGCAGGGAATTTCTGGTAGGTTTTTTTTCTGTTGTGTTTTTTTAAGAATCAGTTTGAATTAAAAAATAGTAATTTCTTACGAAGTTCTATAATCAAACTTCTGTATTAAGATGTTGCCAGAAAAAGTCATTGTTTGCTTCTGCAGTTTGGATCTCCTGGGATCTGCACATCTGTGTAAGACCATACATTTAAATTGCTGTGCAGTTTATTCACTGTGGTCTAACTTACAAGTTAGTTCTGCTGTCTAAGTTTCATCAGGGAAGAATTTTGAGGAAAGCATCCACTAAGTGGAAGATACAGTTGTATCCTGTGGCAGACTGGGAGTTCAGTTTGATAGTGCTGCGAGTCTGCTGTGATATCAAGAATAGAAGTGGCAGAGAGTGAAATATCTGCTGCTGTAGGCAGACACAAGAACTGCGGACATACACATGTACCCAGACCGTAACAGACTGACAGCAAAACCGTGCCAGTGTTAAACCATGGTTCACTCTTAGAAGAGTTAATCAAAATAGACAAGGAAGAGTATATGAGCCATTTTGTGCAGCTCATTTATGATTCTAAAATCACAGAATAAAAATTTTAGAGGGAGTGCAGCTTACATTTTCAGTTATTTTTATTTTACAGGCAAAGTTGAAGCTTAGAGATGGCCCTAATGATGTTGTATTTAGTATTACAACCCAGTACCAAGGGACTTGCCGTTGTGCAGGAACAATATACCTCTGGAACTGGAACGATAAAATCATAATATCGGACATTGATGGAACAATAACCAAGTAAGTATCTTAGGGGATTTTCTTTCTTTTCTTTTGTTGGTTTTTCTTTTTTTTTTTTAGTCTTGCTTTATTGATCCTATCCTGTTTTTCAAAACAAGGTAAAGAAACTTTATTTAAGACAACTATTAAAAGATGTTCATTAACAATCTTGCTTGGGTTTTAATTTGTACTTGCCTTTAAAGCAAACTTGAAAATGTCTTTTAGAGGAATAATGCCAAGATGATGGCATTTACCCTGTGATTGTTCCCTCTTTTAGACTTCTCCAGGTTTAGCAGCCACAGGTTAACTTGGAAACTGAATTGTATTGTATGACCCCACAAATTGCTTTGTCTGGACTAGTTAATAATTCTCTTTTTAAATAGTTTGGACCTTCAGCAGAAATATTTCTGTAAATACTCTTTCTAAATTATATGTTCATTAGTGGTTGTCTTTAACAAAACTCATATACCACGTGTCAGGTACCTTTGATTCTCCTTGTAGGTCTGATGCTTTGGGACATATCCTCCCTCAGTTTGGGAAGGACTGGACTCATCAGGGCATTGCAAAACTCTATCATTCCATAAATGAGTGAGTATGCAATCTATTAAACATTCAGAATTTTCTGGAATATGGAAATTAATGTATAATTTATTAATTGGATAGTTGTTAATAATTATGCAGTTTATTAAAATGTATTGGTCGAAATGTTGGAGGTGAGCTACTTCTGTCATACACAAATGAAACAAAGTTCTTTCCACAGATGTATACTTTTACAGGGATGCAAGCCAGCACTTTTACTAGCTCCCTTCTCACCCATTCCGTTCTGCATTTTAGCTTTTAAAAACTGTGTGTAATATTTTCATGAAAACAAAAGAGAACCATAATAGAAATAATTTCTCAAACATGCATGTCTTTTTTCCACCAGCTCAGGTTGGTCACAAAGCCTTTCAGAAGCATGGTATATAGCATAAATTTAAAACTAAATAGTGTCCTTCCAATGCATAAGTGTTTTCTGATTTAACGGGTTTGCTCCCAAAGCCAGGTGAATGCTCCATAGGTTAGATTTTATGTTTTGGAGCAACTTGATACTGGCACAAAGGGTAGGTTGGTGTCCAGGGTCAAGTTTTCTGTCATTTTGTTGCATTTCTGACATAAACTGGTGTAGTTTGGTAGAACAATGGAAAAGTAATTCAGCAAATTGGCAGTTTCCCCTTTCCCTCTCTGGGTTAGTCAGATGAATGTGTTCACCTTGTGATCTGCCAGGACCTGCAGAGGCAGCCTTCCCCCTTGCAGCTACAGTGAGGTCTTTCCTTTGCTCGAAAGTGTTGTAAACCACACCCTTATAAATGTGCTGTTCATCTAAGAGCTACATAGTCCTGTAGTATTTGTGGTAGTAACTTAGGGCAGAATAAACCTACGTACTTCCTCACCTTTCAGATTTGGTCCTTTGTCTAGCAAACTTTTTCAAAAACACAGTGATGCCAGAAATAATACTTGATTACTGAGGATGACAAAGTGTTAGAAACTTCAGGATTTACTTAAAATAATGAACTTTTATCTTTGTTTTTTAGTAGTCTTTCTTTCCACAAAAATATTTGAGTTCTTAAAATCTATTGTTGGCCTTTGTGTGGCCCCTTGTGATTCATGGGAGATAACATGAATGTTTCTGTTTTGTTGGGTTTTGTTTGGGTGGCTTGGAGTGGGTTTTTTGTTTATTCAGTGCATAATAGAAGAGCAGTTTTGGAATTATTTGCCAAATTGGATCAAGTATTTGAAAATGCACATAAACACTCAAGCCTTTTGTGCATGGAGTAACTGTATACAAATCTGTGTAACAGATGAACGTACAAAGTCTGCAGGAAGAATTTAGGGCCTTAATGAATGCTTGTTGTTACCCATCCTTCACTCTGCACTGCAAATTCTGCCAACAACCTGAAAAAGACAGGAGATCTGGCACCCATTATTTTGTGATGCAGATAATTTAAATAATTGCTGTCATCCTCCAGCTGGGCTGAAAGAAGCTGAATAAAACCAGTGTGGCACTTACTTAAACAGAGTCTAGTCCATCTAATTGTGTCATCTGAATATTACCATCCCTATTCTGTTCGCACTTCCTGTTTCTCACTTTTGATTAAGTTGTGTATTTAAAGTACTACATGCCTTGCAGATTCTTTTAACAATAGAAAAGTCTTTTCCTCGTGTGTGTGCAGAGCTCTGCAGCAATTCAATAGCTGAACTGGTGCCTCTGGACATTGCTATAATTGTGTACTCACCTTTGCAAAGAAGCTTCAGCAGGAATATGAGCTAAGTTGGTAAATTTTTTTCTAGAAATGGCTACAAGTTCCTGTACTGTTCCGCCCGTGCCATTGGGATGGCAGATATCACCAGAGGATACCTGCACTGGGTGAATGACAAAGGAACAATTCTCCCCAGGGGCCCTCTCATGTTGTCCCCCAGCAGTTTGTTTTCTGCCTTTCATAGGTAAGCATGTGGGATTTCTTGCATCAGGTCCCTCCCTGTTTCAGAGGAGGAAGCAGATTAAACCTATTTGGCATTACAGCTGTAGCAAAATGTTCCACTCTGGCCTGTATTTGTGCTGAGACTTGATGTCCCTCTAGTGATCATGTGAAAACTCTGTTTTGTCTGAATTTCACTTGTATGCTTCTGTTCCTGTGGGCATGTTAGAAGTGGCTGCAAAACACAATGTATCAATCCAAGAGGAACTCATTTTCCCTTCTCTTTATTCATCTAGTCCATGACCGATGACTATTAGGTTCTGTTTATATCAGTACACTTTCATTTTTCACGCATACCTTCAAGGTTTGCAGTGCAGTGCTACTACACAAGGTAGAGAGAAAAGAAAAAAAAGCTGGAAGTATAGATTGTCACGTGAAATGACCTTGTGGTGTTGGGATTGCTCCATGTACAGCTACTTAAAAAACAGTATGGCCTTCAGGTACGGTTCAGCTCAGTTGATCTTTTGGACCAGCCATAGTCTACGTGTTCTTGATGGGCAGAGCTAATAATAGAAAAGCATTTGGAGTTTATTTGTTTGTGAAGCTTTTTTTTTTTAATGTTTGTTGGGTTTTTTTGTTTATTTGATTTTATTTTGTCATGGATAGCAATGACAGCAACTTCCATTAATGTCAAGGGCCTTATTCACTTTTGTCAGAGACAGGAGTTGTAACAAGTACACTTGTGTGTACCTGGTTAGATCTTCTGATTCAGGTAGTGAGCTACAAAAAAGCAGTTCACAGCTGCATTCACAGCTGGGAATTCCATTCCTATTTATACTTAGCCTATGCACAGTAGTCACCTGTTTTTTTCACTGTAGATGTTGGAAAAGAGGGAATGTTCGATTGTTTCTTGTATTGTTCTTGGAGAGGTCCTTAGCACTGTCTGTATAACTACCAGTGCTAGTAACGGGAAGCAATGAGAATATAAATATCAGATAAATGGGGGAAGGAGGATGCCTTCTATCGAATCATGATTTGGAATTTGACTGTTGAAATTTTATTTTAGGGAAGTAATAGAAAAGAAGCCTGAAAAGTTCAAAATCGAATGTTTGAATGATATCAAGAATTTGTTTGCTCCCAGTAAACAGCCTTTCTATGCTGCTTTTGGAAACAGGCCCAATGTAAGTGCTCCTTTCTAACTGAAGGGTTAAAATGCATGTACTTGAGAAGCAGAACAAACAGGCTTTTCTTTTCCTGTTTATGAAAATTTGAATATGGAAATGGGACACTGCTGCTTTTATGGGTTTGATCGGGAGAAGCCACATGCAGATACCTTAAATAAAAGTTGCTACAACTGCTTATATGAGACAGGTTGCAAAGAGGCATTAGTATACTCAGAGCTTTATTAAATATGTGCCACCTTTGCAAATTCTTTTTAAGTATTTTTGACTGCTTTATGATGTAAGGGCATTAATTCAGTGCTTCACAGTCTTGAATCCCTTTTCCTATTGTACGGTTCCGGTATTTTCTCTGCAGCTCAATGCTTCTGTAATTGAGTGAGAGAAAGAGGGGTATTGTAAGAAGAATAATGTCACACGGAGTGATGGTGTGTGTTACAGATTTTGTGCGTGTTTGTGGTCTCAGCCTCGGGAACCGGAGTTAAGTGTTTGGGGGCAGGGGGAATATTTTGTTATAGTATGCACGTGTATATTTTGGGGGTGTTTTGTTTTGTTTTTTAAGAGGCAGTTTTGCTGTAGCCTTTTTGGATCAGCTTTTGTCATTCCTTCAATAAATTGCTTGTTAGATCACATTCAGTAAGGAAATGTTGAAGCATGTGCTTGTGTTGGTGCATTTGCAGGATGTATATGCCTACATGCAAGTGGGAGTTCCAGACTGCAGAATATTTACTGTGAATCCAAAGGGTGAACTGATCCAAGAACAGACTAAGGGAAACAAATCTTCGTAAGACCATTTTTGTTGTTTCAGCTAAAGAAAGTGTTTAGGAATGAGATTACAAAATAATTGCATTTATGACCATTATGTCCTGTTACATATGATACGTGCAAAATCTTACTTGCCAGGGACATACAGCTTTGGATACTTGACTGTAATTTTTCAAAATGAAAACTGGCAAAATAGAGTTGAAAATTGCTTCTGTGGTAGTGGGGCCTTATTTGACTAGAACTTTCTGGTCTAGACTTCTAAAGCTGCTTTTGGCTACAGCTGAACAGTAACTAGACTGTTAAATAATGGCCTTTCTTCTTCTTTAATACAGGTATTACAGACTAAGTGAGCTTGTAGAATATGTGTTCCCACTGATTAATAAAGAGCAGAGTTCTGCATTTCCATGCCCAGAATTCAGCTCTTTTTGCTACTGGAGAGAGCCTCTTCCTGACCTTAACATGGATGACCTGGCCTGAAAAGTACTTCTCACCAGGAGATGGAGTTTCATATTCAGCTACTTAACTTCAGTTTAAATGTGAAGAACTTTCTTAATGAGGATGCTAATTTATATATTGGTACCGTAAGTCTTACTAAAGAAATCACTTTAATTTCATTGGTTTAAAGCAAAGAAATGCAAAGCTACTGTCTATTTTTTGTGCGAGGGTGTGTGGATTTTTGTGTTTGTTTGTTTATTGCTTGTTATTATATACATGTTCTAAGGCATTTGAGATTGGCCTGTCATTGATGGTCATGGTACCCAAGTGCTTTCAGGGAAATTAAATGCTGAGGTAAAATATGACTTTGCATTTTCCTCAATACAGACCTTATTGTAAACATAGACTATTCTTTTTTAAGTTGTCTTAAGTATATTTTCCAAAATGAAGCCAAAAAGTGTATGGAAACTGCCAAATAGAATGTCAGACCTATTAATGAAAAACGTGGTTTAATGTTCAGGCCATTAGGCCACTTTTGAAAGGAGCCAGAGCCTAAGACCACTGTGCTCTTTCTCAGCTAGAATACAGAAAATGTGTAGACCTTACTAGCCTGACAGATTCTGAAGACACAAAATTCCTCTTTAGATGTAAATATGCCTTTTGTTACATGTACGAGACTGGGCTTGTACAAATCACACTCAGACTAATTCTGCTTATTACTTTTTTTTTTTTACACACAATGTTTAAACTGTTTCATGAGCTTGTTAAAATGAAAGTTGTCTTCAGACACTTGTATGGCTTTTGTTGTTTTCGGGCTGTGCTGTGTCATGTTAAATTTTCATCGAGAAAAATCTTGGAACATTTCTGTAAGAGTTGGGGAACTGGCATTTTTATTTCCTTTTTCAGCACAGAGATAATGTGTATGTGTGTGTACGCTGTATAGGCCAGTAAAATGTATGTACAGAATATATTCAGGGAATTGTAATACTAAAAAAAATTATGTATTTAATTTTTTAATTGTCTACTGCAGGTCTTTCCAGAGTTCTGTATTGCAGGTTTTCAGTAGCTGGAAGAAAGTGCAACTCAGTAGTGAGATTCCAGCTGTGAGAATGGTTAAATGCTGCAGAGCAGAATAAAACCTTATTCTTTTTTTTCTTTTTTTTCTTTTTTTTTTTTTTTTTGGAAAGTTTTGGGTTATTCACAAGCATCATACTGGTCATTCCTCAGGTTCCAGTCAGAGCCTGTGAACAAATTACATTCCAATTCTGGTGTTTATCAGCTATAAAAGCAGCTAATTGTTCTTTCTCCAAAAGTACTTGAAGGCAAAGGTGGCTGCTTTTTAAGCTGACTTAGTGCGTTTGACTTCTTTTGGACAAAACTGTGGTGAGAATGTATCATTCCACCAGCCCAGAGGGCTTAAGGACTGCAGTCATTTAAACATCATTTAAACACCAGTCCTGGCCTTCCTGGGCACAGTCTTTGCTGTCACTCACTCCTTAAGCGAGTTGCTGGGGCCATGTATGAAAGACCCTTCCAGGGGCAACGTGCAGAATTTCCATGGAGCGCGGGGCGGGTTGTGCCGTGCGGAGCGCTGCCGGGGCAGCGGGGCAGCGCGAGCGCTCCGGCAGGCGTTCCTGGGGCTGCGTGCTGCCCTCCTGCGCCGGCTGCTCCGAGCTCGCTCGCCTTCACTGCCTGCAAAAGCGTGCATGTAGAGCGTTTTACGCCCCTCCAGGAGTACCTTTTTCTCCATTGTCAAATACTTCTTTCTCCATCGTCAGGCTGTCTTAACCCGCAGTTCTGATGCTACACCAGCTAACTCTGGACAATTGGTGAACTGCTGAGGGGGAGCATTTTTCAATGACTATATAAATGAAATTACTTTTTTTCCCCCATTATAAAATTCTACCATATTCCTGTATTTATAGAACACTAGATAAAGAGTGGAGGCAAGCAAAATCAACCTGGAATCTCTTTCAGAGCAGGAGAAGGAGAGTGGGATAAAAAAAGATACTTGCCTGTTCACGGTGTGTCATGCATATCAGTGAATTGAAGGGCATCCTCATTTTTGTACTGTGAGAATACTTTCTGTGGTTCTTGGTCACCAATCAACTCAGTGTTTAAGTGGATTTCACAGGATTCAACTCAAAGGATATTTTACTGCTTTTTTCTTGTATTTTTTTTAACGTCAAAAGCTTGCAAACATCATTCCATTTATTTCTTTTCCCTCTTCTTACCTGTTATTCCATAGATTTCATTAGAAACTAAAATTTTCATGATCACCAAGTGCTTTGAATATCAATGTGATTTGAGCTTTTAAGTCACTTAAATACTTTAAAATGAATAAATAAGAATCCAACGTAATAAAGTATTTTAATTACAAGATTAAATATTCTATCTAAAGATTCTATTTTGCATAAAGGGAGTGAAGCAGCCTTTCCTAAAACAGTCCTTTTGTGGATGTCAAAATTTTCTTTACCATGCTTAAGTCTACTCTTCGTAGCCCTGGTATTACACAGCTTTTCTAAAAATAAAAGCACTTCATGAAACTATGATGAGTTCCCAAATGGGACAGATTGTTACCAAGGTTTGGCTGTGTCTTTTTTGGTTAATACTATTTTTTCACTTGTTTTATTTTTTTTCTTCAACTCCCTTCAACTTTTCAGACGGTCATAAAGATAAGCTGTGGATTTCAAAGTGGAGACTTGAGTAAATGAGAAGTGTGGAAAAGTAGTATCAGGTATATCTCCAAATATGTGTACTTTCAGCTGGTATGAAAATGGGGGTTTTGTGATTTGTGTAGAGAGCTCCTCATTCTGCTAACATGTCACTTTGCATTGTAGGAGTGTCCAAAAGGTTGCTTAATTTTAAAAAATCGATTTTTTTTTTTCTCTGTAACAGCTACAGTTTGATATTTGTTTTTTGATAAAATATAAATGTCACTGAGTCTCTGATATGAGTAGGGCAGGGGGTTTGGTTTTTCTAACTCTGGCTTGTATTTGAAGCTTTTCAGATTGTTTGTTAACCCTGTTTAGGGACAGAATATGGGGCCTGTCGTTGTGTACCTGTGTTCTTGGGGCTGCTGGGCACTTTACTGACTCTAGAGCAGACATCTCGTTGCTATCAAACTGTGGGCTTGTGCCGCAATATTAATGTGGAGTGGGGTAGATAAGAATTATGCATTAGCCTGTCCTTTGTTCCATTAGTGGAGAGAAGTGGCCTGAAACGAATGTTTGAGAACAAGTTGTGCTATACTGATGTAAAATTAGCGCAAGCTGCATCATTCTTTCTGTGAAAGAGGAACTTCTAAGTGTGCCTGGCTGTGGGCACACGCACACCCCTGTTAAGACTGTGTTGTTGAAGATGCAGATCCTCTTAGCGTTGGAACCCCTCAAAGGCTGAGTCAATGACACCTGTCTGGGAGTAAATAAGGAACATTGCAATTCAAAACTTGTTAGGGACTTGGACATTACCCATTTCTATAATGATTTAAAGATCAGCAATTTAAAGGGTATGCATTTCTGGATTTTTTTTTTTTTTTTCCTAATTTACTGTACCAAGCATGTTTGTACTTCAAAAGATGGGACTTTCGTTCCCAACAGTATACAAGTGCATGTGCAATCCTGGCTCATGTCTCCTTAACTTTCTGTCATCACTAGACGCCTTCCAAAACCGTTTTTTTTCTTTTCAACTGGAAAAGTTTTAACACTTGTGTCAACTCTGTTACGGAACTTCTGAAGCAAACTCTGAATCCATTTATGGTAAATGCAGAAGAGATGAGATTTCATGTTAGTATTTCCTGCAAGTCTTCTAGAAAATGCTGTCATATGAATGAGTTGTTTAAATGACTGTAATGCAAATTCCTAATGAAACATCACAGATAGATAGTGAATTTGAGATGCCTTTAAATTGTCACTTTTGCCTGAAGAAATTTTAGTTTCCAGAGTTAAAATTTGCTAAATAGAATGGAATTGTTTGGGACTTTTTTTACAGTGTTAATTACTTCCAGATGAAAGTTAAAATGTTGGTTTATTTTGAGGGTGGGAAAACTCTCTTCAGTCATTTGTTTCATTTTTATCTTGAAGATGTGGAATACTTGATTGTTAAGCAACCCAATCACTAATAAGGTAGTGTGTTTAAAATGTCAAATCTGTGATCATACCAATACAGTGGTTTTTGTTAAGACTGGACTGTCTTGGGTACAGCAACCCACACTTCAGTGCAATGTTTATTGGTGTTCGGAACAATGTTATCACAATAAAAACAGACTTAAAGTGAAATTTCTCTTTACTTTGTGTACTTTGTGTTTGGAAATTGCTTTAGCGTATTGCTGAATGAGTAAATGCGAGGCTGTTAAAATTGTATTTATGTTGAACATAGAATTCAAGTTGGTCTTCTAAGGACTACAGTACATTTGCTTTCTTTCACGCTTGATTTACTTTTTTTCAGAGTATTTATACAGCTGATAAAAAATTGCTGTCATCAAGCTTAACTTCTGTGCCAATACCAATACTGGGTTACAACTATAATGAAAAGCAAACATGCACTTGGTAATATAAAATATCAGGTAACAGAGGCACGACTTGGGAATGTACAAGCTGCCTTGAAGAAAATGTTGTAACTGCAGTTTCAGATCTTGTAAATATTCCCTAATTTGGAGTTTTATCCTGTTTCCATCAAAGTTAACTTTTACCTTTCAAGGCAAAGAGAATTGTCTTTCACAGCAGTTGTTAAATGGTTTGAGGCAAATATTGTGAGGGCAGTCTTGGAAAAGGGGCCTCAGGCTTTCAGTAGAAATTGATTTTCCTGATCTCTTGCTGGTCTTTGTAAATGCAACCAACTAGGAGCCTACATAGAAAACCTGAGTGTTAAGTCACATTATGACAGATCTGCGTGAAAAGGTCAGTGATGCTGTGCCTTTTGGTCCTTCTGTGGTGTCACTGGTGTTACTGCTGGCACTTTATCACCTCCTGTGTTCCTGACAGGTTTCCCCCATGACTCTGCTCACATGCTGCACTCGTTCCTCACACCACAGTCTGCTCACTGCCCATCTTTCACACTTGGCTCCCACTGCTTCCTTGATGCCAAATGTTTGGATCTGTTGCAAAAACATTTCTGAGCTGGCATTGTTTCTCCTGTGTCCATCTTACCCTAAGGCACTCCTCCTAGGGTGGTCTTGTTCTTGGTGGATGGATTTTTCTGTTTTGGAGCAACTGGCTTTGATGTGTAAAGAACAGAATCAGTTTCTAGGAGCAGGCACTTTCCTCTGTTCAGGACACTGTGCCTGGAGTTTGGTCATGCAGTTGGTGCACTGAGGGCCTGCAGCCCTGTAGTTTTGGTGGGAAGTATGTGTATGCTCCCACTTGTTGCCAGCTGGGCTCTTGTACCAGGGGTGAGCTGAGCAGAGTCAGCTCAGAAGGGCTTTTTGGGCAGATGTCCCATGTGCTGCGCGTGTTCAGAGCTTTGGAGGTTTCACTGTTGGGCACAGCGAGGGTTTGTCAGTGCCTTCTGCCTGGCAGGGGTGGCCACTTCCATGCAGTGTGTTTCCTAAGCAGTCCCTTGCTGCTTTTCCTCCTTTCCCTTGCCTTAAATTAATCAAACCCACACTGGAGTTTCTGTCACATTGGAGCGCTGGTGCACCTCATGTTCTTCCTGGTCATGTCTTTTAGCCAGCCTTTTTCTGCCTTCTCTTTTTAATTCATCTTCCTACCTTGCTAGTCTCTAATCTTGTGTTCCTCACCTCTGATGATATTCCTGTGTACGTGCTCTAATGGTAACAAACAACAGCCTGAACTGCTCAGCCTAGAACTGGCTGAAGGGTGGGGCTCAAAGGGTTGTGGTGAAAGGGACTGCTTCTGGCTGGTGATGGGTGACCAGCAGTGCTCCTCAGGGCTCACTTCTAGGGCCAGTTCTGTCCGATATATTTATCAAGGGTCTGGATGCAGGAGCCGAATGCACCATTTGCAAGTTTGCTGACGATGCCAAGCTGGGAGGTGCTGTTCACTCTTCAGGGACAAGGCCTTGCAGAGAGATCTAGATGGATTGAAGCTTTGGGCACCTCTGCTCTGCAATGCTGTCACGGTTTAGGAATGGTGTTCCCCGATTTCGTGTTTCCACTGAAATGCCCCAGACCACCAAGCTTTCTCACCCCTCCTCCAGCTCCCTCCCTTCCCTTGTGGAGGGCTGGAAATGAGATCTGAGGTACAAAGAGCTAAAGATGACAGGTTGAGATAAAAACAATTT
>VWPU01011469.1:0-85872 GCA_013398955.1 Callaeas wilsoni | reverse complement strand
TCCCACCCTGCTGGGATGGTGGGAGAGCCAAGTGGAGCAGGAATGCCTGTGCTGTGACAGGCAGAGCTCTCGGCAGGCGACGCTCCTGCGGTCCCTCAGGTCGGGCTGGCGTCTATTTTGGCTCCGTGTTTTCTCAGCAGGCTGTCGGAGCTGACGAGAGCCAGCAGAGTGACAGATTGCCACTGTGTTATGCTGCACATCTTGGAGTGTTAGACCACAAATCTGCTGAGAGATGAAGCGAAACCTATCACTGGGCCAAATCCCACTTCTGCAGCGTGTGAAACTCCCGAGTCAGGGAGCCAAGTGTGAGCTGAGGCGAAGAGGAGCGAATCCATCAGGATTTGTATTCGAGAGCTGTATGAGCAAAATGAGCCAGTCATGTACAGCTCTGTCCTGCTGACTCCACGCTCCTGTCACATGGGGCTAAGGCAAGAACGGGCCCTGCGTCTTCACTCCTATGGCATTTATGATGCATCAGCCCTCAAACACTGAATTTCCCCTACAGAGATACTCCAGCTACCACCTGCTCCTTTTAGCAGATCACACAACAGGCTGTGGCATATTCAGAGCAGGGTTTACAAAAGCTATTTTAGGCTTTTTCTGGAAAGGATATTGCAGAGTTTCTCATCTCAGAAGCTGCCAAGGGAGGTGCAGCTGACCCCCACATGGGGTTATCCCACTGGGAGCACACTGTCCGGGTGTGAGTCTTCTTTTTCCCAACCAGCACTTCCCACTTGCACACACGATGCTGAATGGGGCAAGAAGTGCCCAGCTCTGCCACACTGGGGCACTCAGAGCTCCAGCGTGGATTTCTGGTGTTTTTGCAAGGCAAAGGCAAGTGGCTTCGGTATTTACTCAACCCTGCACAAGGCTGTTTGGTGTCTGGAGGTTTGTTTGACATGGACTCACCTCCCAGAGGCTTCACTTTCTGCTGCTGTGCACTGTCACCGTTTAGGAAATATTTCACCCAGTAACCCACAAGGTCTAGCAAAATTCAGGAAGTGCAGATATATGTGAACCAAACCCAGAAATTCCTCCTAAGTCTCAGTGCTTTGAAATTTTTGCACCCTCCAGACATGCTCCAAGAATCTTACAAACAGCCCACAGCTCTGGCAGACACGCTCCTTTATTCCCTTGCTGGTTTGCTCCCTGTGCCTGGCTTTGTGGGAGCGTTTTGAGTTCCCTCACTTCTGGGAAACACGTCCAGCTAAAAGGCAAGAAAACGGTATTTCTTTGCTGATTTTTTTCACAGTGCCTGACTAAGCAATTTTCATTGTAAACCATCTTCACAGCAATTCTCAGTTAGCAAACAATCGAAGCCCAAATCCAGACTTCGATTGCAGGCTGGATGTGACATGAATTTTGTAGTGAGCCTACGGAGGAAAGAGGCTGCTGATAAAAAAGGCAAGTGCACTGCTCTGAAGTCTGACAGCCCAGGCCCCAACCCTGCACCTGCTGGAATCTGTGACAAAACACCACCTGAAGTTAAAAGGGACAAAGATAAAGACGCTTAATAAACTGGGATTTGATTTGAACCTGCAAGGAGCTTAGGGGATCACTCCACGCTTTGAAGTCATCCTTAACAGTACTTATCATCTCTCAAATCAGCAGAATGGGCTGAGATGAATGGGCTGCCCCATTAACGGTGCCATGTCACAGCTCCTGAGATAAGACACAAATTTCTCCCTCCACAGGTAATGTTGTGAGGTATCAGTGTTCATGTAAAACACCCAGAGACAGGGGAGGAGTCTGATTTTTGCTGGTATCACTGATAACATTTCCTCTTTTTCGTTTCAGTCGTAGCAGATGAAATTCCTAATTCCTTCCCACGTTGCTGGGAAGCAGCAGATCCTTTTCCCATGGGCTGTGCCATCCCCTCAGTGACTGAGCTGCACTGGGCGCTGAGAACAGCTCGGATGCAGGTGGGAGGCTGCCACGAGGCTGCCCAAGCTCAGGGAAGGACTTGCTGCAACAGAGACACACTTCCTTTGCTTGGCTGACAGCCAGAAACACAAGGGAATATCAAGCTTGCATTTTCCTACTGATGTCCTAAAATAACAGGAGTAATGTGTGTCAGGATAGAAGTAGACCTTCAGAATATCTGGATGCTATGCTGCCTGCCAAGCGATGTCTGGCAAAGGGCAAGTGCTCTCTTGATGTGCTAAAATCCAGATCCATCATCCAGTTATTGGGGGAAAGTGTGTTAAGATAGGAAATAGCTATCCATGGCCCATTTGGGGTTTTTTTTCCTATCAATAGGAGACCATGTGAATGGAATCTGAAGTGAAAAGGGGGGGGCTGCGTGCACTGTGCAGTGGAATGTGGGAGAGCACAGGATTGCCATGGAAACCCGCCGTAGTAAACGGGGCTCTCCAGCTGCAGGAGAGGATTCACAGTGCCAGGCCAGGAGTGGGCAATGGAAATCACCAGCCTACAGGTAAAACGGCACCTTTCCTTCCACCTCGTCTCCCTGCGCTGCAAAGTGAGAAAGGAAGGGTACGTGGGTGGTGAGAATTACAGCACAGAGCGATGAGGTGTCTTAAAGCCTGACCTAAAACGCTCAGGGGCTGATGCAAAGATTCTTGTGGATTTTGGAGGGGGCAGGAGCAGCCCCGTGTTCCCTGTGCCCCAGAGCAGAGCAGCAGGCACGATACCTGTGCCCAACAACCTCAGAGAAGCAGAGTCCATTCCCTGCTTGCACAACCCACAGATTGGAGACCCCACAGCTCAGGGATGATCCCAGTTTGTTCTTTTGGTTTGGAACAAAAGAGCCCACCTGGTAAAAGCCCCCAAGCCAGCCTGTTACATCTCAAAGTGAGACCAAACGTGCAGTGAGCCCCAAGCCCTGCTCTGCAACCAGGGATCAGATAAGTGGGGAATGATTTACTGTGTTCAGATGCCCCCATTTATTGACACTCAAGCACAGTGATCTATGGAGTGCTGTGAGACAGCAACAACATTATTTTTGCAGTGCTGCCTTCATCACCATTTATTACCAGGTCCTGAGTGCCTGAGCCCATAATTTCCTGGATCAGACACCACACATCTGTGTGATCCCATTCCCAGCTAAGGGCAGTGGTTAAATCTGACTTCTATGGAACCACCATGGGGCCAGGGTGGGCTTTAGCTCGTCTAAGTTTAACTAATTTGCCTTGTTGTCATATCTTGCAAACCTCAAAATCTCCTGACTTACCATGGCTCAGTGTGACTGGGTTGACATATGCAGGTTGCTACACACCTGGGTGTATTTGTGTCCCTAAATATAAGAAGGAAAATTCTTTTTGAGCTGGAAAATGCAGAGTCCTTGGCGGCAGAGTCTCAAAGCTCTGTGCACTCTGTGAGGGTGTTTTATTGTGCTCCACAGCTTTTCCTTCACATGTTACTTTGTTCTGCTTCAGCCTTTCAACAAGGCATCAAACAGCTACCAAGAATGGCAAGATTTAGGCTCTTCCTTCAACAAGAATGATATGTTCAAAATCCAAACAGCCCAATCAAAATCTGGGAATTGGGTCCTCCTGTCCTACCTCTGCTGCTGCCTGTTTTGAGTCCTGCCCACACAGCAGATGCTGCCAGCCCGAGTTCCACTTCCCTGCTGCATTTATTCCTCTCTGGAGTGCTCTCCCTGGGCCTTCAGCCTTCGAAATCCCTCCTTCCACCTTTCAGCTTTTTATATCTACTCAGCAATTTGCGGGCCATTAATCTCAGCCCTGGCATCAGAGCTGCTCTGGGACACCAGCACGACCAGGAGAGGTTATGGGAGCAGAGGAGCTTTATAAATCCCGCTTGCTAAGAACACTCCCTGGGGTCGCTGACCCTCTGCTCATAAATTCACCTGATTCCCCTTGATTGTATTTGTTTCACCACTAAGTGCCAATCCAAAACAGTGTCAGTGGAGAAGCAGCAGGCTGAGCCAACACAACAGGCCATCTCCTGCCTTGTTACGCTCCGTCAAGTCAGGTTGCCCTCAGATTTGCTGGAGTTTCATTCCTGCCATCCCCTGGGATTCCAGGCAGCACAGTCGTTTAACCCAAGATCATTTATGACTGACTGGAATTTGTTTGTCTGGCCTTTTTTCTTTTTTTTTTTTTCCTCTCTCTCTCTCTTCAGATAATAATGCAAACCAACAAAAATATTGCCTTATTATTGACAAAATGAATCTATATGGAGCTAAGTGCAAAGGAAAATAGATACCAGTGCCTGCCCATCTCCGATGGAAAATACACCCAGCACGTGTTGAAGGCTCGATTCCCTGCTGATGGAAAGCGGTGCAGCAACGGAGCCCTCCCGGTTTATGTAAGCAGGGAAGCTGACCCCGAGGAGTTTCTGTTTGCTTGCAGCAAGAGGTGGGCGTGCTAGAGAAACAGCAGATCCTGGACACCTGGGAACGATGGTTATTTAGGGGACAAGGAGTGCCAGCGCTATGCAAGAATTTGGTAGGAAAATGCGGACTCGATTCATTTTTGTGGTAGGAAGGTGTTGAGTTTGTAGAGACCAAGATGCAGGCAGGGGAAATGTGCTGTCCTGTCACAGCCCGGACTGCAAGGGTTCACACACACCCCTTTCTGGTTTCTATGACAACATCATTCGGCTCTGGAGTGAAAGTCAAAAGCAGCAGCCAGGAGGGAGGGACAGCGCTCCGGGCAGCCGCTGCCTTCACCGCTTCTGCTTTTCCGAGGAAAAGGGGATGGAGGCTGTAGACACAGCCTAACCCTGCTTTGCCAGTCCCAAACCTCTCCCTCAGAACCGGGACTGTTCTTTTCCAAGGGGCCGAGGCAGCCTGGGGGCTGCGAACAACAAAAGACACAAGTGTTTGATGCCAGCGGCCGCTTGGAGCAAACGCTGCCGTTGGTTCCCCCGGCTGTTGATCACCCCGGGATCGATACACCCCAAACGCGGCCACCGCCTGGGGCACAGCGCTGAGCCTTGCCAAGCCAGGAAAACATCAAATATCGGCAGATAACCCCGATCAATGGGTAAAACGAGAAGAGCGTTGTCGCAGCTAACAGGGCAGATCGTCTAATTAAAGGTCTGGCGGAACACAACCACTCGGTGAGCGCTGCATCGGCCCCAGAATTTGTGCTCCAACTGCAGCATTTTTAACCAGCATTCTTCCAGACACCAGCTATTGCAGGGTGCACTCTGCTCCTGAAACGTTAATTGTGCCACTGTTTAATTACCTGCTTGTAAAAATCACCTCTAATTTCCAGACTGAATCTGCCTCACTGCGAGCTCTGCGCGTGCCCCTTTCTCCCAGACAAAACCACTTTCTATTCCCGGAAATTTTCTTGTCTACAAAAGTTAACTCTCACCTAAGATTAAGTCAGACTTTAAAACTCACTTAAGCAACCAGAACCGATTCACCTGCCAATTTTGCATCACTGCTGCAGGTGATGTTTGCAGTCTTGGCTGCAGTGCTGCTCTGGGCTCTTACTCTTGGTTTGGCAGCTCCCACGGCCTTTTCACAGCCCGACCAAACCAACCAAGCCCACCTCTCCCATTAATCGTTACTGTCCTAAATTCCCTTCTTTAACACAAACTTTGCCACCAGCGTCTCCCTGCTTATTCTCTAGATCATTGATAAAATGTGGGTTGATAAAAATGTTGGATAACACTGTACCAAGAGTAAATCCTTTTGGACACAGTAGAAATTCCTTCATCAGATAATTACTTTTTGATGCCTGTTACAAATTTTTCCATCCATTTAAAATAAGCTACATTGATTATTTTTTTTTCTTTTTTTGAGGCACTATTTTTAACAGAATGTCATGCAAGATGAAGTCAACTGCTTTGCAGAAGCCGAAATCTATTATGTCAGCAGAATTATCTTTATTAACTAAAATTATAGGAAAGATTGCTTGTTTGATGGACAGTTTTCTGGAGCAAGGGATTGACATTCTACAGCCCTTTTGACTGCATCCCATATTAGCATGGCACCAATATTGGATTAATGAGGTAGTTGAGTAATCCCACTTACTTTTATTCTAAGATAGTTAATAAAATCACAGAATCACAGATGGGTTTGGGCTGGAAGGGGCCTTAAAGCTCATCTCATTCCAACACCAGACACCTTCCACTATCCCAGGTTGCTCCAAGCCCTGTCCAACCTGGCCTTGGACACTTCCAGGGATGGGGCAGCCCCAGGTTCTCTGAACAGCCTATGCCAGGGCATCCCCACCCTCACAGGAAAGAATTTCTTTGGGCCTTTGAAACTTTCTTTGTTCTCTGTTATTTGTTCAAAACTCAGCATTAATGGTGTCTGCCATTTACCAGTCCTAAAATGAGAATTATGACTTTTAGAAAACTCTGCTTAGTCTTGCTAAAATATTGTCCTGATATTCGACTAGAATGCTAAGAACAGCCTTACCTTCAAGTGCAAGAAATGTAGAAAACTGTGAATAAACTGAGCAGAGCTGAGCTGTAAATGGTGGTATTTTTGCACTGCCTTTCATTGCTGATCAGGAACTCGATGGGTTCAGACCTGAGCCTGTGGTTTGATGCAGTTTTGGTGATAACCAGAATGTGCTTCCTGTCACCACGTGCTGGTTTGGGGGCTGGAGGGGCTCTGCTGCAGGAGCCTCGGTGACCTTGTGGTTGGTGACAGAGTCACCAGCAACTTCTGCTCTGCCTTGCTCTGGTTCACAGAATTGTTGGGAGTTAAATAGAAACAAGTTCCACCCCGAGTGTTCGGAAAGCACTTGCAAGAAGCTTGACTAAATAATGCAATTGCACTGTAAATATTGGCAATCTGTTTAAAAACAAACCCAAACATGCTCGTAATTAATGTCATTACCAACAGTTACAGCTTAAAAAGGAAATAAAGCCCCCCCTCAAAGGTGAAAATGTTTATTTCCTCCCCTGGTCAAAATAAATTGCTCTTTATTTCAGTCAATGCCAAGAGGAGGCTTTCCCAGACTTCCAGCAGAAGAAATTGGGGTTTTGTCTGTTGACTCTTGGAAATTGAAGTTGGTTAAACAAACCCACCGCCAACATTGTAAATAGAAACTGATCATGACTGAGCTCTGGGATATTTGTCTGAGCAACAGAGCTTTGATAAGGTGCCTCCGAGAAAAGCTCCCTGGTGCTGCCATCAAGGCTTCCCAGGCCAGAAAAATCCAGCATATTTCTGGTGAGCCCCAAGAGAGCCTCCCACTGCCCTGCCTGGGTCTTGGCTGAAGGCAAGAACAGGCACTCCCAGGCTGTTCAGCGCTCCTGCAGGGACTGAAGAGCTGCTCCCAGGCAGACAGAAGGGATGGGAATTTACCAAGGGATGAGAAAGAAGCAGAAAGGTTCCTCGAGCAGGTCCAGCTTGCTGCAGGCATCACCGGGGTGCCAGGGCGAGCTGGGCCAGTGTCCCTCAGGAACCTGCACCCAGAGAGGAGATGCCAGGGCACAGAGGAGGCTGGCACGAGGCAGAGCTCTGCTACAACGTCAGCTCCTGTGCTTGAAACTTGCCGAGCTCCAAAGCCTTCCCAGGCACTCTGTACAGCCATTCTGCTCCGGGTGGAGCAGGATTTCAACGGAAAGGGAGCTGCTGGGCTGTGGATACAGGGATGCATGGCATTAGCACAAAGCCATCAGGACAGTCCCCTCTGGCCTTGCCTAAAACATCCCCAGCTCCCCAGCAGGCCAGTGCCAGCCCACAGGGTTCCATTCCATCAAACTCTGGGCGAGGCTGGGAGAAAGGGCGTTTTAAGGGGCTCTTGCTGTTTATTTATCAAAGCGTTTTCAGTCACGCTTGAAGGCTGAAGGAAGCGGATGAGCTCTGTCGCTTTGTTTGCCTCCTCTGAGGCCCAGAGGAGCATTAATGAAAAGGAAATTCAGGGACATCAGAGACAAAGGATGTATAAATATGCACAAAGCAAAGGCCAGATCCTCAGCTGCACCCAAACACGAGGGGAGGTAACTTGTGAGGACCAGCAAGGTCTTGATGCGTGCTCTCAACGCTGTGCCGGCAGAGAGGGGTGGGCAGGAGGGTGGGGGAAGAAGGGGAAGAGCCCACTGGCTGTGTTCCTGCCCAGGTTCTGGGAAGGGCTCGCATCCAGCTGTACGGCCCAACAGGAATTTACCCACCCCCAAAGTGGGCAGCCCCGAGCCCTGCGGGGTCTCTGTGCTCAGCAGTTGTGGCTCTTTCAGGAGTGCCTGCACTGCACGCAGCTGAATTATTCAGAGGAGCTCATTACTCAGAGCTTTTCCTGAATGTCTGTGCTCCAAGAGGTTTTTAAGAGAGACAATCACAGTCAGCAAAACAACTCTTCACTCTCAGATGATCCTCTTTATTTCAGGTATGAATAATATTCCTGGCTGCGAGTCTCTATTACAGGTTATCTGCAGATTGTAATAACCTTTTGTGCTTCTGCTTTGGAGATAAAATAATGGTTCCTCACCGAGTCCTTCCCTCTGATCAGAGGAGTTTTTTTTTGCCTTAGGACCGGGCTCAGTGGAAAGAAGGATTGTAAAAGCCCTTGAAAACTGTAATTTCTTTCCAGGTCCTGCAGAAACAGCTGTGTGGCACAGCAATTTTATTTAGACCTGTTCAATCTTTCAGAAGCATGGAGGGTTCTGTTCCCCAAACACAGACACTGAACCTTGTTCTTAATATGTTGTTTTAAGTACAGAAACAGCTAAGCACTCCTGCTGAAACCCATCCCTGCTCCCTCCCCACGTTCCTGCGTGGCTCTGGGCTGTTCTGAGGAGGATGTTGTTGCAACTCGTGTAATTATGCTTTACGAAAACCCCAAAGCCAAGGCAAATGTTCCTGGTTCAGACAGGCCGTGTGTGGCCCCGATTTGCCCACCAGCCCTGAGACCCTCCAGGGGCATTTTTATCATTCCCTTTGTCTTTCACAAAGCCAGCTCCTGCCTTCCCCATCTTCACACCCCTGTCAGGCTCATTCAAACTACAGTGACACAGCTCAGTGACGCATTAAAGACCTCCAGCCATTGTTCCTTCCCCAGGAGGGACGGGTAAAAGTTATTTTGTTATCTCCACTTTACAAACTGGCACGGGGCAGCACCAACGGTGATGTTCCACAGGAAAGCAGCACTGGCCAAGGCTGAGCATCATTCCCTCCCTTCCAGCCCTGTTTCCCTTGTCTGGTGCCTGGGGAAGAGCTGGATCCAGCTGAAAAATACGCGCTGTGAGCTCTCATCTCCTGCACACCTGGGGCATTTTGTTTTCAAAAGGGTGCAAACTTCCTCCAGGAGAAGTTTATCTCCATCTAAATCCACGGCTGTGAAACTGATACAAGGCAAGACAAAGTTTCTTCGGTTTTGCTGCGTGGTTCTTTTCTAGGCTGGTTTGAACCAGAACTTCCTTGCAGGCTGTGTTTAGAGGGATTTAGAAAACGGAGTGCAGGACAATAGCAAGGTTCTTTTGGAACCTGCCAGCTTGGAAAAAAAAAAAAAAAAAGACAGCGCAAAGTCTGGTGATTAATCACAGCTGTTGCTAGAAAGAGAAGGCAATTACAGTGCCGGCTCTGTAGTGATTTCGGCTGGGGTCTGTCAGCTTCGGAGCCTGAATTGCAGAGCTCTTTTTGCACACAAACCCCAGCAGAGGCCCCCAGCAATCCATTCCATGAGCTGCAGGAAAGCTGCCGTGCTAATTAAGACAGATCTTTGTGTTTTGGAGGGATGTGCCTGGCTCTGGTGTGTCTGGATGATGAAGACGTGGAGGCAGCAGAGGGACGTTCCTATGTCCTGGCAATTCTTAAACGACTGGCAAAATTTGCTGTTGACTTTTGTCTCGCTGCCTTCCCTTGAGCTTTCTGTGCCCTCCTGCTCTCGAGGCTGTCTCTTCCAAGTGGAAGGAAATATGGCAGTAGCTGGAGCTCTTTCATCTTGTGCTGTGATAACTTTGGGTATCAATTTATAAAAGAAACGTTAAAAACTGCCCAAGAAGTCTTAAGGATCCTGCAATCTTATTGCTTAGAGCTGTGATTCTGCCTGTGTTTGTAAGTGAAGGTGTAGAGACACTCAGGAACTGGGAGGAACAAGATTTTGAGCTTTAAGACTGCAGAAACAAAAGACCTTGGAGGTGCAGGGGTGTACAAGGTCAAAAAAACCCCAACGAACCCTGCATTGCCTTTGATGGATTCTAGCCTGGCTGTGTTGCACCCTGCCCTGTTCTTCATGATCCACTCCTCCTTTTTTCCATTCTGCAGCAGCCCTTTTAGCGTCTAAAGATTCCAGCTCCACTTCTTGATCTTATCTGCACCGAACAAATCAATCCTCATCCCTTTCTCTCTTAGGTCACACTTGTCACATTCATCTGGAGCCTCTCTAATTGCTCCGGGTCCTTCCCAACACGTGACACAATGTGCACACAGTTCACCAGAGGAATTGGTGGCATTTCTGCAGTACTGGGGTTTCTTTCTCTCTGTACTCTTATAATTTTCCTGTTTCACTGCAGCTGAGCGATGGATCTGAGCTGTGGCTGAGGCCCAAGTCCTTGCAGGGAGCTTCTTGGCATGAACATGTAGGGTTAACCAAACCCAACCCACAGCAGAGTAATTGAATTATTTCATCTAATGAATTCAAATCTATTGTGACCTATTTGCCACTTGTACAAGAAGAAAGAGAAGCCGAGTTTGTCAGATGATAAATTATCCATTGCAAATTCATGAGTTTGAAGGCCAGAGGGGACCATTACGCTCATCTCAGTCTGACCTCCTGCACGACCCAGGCCCTGGAACGTGACCGAGCCGTTCCTGTGTCGTTAACGGGCGGCTGACCCACTTGCCCACAGCTCTGTGGAGCACCATAGATCTGGCTGGAGCCCAGACTGGAAGCTGGCCTCCTCCCTCCTTTCCCTTGCTCTCCTTTCCAGCATTGTTTCTCTGAAGGGCAATTCCTCTGTCTTCCCACACTCGCTGGGTGCCAGCCCAGCGCTGGGGCCCAGCTCAGCTCGGCATCCTCCGTGCCTGGGTTTCATCTATTGCACTAATGTCCTTGTCTGGAAGAGGGGGGAAGCATGGATAAACACCCTCCCTAAAAGGCCAAAATCTCTTAGGGCTGAACAGTCCCATGTTTCCATGGCTTGTGAAAAGCTGCTTCGCACCAGGATGTTTGCTGCTGTCAGTGAAAGCACAAACCTGGGTAAAAATTGGCTGGTGTGAGGCACAGAGCTCCAGCCTGGTCCTTCCAGCGGGGGTTCTGTGGCTGGTTACTCAGGAGTGCAGAGGGGTTCCTTTTTTTTGGGATAATAAGGCACTCAGGACAGCACCGCGCCTCCACGCGTGAGGAGACAGCTCTCAGCAGGATGGTTTCAGCTTTCTCTGCTGTGGTTTATCTACAGAATTGAGACTATTCCTAAGCTGAGACACAGGCGCAGGTTTGTTTATGGGTTTTTGTTTCGAATTTAAATGCCCAATCAATTAGCTCTTGGGAAAGAGGCTTTTGTGGTTTGCTAGTGGGGTGTTATTGATGATTTTCTTTCCTGAGCAGGATCTGGGTTTACTCCTGAGAGGGGTTTTGAGCAGATCCCCAGGGTGACACAGTCCAGTAAGCAGGCCTGGCTCTGGATTCCCTCTGACCACAGGGCTCCGTGTGTGCAGAGCAAGCTGCTGGAACCTGGGGAAATGCACAGTCTATAGCTGTGCTTATTTGGGGGGGGGGGGGTCTGTGATGTTAATGACATTTAATTTGCTGTTACTGGGTAAGTGGCCGTAACTTTCAGAAAGGTTTCTGCTGAGTGACCAACTCCCGAACTTTTCCAAGAGCATCTCAAGCCTTGGAGAAGAGAGGGAGCTGGATGCAGTGTTTGAAGACGACCTGCATCCCTCTCTAGATGTCTGGGTGCCAAGAAATACTTGAGGCCCCGAGGTTCAACAGGACATAGTTAACTGAAAGAAGCTGCTGTGGGCTGGAGGGAAAACCCCTTTTCCTGGTGGATTCCTCACTACCAAAGAGCAGCCAGACTTTGCTTTGTGGCTCAGTCTGCCCGTGGCACAGCCCTGCTGACCCAGCACAGCAAATGCAGCCCTGCCAGGTCCTGCCTGGCCCCAGCTGCTCGCCCTGGCTGCCTCCAGGTGCAGACACTTTCGAAGACAAAAGGGCTTTGGCCGAGCCAAACCCGAGGCTCATTATGGCTTTCAACAGCTCCACCTGGTCAGGAATCAGCGATGCTGCTGGGCTTTCCCTTGGCGATAACGTGCAGGTGCGGTGCCCGCACCTCGCTGCGTGTCTGGGGCTGCTGCGGCCGCTCCCGGGTGAGCGGAGAGGCGCTGCCGGGGACGCCACCGGGGGACGAGGGGGTTTCCACCGGGGGACGAGGGGGCTCCGCCGCCCGCCGTGCCCGGGCCCGGGGATGCCGTGGCCGCGCTCCCCGTCCCGCGGCGGGACCCGCCGTGCCGGGCGGGCGGGACGGAGGGAGGCAGGCCGGGTGACATCAGCCGGAGGAGGGGCCTGCCCGCGAGTTTCTTTGCTCGGTGCATCACTTCCCGGCGCTGCCATACTCCGCTGCCCGCTCCCCGGCGCGGGGCCGGCGCCCATGGCGAGCCCGGCCGGCGGGGACAGCCCGGGCTCCGCCGCCCGACGCTTCTACTGCAGGTGAGCGGGGCCGGGAGAGCCCGGAGCTGCGCCCTTGGGCGAGCCCGCGGAGCCCCGGGGACAGCCCCGGTCCCTGCGGACAGCCCCGGTCCCCGGGGACAGCCCGGCCCCGAGCCCCGGCAGCGCAGCGGGGTCGCCGCGGAGGGACGGAGCGCTCCTCCGTGGGAAGCGAGGAGCTGTTGCACGGGTGGGGATCCAGCCGGAGTCGAGTGAGAGGAGCCGGGAAGGACGCGGCGCTGCCTCCGTGGGGCGGCTCGTGGGTGGTGGGAGCTGGCGATGCTCCGGTGGGATCCTTGGCCCTGGCCTGGAGCGAGCGGCTCCGCTGCCGAGGAGGCTGATGCTGAAAGCTGCTCGGCGCTGGGCAATCGCATGGGAGGCTCCTGATGGCACTGCAGAGACTTCTAGTCTCAGCTTTGAAACTGGGCGCTACAGAAATTCACACTGGGCTGGGGAAAAAGAAAATAGCTTCAGGCTGTTTGGCGTTCGTGGCAGTGCTGTATCTTTCCCATTCTCTTCATTTAGATAAAAAATGGAAAAGACTAAACCTGAAGAAGGCTAAATGAGTCACTTTGAGGCCTTACAGTTTTGTGGACAAACGCTGTTCACCATCGCTGTGTTTTATCTCTCCTCTAGCAGTCTGAAGTGGAGGTGATGCAGTAGCTGGACTAGAGGGCTGGAAAAGCCCAGGAATGCTTGGAGTGTATACGATACAGTAGCTTTTCATCAATTCTCTTTGCATGCTCTGCAGTAATTAGCACAGCAGCTAGTGGGTTGTCTGCTTTAATGAGTGTTGGTTCATTAGGGCAGCAGGTGTTTCTTGGTTATGTTGTATTGTGGAGCAACTCCAGGGAAAAAGGAGGAAGCAGAGTTAATGTCATTGCTCTGCCTACTCTGGTGGAGCTAGAGCTGTGGAGAAACCTACTGGGTTTTAACCAGACTTGGGCTTCTTCTTTCTTTCTTTTTGTTTTCCTTGGAAACTCTTTGGGGATTAGATTTTGGTCACTTTTGCAAGGGAAATTTTAGTGGGAAGCTGCTTATCACAAATGCGTGCCCGTTCAGCACAGGAACACTGCTCCCAGCTGCTGGCAAAGACAGAACAGAAGAGAAATGGGAAGCATTTTCCTGTGGCTTATCTGGGTGGCTCCAGCAGGCCATGTGGTTTTAAAAGTCTCTGCTGTGCCTTTTAGGTCTTGAAAGCAGGTATTGGTGGAGCCTCTGTCCCTACTGCTCTGTGAGATAAGAGGTGACTTAGTTTCTTCCTCAAATTCACTTGTATTGCAGTCCGGGTGAATTCAGTGCCTCTGTCTGGTGTGATGGGTGGAACTTCAGGTGACTGGCTGGTAAAGCCATGGTAACTGGTACCAAAATCTTAATATGTCTTGTGGGGGTTTTTTGGGTTTTTTTTGGTTTTTTTTTGCTGGGAGCATTAATTGAGGTGTAAGACCTGCAGAAGGTACCTGTGGAGGCAGGGGGTGCCAGACCCCTTATCAGGGGAGCTGGGGAAATATGCTAAAAATGAAAGTGTTTATTCATTTTATTACATCCTTTAGTGATTCCCTAAATTCAACCCCTCCCAAACAAAGGCATGTGCTCTGTTGTGCTGGCAGCAAATAATCCGGGCGCTGACTGCGCCAGACATCTCTATTTACAGAGGCTGAAGTCAAAACTTTTGCTGCAGCAGTCACACACCACAAACCAGGGTGTTTCTGCCCCTGTGCAGCTCTGTTCTTCTGCCCCTGCTCACCCTTCTGAAGCCATTTGCTGCACAGAACTATTAAGTCTCCAGGAGGACTTGCTGGAAGTCCAGGGCTTTGGAAGTTGTGGCTCTGCAGGGCCGGCGTGTCCCTGGGGGTCAGCTCCTGGGGCTGGGTGTGGGGTCACTGCTGGGGCTTGTTGGCTCAGATTTGAGCTGGCCAAGTTCTGTGTGAGCCTGAGTCACTGCTTTACCTTCCATGAGGTTTTGGGCTGGTGTTAATTTGAGTGCATTAATTCAGCTGTGTGTAACTTCTGAGGACTTTTTGGGGCAGAATAGGGGTTGTAGGAGCTGGGAGATACCTGCTGGCAGCAGGTGTCCTGCTCTTCTCCACTGCTGCAGGTGCTCTCACTTGCCTTTTTGTGCTGGCTGATTTTGGAGGTGTAAGGAGCACCAAATCCATCAAATGGTTCCCCTGGACTGTGGGACAAGTCCACCACTGTCCAGAGAGCTCCCCTGGATTTGGCCCCTTGCTTTTAAAAAGCAGCTTTGGAGATTTCTGGGTCTGGGAGGGGGACATGGACACGTCCTGGGGAAAGCCTCACTGTCCTGCACTGACACTGTGGAGATGTTGTTGATCCCACATAGAAGAACGTTAGATAACGCTGCAGTCAGTCCAGAAATGCATTCATCTGGCCTGAAAACTCAGGTAAAAGCACACCTCGTTCCTCCCTTTCCCTTCTCTTGCTCTCTGTTCTCCTGCAGTCTCTGTTTTCCAATGCACTCTTGGCTTTTGTGATGTTTACAAACATTTCTTGATTGTGTCATAAACAGTCCCCATCTCACTCATTAGTGTCACCACGGTGAGGACCTGACCTGAATGTGCATCGGGCAATTAGAGAGTGCTCTGAGCACCACAGAGCTGAGAGAGAGGAGGCTCCTTCCTCCTGTTCTGGTGGGGAAACTGGGATGGAAAAACTGCTGGCCTTCGGACACGGAAGGCAGTGAGAGAGGGCACAACTCAGACTGGTGGTTGAGGCAGAGTAAACTGGTGTTTGCAAAGCAGATTGGGGAGAAAATCCACTTTTGGGGTGAACCTCTGTCTGGAATGGTTCCTGCTTGTTTTGTGTGTACCCAAGGGATAACAATACCATGGAATACTTCAGTATTTTCCCTAGTTCTTGTAAAGTAAACTTGCACAACTTTTAAATTTGGACCTTCTATAAGGTGAAAAGCTATTTTCTTTCCGAGAGGTGATGTTTAATTGTATCTGCCTGAGGTGAAAATGGGCACCAGCAGCAGTGCTGGGTTTGTAAAAGGACAATCATCTTCCTCTGTGGGGTTGGGCAAGGGCTGAGGTGCACTACCAGAAAGCTGGGAATGACCATTTAGTCTCTGTTTACTCTGTAAATTAAACTTGAAATTGCTTATTATTACATTTGTGAATGCTGGTTTAGAGGTTTCTGAAAGATTCTGATTTTTCTTCTGTAGGCCCCTGTGCTCAGTCTCCACCAGGCAGAAGGATGTGTAAAACAGGACAAACATTTCTAAAATAGCTGTGCTGCATAATAGCTGGCCTGAGCAAAAATTATATGCTAGCTTAGCAGGCAGGGTTGGCAGTGTTGACATCTGTTTTGGGATATTTTGAACAACTCGCTCGTACTTTCAGCACTGGTGACTCATGTGGTCATCCCAAAGCAGAGGCAAGCAGGACACTGAGTGTCCACCTCAGCAGGGAGAGGGATCCTTCTGGGCAGACCTGGGACTTAGTGCTTTGCAGGTTTCCCCAGGATTTTGGGCATCCTTTTCGGTTCTTCCGTGTTTCACCTCGTGGGATGTGGGGAGAGAAGCTGTGTCCCTGCTCCCGCTGGTCTCCCACGGGATGGGGCCGTGCCTGTGCCTGGCACGGAGTGATGCTGCTTTGCTGCTGCCCTGCAGCTTCGTGCCCTCAGGGCGTCAGCTGGGCTCTGTGCACCTGTGAATGGAGCTGAGGTGATGCTCTGCCTTCTCCCTGTGCTGACTGGCACTCCCCTGGTTCAAGATCTGCTCCTCGTGCCTCTCCTGGGGTGACAGCAGTGCCTCTGGATGCTTCATCCCAAAATCCTGTGCCTTGTACGGGGTGTTTGTGCCAAGCAGACAAGAAAGAGGACGTTGTGCCTTGGCCACGTGTTTGTGGTTATTCGGAGTTTGCCTCTGAGCCAGCTGAAGTCAAATCAGTTTGTGACTCTTGTGTGGCCTGAGGATGCCCCTCGAAGCCTGTGACATAAATGTTAATAATCACACCAGAGCTGGGTCTGGAAGCAGCTGTGACCCTAACCCCCTGGAAGGTTGGCTGTGAGCCTTTGTTACCTGTTGCACTGGTCAGTGGGTGCTTCCCTCCTGGGAAGGTGTCTCCAAGAGCTCATGGCCGGCAGGAGAGGAACAGGAAGGAGTTCCTGTAAGCAGGAGATTTGTGTTTGGATCATGGTGATGGGGTGCAGCAGTTTTGTTCACTCCGTGGGCCCTGTTCTGGCTCCAGGTCCTGTCAGAGCTTTGGTTGGTGTCTGCAGCGTGAGCTGCTTATGCCACAGGAAAATCTTGTGTGTGATTAATTTCTGCTTTCCTGGAGGATGTAACCAATTAGGGATCTGCTGCCCCTTATTTTCAAAGTTAGAGGAAGCACTGCCTGTTACACCAAAGGGTGAAAATGTGTTATGAAAGCTCAGAAATTGATTTGTTATAGAAGAGCGATTTTTAAAATGCTTTTTGGCTCTTCCTGTCTTGAGCCACACGCAGCTGGACCATGACCACTGTGGTGAGAGGAGACGGGAACAGGCTGCACAGCTCCATTGGCCTTCCCCTCCTCCAGCTCACTGATGAGTGTCCCAGACACTGGAATTTTTCCTGATATATTACATAAATCACAGGGAAAAGCCTTGCCTTGATGGTGCCTTGAGGATGAGCAAAGTCACAGTCAGGAGCAGAAGGGCTTAAAATTGGACATGCTGGTAAAAGTCTGGGGAATCAGCTTCTCTCCTCACTGATCCAGGCCTCAGGCTTGGAGGGAGCATCTGCAGGAGGCAGATAGGAAGGGATTTTTTTATGGACTGGCAGTGATAGAATGGCTTAGTTTGTCAAAGGAAGTTCATCAGGATGGAGGATCCTGCCTGGATTCCAACCTGTGGAGTGTGTGTGTGTTCCCATTAAAGCAGGAGGTCTCCAGGAGTGCCCTGAGGGAGGGGTGACATTCCCACCTCTGGATCTCTTGAAGCTGGAATGGGGGCAGGAGGTGGCAGTGCTGGTGTGGGGCACGGGGTCCCTGCAGGAGCACCCTGCCCCGAGGTGGGTCTGAGGGGAGCCTGGCTTGTGTCCTGGATCACCTGCACAGCCGGGGGCTCCCTGGATGGGGCTCCCTGGATGGGGCTCCCTGGGTGGGGCTCCCTGGATGGGGCTCCCTTCCTCTGTGCTGTGCCAGCACGTCCCCAGGACACAGCTTTGTCACTGCTCCCTCGAGCCTGAGCTCTCCACAGAGCCAATGCTGCTCTGTCTCAAGCCTCCTCTCCCCAGTTCTCACGTTCTCTTTCCACTCTGCTCTCTGGCCTCCTCTCCAGCAGATCAGGCTTTCCCTTACTGGAGCACATAAACTCTGGTTTTGTTGTGGGGTGTTCATTTCTTGCTGTCTCCTATTTTTGCACTCGAGGTGGTGTCCAAACTTGCGTTCAGACTCGCTTGAAGAACAGGTTTGAACTCTGTCAGGTCTAACACTGCAAGAAGCCACAAGCAGCAAGTTTCTGAAAGTGGAGGGATGGATTTTACTTAACTCTTGATGCTGTTCTGCTTGAAGAGCAGTTTTATCTCCAGACTGCTCTCAGGTGTATCGAGTGCTGTGCTCCCATCCCAGTTCTGCCCTCTGTGCCCCTTTGATCAGCCAGCCCAGCTTCCAGAATTCCACTTCCCTGTCATAAAATCTTTTGCCAACCAAAGCCATGAAACCCAGATTTCTCCTGGTCTGGGCACAGAGGCTGAGTATCCCAACCACAAAGTGGGGCTGTTAATTCTGGCTCTGGGCTATTTATATTGTCACTGGGAAAGCTTTTCATTGACTGAGCTGCTCCCTCCCTAAAGATACTTTTAATTAAATGTTACTTGACAGATCTGGCTTTCTAATTGGCTTAGATTTAACTGGTATAAATGGGCTTTTTTTTTTCCCACTGCAAGCTGAAGAAAGTAGGAATAATTTTGTTGGAAGGCTATTTGCATTCAGAGTCACGTCCATCTGTTGTTTAATGTAACAAGCTGATAGAGTGGAAAAAAAAAAAAAAGAAGCCAAAAAACCCCCCACAACCAGAAAGTGAACATCACTGCCAGTGCTTGGTGAGGAGAAGGGGAAAGGGACACGGCTGCCTCTGCTTTGGAGCTCTCTAAACAATGCCCAGCAATGTTATGCAACTGCCTAGGGAAGGAAGTGAAAAATTATCATTACAGTGCAGTTTCAAGGGCAATATTAAATGAGCAATTTGCAGCACAGCCCTGTACTTAAGTGACTTATCTCACTTCTCCCGAGATAAAATTAACAGGGCTGGTTAAGGACAGTAGCCATGACCTCTGCTCCCATCAGGAGAGGGGCAAAGACAGGCTCTTTTTGGAACTGAATCTGAGGCGTTGCTCTGAGAGCCTTCAAAGTGGGCAGCCAAACCCAAACCAGTGTAATGGCCTGATCCTGGACGTGCCTGATGGATCCCTGTGCCCCTGAATCCTGGAAAAGGGGGGACAAGCATCTGCTGAAGCACCTCATTGATACCTGCTCTTCCTTATTTCAGTGGAAGGGATAAAAACACCTTCTGCAAGGCCCTGGTCGCTGGAGCAGCAACAAAACCCTGAACTAATGATTCGGAAAGCAGTGCTGCTGTCTGCTCAGTACCTTCAGGGCAGGAGTAAATAGCTTTAAAATCTATTCCCAGTTTACTTTCAGCAAGAGGGTTTTGCCCAAGGATGCCAGGCACTGGAACCACAGGTGTTTCCTTTCTGACTCTGAGGTTAGACAGGCTCTGTCTAAAGCAGCTTCACCTTCTGCTGTGGATCAGTAACTCTGCAGCTGCTGCCCCTGGAGGGATTTTTGAAAGAGGAATATTGGGCTGTCTTGGCTCCTCTCAAGCTCTTCTGTTACCCTTTGCTCTTACACCCTCTGGAGCAGCCAGAGGGGCTCTTCACTGGGAGTTTGGGACTAATGCAAGAGAAAGATCAAGAAAAAGGATTTAAATGAGGAAAACACTAATAACATAGCTCAGTGTAAGAGCTATTTCATGTTCAACCTGGGAGCAGATGTTTCGTCTTGGAAGCTGCCTTTAAAAAATGCATGGGCAGGACTGGGAGCCGTCAGCTCTGCCTGCAGCTGGCTCTGAGCTGCACTGGGTGGCTGCTGGAAGCAGCTCTGAGCACACAGGGTGTGACAGGGCTCCTTTCCTGCCCTGGGGATCCTGTTTCCCTCCCACTTTCTGGCTGCCAGGGAGCGGAGGTGCTCGTGAGAACCTGGGTGCTGTGGATGCAGGTCCAGCTGCCGATCCGTGATGGGATTTGGGACAGATTCCTTGATTTGCAGCCTCTCCCTGCCGAGCCTGGGAGGATTGGCTTCTGCTGTAGGATTGCAGCAGACTCAGCACAAGGAGATCAGCTTTGCCGTAGGGCAGCACAGATAATTGATGGTTGTGCTGAGTTCCCCAGGGGAAGCTCTTCCCCACTGCTGGGACAGTGGCCCACGTGTGTGGTGGAGTTTCTCCATGCCGTGATTAACAGAGCTGCACCAAGGTGTGTTTACAGGTAGAGCAGAGGGGTTTGCTGTGCCAAATGGCTTCCCAGTTCTGCTCCCAGGACTCGCTTGGCACTCCTGTGGTTCTGCAGAGCACTGGGCTCTATTTGCTCTGGGGTGGGTGTCACAGCAGGTGCCATTTGAGTGCTCACCTGTACCTGCTGGTGCCTCCCTGGGCACTTTGGTGTGAATTGCTGCATTCTTCTGTGCTCTGGAGCAGCTTCAGCCCAAATTAGCTGTGGGACAAGTTTCTCCTGTGATCCACGCTGCAGAGTTGAGGTGGCTCTTTGTGCACTCCATCAGTGGAATATCCATTCGTGCCTGAGGAGAGCTGGGAAGTGCTGGTTAACATTCATCTCTCTGGGGCTGTTGGTTGATTACAGATATTCATGGTTTGTGTGATGGTGCTGAGTGGGTCCTGGCAGTGTTGCAGCCGTTCCAGGGTTTCAGAGTGCACGGTGAACACCAGTATTTTATTGCAGCCTTCCTGGGAGACGTTGTTCCTGTTTTCAAGGGTGGGAAATTGTGTAGTCTTCAGGGTGAAAGAGAATAGAGGTGGCAAAACTGGGAGCTGAATGTCCTGACTCCCACTCCTTTCCTTCAGCACTTCCTTACCCACGTCAGAGTGAGGGTAATTGTGCTAATTATGAATTGGAGACCTTGGCTTCGTCCTTTACTGAGCCCTGCTGGGCGCTGCAGCGCTGGTGTCACACAAAATTACAGCGGCTCTGCTGCTCTCCTTAACATGGGAGGGAGCAGAAAGTTGTTTGGGAGGAAGTGACCAGCCGGTGAATGAAACACCAGGCTCTGCCTGTTTACAAGGTGTGCCTTGCAAATGTGGTGGGAAGGCTGCAAACCACGGGGGAAGGAGCAGCCTGGGTGGCCCTGGTCACTGTGAGGAGCCCAGGGACTGGCTTGAAGAAAGCAGAACAGCCCTGAGTGCTCAGGCACCTGTGGCTCCACGAGTTCCCTGTCTCTCAGGCTTTGAGAAGAGAGCAGTTAATTTAAAAAGGGACGGAGGGAGGCAGAGCGATGTTCCCTGTCGGAAAATCCTGCAGGTTAAATTGTGTGAGTGAGTGGAGCTGCCCTGCCTTGGGGGTGGTTATCTTTTGGGGTGTGGTGAAAGATGGAGAGAGAAAAGCAGGGATCTGTGGTTGCAGTGGGGCAGGAAGGGTTTGGGATGGAGCTGCCAGTGCTTTGAGGAGGGTCCTGTCCTCACTGTCCTCGTGCACTCGCCATATCCCAGCTGGTGCTGCAGCAGCAACAGCCCCTTTTTTTAGCAGCTGTCTGCAGAGATTTGTATGGAGGAAATGCTCTGGGGATTGGATCTTGCTGCAAAACACAGAGGCCATCAGATTCAGCTTGTTTATCAGCCAAGCCTTCTGCAGCACGAAGGCAGGAGTGCAAACCACCGGCGACTAACAAATTAAAATATTGAGCTTCCTAAGCCACGGGTGTTTCTCTTTCCCCCCTGACAAACAAGCCCCTGTGATTTCCAGCTTGGGAAGCCCACGGGCCAACATCTCATGGCGCTTGAGTGGAGACTTACATCCATAAAAGCAGCTGAATGTCCTGGAATTGTGATACTCCACGTGTACCTCCAGGCATTTCCTGGCCTCCGAGTTCAGCCGAGAGTCTGAGCTCCTGCATGGGTCTAAATAATAAAACATATGAGTTCACTGCGATGTGCCCAGAATTTTAAGGCCGCAGCCCTTGGCCAGCTCTCGTATGAATTGCTTCCATCAGGGCAGTAATCCAGGAAACTAGGAGCACGAACTGCTTGGTTGATGGAAGTCTGTGGTTCAGTGCCTTCCTGGGTAAAGGCAGGGGGGAAAGGAAAGCTGCTGTTTTCTGTGTGTTCATCCCTTCCATGTGCCCCTGGGGAGGGCAGGCAGGGGGTGTTCCAGCAGGTACCACAGGCTCTGAGGAGATCCTGGTCCACGGGGAGCTTCCTCAGCGTGCCCAGCTGTCTGAGGAGTTAGTGAAATGACTGAAAATACCCACGTTTTCCTCTGCTGTTCTGAAGAAAAGGAAAACTCACTCTGCAAGGTGTTCTCTCCAATAAAACCATCTTCTGGCACCAGGGTTTTTGGCAGAAAGTTGTCATCAGCTGTGCCAGTGAGTGACCACCTTGCAGAGGAGACCAGCAGTGGATCCGTCGCGTAAGGATGAGGAGCGAGCAGGGAAAACTGTTGTGTTCCCTGCACTGAACAAAGTGATTCTCCTGTGGTGGAAATCCCTTCCTGAAGGGGCTCTGGGTGAGGTTCCCCCGGTGTGACTCAGGAATTCCCCTCAGGATGTGCTGGGGGCTCCAGCCCTGCTTTGTGGAGCTCCAAGCCCATGAGGGCAGAGCTCACCTGCCCAGGGCAGCAGCTCGGGAAGGGAAGGGAAGGCAGGAGATGCTTTGCAGACCTGGCTCCTGACAGAACTGAGTCATTTGTCGAGGCTGACGCTCTCGGAGCTGGTTGCCTGAGGCTGGCACGGCTCAGACAGGAGAGTGAGAATGCAGCCATCCAGATACACACAGAGGAGAGAAAAGTAACAGCTCCCAACGTGTGACTGGAATGGAAGTTAAAAAAAAAAGCATCCCCAATGAAAGCCGTGCGTGTTGGTGGATGTAAGTGCTCCTGAAAGGTTCGTGGGGGCTGTTTGTGCAGCACAAATGCAGCCGCTCCGGAATGCCCTGGATTAGAACAGGCAGGCTCCTCCAGCACACGAAATCCGAGTGGAAGCAGAGTTGTTCCTGCATGGCAGCAGCTCCCCCAGCCCACCACCCTTAGGGGTTAAGGTAAGAGCTGTCTTGTCACCGCTCTCTTCCTCTCTGTCCCTGCTCCCGAAGCACGTTTTCCGTGCAGCCTGGTGCTGTGCCATGTGTTTTATTCGCTGCTGGATGATGATGATGTCTCTGTGCAGGAGCAGAGATTTTCTGCAGACATGTATAATTCAGTTGTCAGGATAAATGGGCTCCCTGGATTTGGGAATGTGTGTAAGCCTGGTGCTGATCCTCCCTTCTCTCACCAGCGTGAGGCAGGAGGGGAGCAGGGAATTCTCCCAGTGCTCCAGAGCAGCAGCCTGTGGTCTGTAAACTCATTGCAATACCTGGGAGGTTGCAAGAAGGATCTAAACTAAACCTAAAATAGACCTGTGGAGAGGAGCATTCTTGCCATATTTGGGAAGACTTTTCAAGAAACAAGATACTCCTACAAACTCCTCCTGCGGAAGAACAGGACCGGAGCCCACTTCGCACGTAAAGGATGTGATCTACATGACAAACTCATACCAAAATCCGTGTTTGCTGCTGTTTACACCTGTGATTGGGCTGCACTAGTGCCAGGGTGTCAGAGCCAGACTGATGTGGTGTGTGGGGAGGAGCAGGACTCGCCTCGCTGCGCCCGATTCGCGCAGACGTGCGAAGCGTTTCCAGGGTCGACGTTTTCCATGGAGCCGTACTGGGACAGAAGTGCTAAAATTCTGGGAAGATGCGGTGGAGGACTCAGTCCCACAGTGCTGTGGAAGCAGTAAAAGCAGCTTGCAGGATGCTGGAGGGTTCCCTGCAGAGGCAGCAGACGCCCAGCACAGTGCCAGACAGCGGGGCTGTTCTCCGTGGAGGAGCGAAGCCGAGCGTAATTCTCACCTTGCATGGAAACCACGTGGCTTTCTGGGAATCCTGCCACGCTCGGATTTGTGGGCTTGCAGATTAATCTAATGGGATGCTTAGATTTTTCCACAGTGCCATGGAGCACCCAGAAGTACTTTTTGTGCTGCTCTGCTGGGTCTGGGTTTGCACAGAGGAGCTGGAGGAGCAGTTTCAGAGATGCTGGCAAGGGTTGCAGTGGACACCTGGCTGACATTTGAGCTCCTGGGGAGCCTCTTTCCTTGTTTTTCAGACAGATGTGGAATATTATCTTTACAAAATCCAGAGGGATGCCCTGTGGCTGTGTAACAGGCAGGGAGCAGGGCGATGTCCTGTGTGAGCTCTTGCTCTGTTGGCCAAGACAGCCTTTTAAACCCATGAGCGTCTCTGGGCTGATGCCTGATTTTTGGCGCCCCTGGAATTTTCAGGGAGAGCACAACAATGCTTGTAACAGCCCTCGGGGCAGGAGACAGCTGCAGAAAAACAATGTGGAATTGCTGCAATGTGCTGTGCTGCAGCTTTGCCAACACCGATCTGTCCTGGTGGCTGGCGATGCTTCAGCGCTGGCAGAAGCTCTGCCCACGTGCCCTGTGTGACCCGGGAGAGCCACCTGTGTGCAGCCCTCTGCCTTGGGCACACAGGGCTGTCATCACCGAGGGAGGGACCATCACAGGCTCTCGCTGGCGTGCTCTGGCTTCGTTTCACCCTCCTCACAGGCTTTACCAGATGGTCGTTTGAAAAAGAAGTTGCTGCTTGTTTGGATTCACTGGATTTGTCTGGTTCCTGCTGTTTGCTCTTCGGCGAGTTCTGCAGGATGTCCAAGGGCCAGGTCCGTGCTGGCTCTGTCACTAAGCTCCCATCCAAACCCCGTGCAGGTGCTGCAGAGCATCCTTTGTGTTCTCTTGGTGAGCTGGGGTCGCTCAGCACCTCCCCGGCTCAAAGCCTGCGTGGCCCAGGATCAGGGAGTGAGTTTTCTGATGGATCCTAAAGGCCCCTCTCTCCTGCACTGAAACCCTTGGCTTGGGGCTGACGGAAGCAGATGAGACAGGAAGGGAACAGAACCAAATTGGCTGTAGGTTGCTGTGGAGTCAGTGGAAAAAACTGTGGTGTGAACTTTGTCATGGTTTCCTTTTGTGCTGCATCACGATGACGATCCCGCTGCCGTGCCCTGCGCACGGGCTGTGGTTTGCAGGGGGCTGTGGGCAGGAAAGAGGCAACACGTGGGGAGCGTGTGCAGCCTCCAAGTGCTGCAGGAGGTTTGGGATGAGGCAGGACGTGGGCAAGGATCTGGGACAGGCAGAGGTGGCTGCTTTGGCTGTCTGGGCTTCACTGGAACACAGTCCCTGGTGTTTCTGGGGCTTGGCAGCACCTTTCCCATACACAGTTGTTTTCCTGCTGCAAGCCCGTGCTCCGAGGCAGGAGCAACTGGCAGGCTGAGAGGGGAAGGAGAAGTGGGGGCTGCAGCTGGAGGGGTTTCCAGGCAGCTTGAACGGAGAATAGACCGGGGCCTGTGGGAAAACAAGCCTTGCTTTCACTCCAGAAGGTTGTGCAGGAAAGGAGACCTCACACAGCCTGTGCAGCTGCCCAGAACAAGTGGGACGATTGTGCTGGTGGCACTTGTGGGGCTGAGCTTGACCCTGCCAGCAGCTGGGGAGGGCAGGACCCCGGGGCAGGAACTGGGGGACGCTGTGATGTTTTCAGTCAAATCTGTCTCGGCTCTGGTCCCGAGCTGCTCTCTTGCTGTGCCTGACCTGCGCTGGCACTGCTGTGTTGGGGCTCCACTGGGATCCCTGAGGATCATCCCCGGCTCAGGCAGCCCCTTCTCCCATCCCAGGACAGCCTCCAGGCTGCTCCCAGGGGCCTGGCTGAGCCCCCACTGCATGTCTGGGGGGCAGATTTAGAGAGGTGTCTGTACATCTCTCATTTGCAGTTCTTCTGAATTTGGAAAGAACCTCCCCAAACCAGGACTTGCCCATTTTCAGTATTAAGTTTGACCTGAATGAGCTCCTCTATGCTGGTGGGTAGTAGAAGCTGAATGGCATAAATGAAATAGGTAACAAATAAATTGTTTTCATTGTGTGGTTGTTGATAAGCCAATTACTCGTTTTTTTGATGTATATGGTAATTGTAACCTGCTGTATTCTGCAGGATGTTTATTTAAATCACAGCATATATTTTAGTGAGAGATATGTTGACCCAATTGCCAAAGTAAGTTTGTAATGAAAAGCCTCTCAGCCTGCGTGTCCTTTCCTGCTCCGTGGCTTCTGGAAGTGACTGAGGGAAATAGCACTTCACTGCTGGTGAAATCATCCCCAGAGTGCTGTTTAATGGCAGTGTGATGGATTAACCTCATTAAAGGTGCTAGTGTTGTACAAGAAAGCAAAATGCTCTTGGAAAACTCAGGAAGCTTCCTTCATTGTGCTGAATTCATTCCAGGTCTCCTCTGTGACAAAATAGGAATGGCTAAAGCCCCGTCCTGTTGCAGGGGCTGGTTTGCCTGGTGCTCTGCAGGGCACATTTCAGGGGGCAGGTGCTGCAGGAAGGAGACAAACTGCTGGGTTTTGTGTTCCTGGGAAGGAAAGAGCATCCTCAGGCATCAGCATCATGCCTCCACTTGTATTTGGCAAGCTGGTGCTCCTGGCCTCTACATTTATTTCTCTTTCTCTGATGGTTGCTGGTGGTTGGGTTTATGCCCTGCTGATGAGCTGTGCAAAGAAATTGTGTTCCAGGCTCATTTCGTTCTCACTCTTCTTGAGAGTGAGTTCTCCTGCACAGTTCTTCTTCAGAGAATTTGATCATTTCATATACTTGGTGGATTCATAATAATTTTTTTTCATTTGGGAGTCAGAACATGTTTTAATGAATTAATTTTCAAATTGATATCTCCTTAATCATCACTTCCTCAGACCCTGCAAAGTATTTGCATCTTATAATTTAAATGCTTTGAAACTGGCTATCAAGTGAAACTGTTAACCAGGCTGAGATGAAATTCACATTTGCACCTTAATCTCGTCTGAGCATTTTCAAGTGCTGGAAGTTAATTACATCCATGGTAGTCCTTTGATACTTGAGTAATTTTGGAGCACAATGACTTAAATTTGTGCTCATTGCCTGTTAGAAATTTCACTCCTCAGCTGACACAGAAAAATTTCGTTGTGCTCTCTGTTCTTCCTGTGGGTGCAGCTGTATTTGTGGGCAGGATTTGGCTCATGGATTCAAGGTAATTGTTGCCAGTGTATCATTTATTGAGAGCCCAAACCTTCCGGGTGTGGGTCAGGTTTCTGCAGGCCAAGAGCATCTTCAGCTCCTGGAGTTGGGGGCATTTCTTGGGGCGTCTTCAGTGGTTGTTTGGCACCGTGCTGAGCTGGTGGCACGAGCTGTGTGAGCATCCCTGCCTGGATGGAGGATGCTGCACCTCATTCCCGATGGAGCAGCTGCCCTTGGCACTTGGAGGAGGGAGCTCCTGGGTTCCTTTCCCTTCCCTACAGCTGACTCACAGCAAGGCATAATTTGCCCACAGAGCCTCAGCTGCCTTTTGGAAAAATGGGGTAATTGCTGCCCTCGCACTTCTGCAAAATATTTGGGAGTCCTTCGATTGAAGTTTCTGCACCTACCAGCTCAGCACCATAAGCTGCTTCACAAAATGCTCTGAAAATGGCAAATAGCTCCCATCTGTCCTCTGGTCTCCCCTCCCCATGGATCAAAGCCACGGAGGTTGTGTAAGCGAGGGAATGCTGGATGACTTTTGCTTTCCAGCAGGCAGTGGGGAGTTTGAATTTGGATTTCTGACAATGACGCAGCTTGTTGGAGCCATTCTGCATTGAAATGGGGTCTTATTCAGCACTGCTAATGAGAGGGTAAGGGCAGCTAAATACAGCTGTCTTCCTCAGTGTCATTTGGGATTTATTAGCAAATATGCAGTGCAATTGAATCCCCTGTAAGTACTCTGCAGCTAATGGTAGATAGCAATTAGCTGAAATGACTACTGTGGAGCACTGATGCTGCATCAGTGAGGGGACAGGAAATCTGGAGCCAGCACACAAGGCCCAGCATCTTCCAGAACTCCCTGGAGTTTTTCTCTCTGGATTTTCTGTTTCATGCCCTTAGCAAAAGACTGTGGTGAAAATCGCTCTGTCTGGGTAATCCCTGGAGCTCCAGCTTGAACAAACACTTCCCCAGCAGCAGTAAGTGTGTGTGGATATTATTATTTTCAGCTCAGGGGTCATTGAAAGGACTCACTGCAATGTTCCTACCAGTGGAAGTGTGTGGAGTGGGAACCTCCTCCCCTCCAGATGTGGAGGGGTCTGGCCCAGATGCCTGGAACCAGTTCAGAAGCTGGGGGTGGACTGGGTGCAGTGTTCATGGTTTCATCTCTGACCTTTTCCTCTCCAAACTCAACAGGAGGTTTTGTTTCCTTCCCCTCACTAATGAGGTGAGGTGTAGGTCAGGGTGTCCCGGGGGTTCTGCCCTTTGCCTGGAGGGGACCCAGCTCCTGTGTGCTTCCAGAAGTGTTGGAATCAGGCTAATTTCGTGTGTTCTTACTTTGTTTGTCACCCTCCCTGCCAGCCTGTGTTTGATGCAGAAACCTGCTTGTGAGGAGGGGATTAGTTCTGGGGCTGTGATGTGGGTGGGGAGAGAGGGGCTGTGCTGGCCACCTTCCACCAGCTCTGGTTTTGGCAGTGAGATAATGGAGTGTTTTCGTTATTCTCCTGCCAGGTTGCTGCTGGGAGCGTTGATGATGGAGAGGAGCAGTATGGACCAGAGTGATGGATAGGTGCAGTGCCGTGGCAAGGGGATGCTATTCAAGGGTGGGAAGCTGAAATCACTCCTAAATTATTTAGGAGGAAGTAATGGGATTTTCCTAAAGACTGGAGCTCATTTGGGAGCAAGTGAGAGAGAGGCAGGTGTGGATGTGCTGGTGACAGAGGACCCTGCCTGGGGCAGAGTAACCAGGGAAAACTGCCCAAAACCCCTTGGGAGAGTGCCCCAGGCAAAGAAAAGCAGTGCAGGACTTGCCTGAGGCTAAATAGGTGCAAATTCACTGTGAATAAACCCGGGCTGTGCCTCAGGAGCCTCTGGAACAGCTTTCCTCAGGTAGGGAAGCACAGGAAAATACTCGGACCCCTCCCCATCAGTGGAGGGGACACATCCCCAAGGGTCTGGAGCCACCTGGACCTGGTGCTTCAGAGCCATCAGCTCCCTCTCTGCTACAGGAGCGGTGCAGGGCTGGGAAAGGAAATTGCTACAGGGGAATAATTCCCAGATGGATTGACTGGCAGCACACCCTTAAAGAAAGCAATTATTTAAATGCATATTTAGTTCGTTAAGCCAGTGAATATGCATTTACACTGAGCACCTGGTGAATCTGATCCTTTTTTGGTTCGGAAAAAATGTTTAATTGCCTGTCACCAGCGCTCTGGAATTACATTTATTTTTGTACAAAACTTAATCAGATTGCAAGTAAGATGCTAAAATCTGTTGCTTCATTAGCTCATATCAGTAGAAATACTAAGGGGGAGTTTTTACTACTCTTGGTGGTTTGGATGGGTTTTTTTCTGCCTTACCTTCTGTTTAAAAGCTTAGAGTTCTGAACTACACGAGGTCTGATTGGGAATGAGTTTTGCAATCGCCCCCACAAACATGAATCAAATATCTATAAATACCTTTCCTTTTCTCCTTTTTTAAAGGCAGTTTCACCTTGCAGGCAGGAAGGAGTTCTCTTGCCCTGTGATATTTGCAATATTTGAGGCTGCAGACAGCTGACCCCAGGCTCTGTCTGGTGACACGATAATTCTCTGTGTAACCTGCTGGGTTTGTTGTCAGCAGTGACAGGTTGCTGTGAGCTGGGCAGCCCCGAGCAGGGCGTTGGGAGGTCTGAGTGGGCTCCACACTCCACAGTGGTGTTCCCGCTCTGGGGACCGCTATCATCACCTAATTATAATATCCTAATTACAGTGTTAGACAGCAGTCATGGCGATCATTGCTAATGGCACTGATGACACCTTGTGCTGCTCCTTTATTTCTCACTTGCCAGTGTCCTTGGCTTCCCCAGCACTCCTGGGACCGTCTCTGCCTTCTCCAAATTGCTGAAAACATTTCGTATGTAAGATTCTTTGTATTTTTACCTTTTCCAAAGGCACATTTTTGCTGTGGAATTCTTTGAACAAGCTTGCAGCAGGCAAAAGGCAATCTGTGCTCCAGCTCCTCATTAGCTGCTGCCTGACAGTGATGGGTGACCCTGGGAATTCTTGTTCAAGGCTGCTCCTCCCGTTCTTCTCAGCTCTTTCTGCCTTCACATCAGTTATCCTTTAAAGAAAAGCTGGAGGAGGGAGGGAGGCCCTGCCCATGCTGGATTGGGAAGAGATTTCCTCCTGCCTGTCGCTGCACAGTGGAAGGTCACCCTCTTCTGCTTCATGAGTGTGAGAAGCAACATCCATTCCTGGAGCGGAGACTGGCAGGTGTCACTTTGATGGGGACCAAGCCATCTGCCAGCGTTGTGCCACCCACTCCTTCCCCTGGCAGAATTCTGGGCAGATTGCTGAGTGCATTTGTGGCCAAACACCGCATTTATATGTGGCCTTTTACAGCTTTTTCAAAAAATGTTCTCTGCGTTGTTGTGGTCTGGGAGCCTCTTCCTTCACTGCTGTTTTTTGGGCTGTGTAACCCAAGGTGTGGAGGAGCTGCAGGACTTGGGCAAGTCCAGCTGGGAGGTGATGCTGGGACTTGTTGCTGGACACACCAGCCCCGTTCTGATTTCTAAATTACAACTGGTGTCTTCAAAACTTTGTTCTTCTCTGGCTGCACTTCACACAGCCTCTCATCTCCCTGCTCTCAGAAGGAAATGTTTTGGTCTGGGACTGGATCTGGGGAGGTTGTTGAACCTTTCTGGCTGCTTGTGGTGGGCCTGGAGCCTGGGATGATTTAACTGGATGATCTTCAAGCTCCCTTCCAACCCAAACCATTCTGTGATTCTGGGAATATTTGGGAATCCCACCTGTCTGGAGGAACACACAAATCTGAGTGGTTTGCACTGATTTAGGGCAAAGCTGACGAACAGGGGCCACTTGAAGTGACCTTCCCCCTCTCCCCTGGTCACGCCCATGACCTGGGATGTGCCGGTGGAGAGAAGGTTGAGCGTGGTGGGGGAGCTGTGTTAGGCAGCCCCAGTGTCCCAGCTGCGGAAAAGCAGCTCGTGCTGTGCAGAGTCTCTTCTGAGCTGCACCAGATGGCCCAGCCCAGCTCCTCCAGCCTGTCCCAGTAATCTGCTGACTCAGGGCGATGGGAATCTTCTCTCCTGGTATTAAGGCCTGAGCAGCAGGTGCTTGCTGAGGTGACACAGGCTCAGGCGTGTTCTCTGTTGTCAGCAGAGCAGAAACTTCACACCTGAGGGCTGGGAAGGAGCAGGATGTGCCTCTCAGATGGGGCTGGCTTGGAGCCCATTTAAATGGGGAGGGATGTGCTCTGTGGGATCTGCCTTCTGCTTTTCCCCAGTCTGAGAAGGGCTCGGATCGTTTCTGGAGCTTGCAGAGCTTCCTGGGCGGCCTCTTCGGAGCCTGACAGGTTAAGGAGTGCTCTGCCCAAAGATGACTTTCTTTTGGAGGACCCCTGAGCTCCTCACCTGGCAAGGGCAGGTTGGAAGCCCTTCTGCTCTTGGAGCAAGCAGGCACCAACAGGAAAAGCTGATGGACCACAGGGCAAAGTGCTTTGGGAAAAGACCAGTCCAGCAGGGAGGGAGCTGCTCGCCTTTGACCATCTCATGAACTCTTCTAGGTCTCATTTTCTTGTGCACACTGAAAATATATGAGTGAACCAAGGCACCTCTGTTCCTGGAATTCAGCTGTGAACTCACCTCTCTGCTACCTGAAAGAACAGTGGATGGAGGCGATTGTATTTCGTAGAGGAAAGAAGAGATTGCTCTCTGTAGGCCTCTGGAAACAAGCAATGCTCCTTAATTAATGGTAATGCTGCCTGTGCAGATGAAGTGGAAACTGGAGACCAGCTGACGACTGGAGGGCAGGGTGGTCTGTGGAGGTGGGAAGTTGCCATCAGCATCTGCAAAAGCCTGGGTCCTGCCTGCTGCAAGATTGTTCCAAGTAGACCTCAGCCCCACGGCTTCCTTCTGCCAGCGGCTTTGGAGCTCTGGGTGTACGTTCAGGAAATGCACTGACAGCAGAAGAAGAGCTAGGGGAGGGCTTGGATCTTGCTGTCACTGTTTTCCCTTTACTGGTCTGCCAGGGTGGTTCAGGTTTGTCCTTTTGGTTGTATTTTATGGGTGGTTGAGCTGTGGGCTTCGGAAACGTTTAAAAGCGGAGTTTGTGTGCTCGAGTTTGTTCCTTGACCTTGAGTTGTTTCCTCTGCCCTTGGTGTTGTGTTCCTGAGTGCTTTTGAGCCTGAAGTGATTGAACTGCATGCAAAGGTGCTTCCCAAAAGTAGCTCTGAAGGGCAGGTGGGTTTTACAAGTGGGTTGTGTTTCTATTAATAATTGCAATCCCTGTTTGTTGTCCAAGGCAGCGAAGGCTTGGCAGAGCGGGATGCAGGGAAAAAGCCTCCTGTCCCTTCCCCTGGTCTGCTCAGGTCCCAGTCGGAGCAGTGATGTTAATTAGATAAGTCAGATACTCTGCAGAGCAGCCTGTTCAAGGACAAACAGATTTTAATTAAGGGCTGTGTGCACTGGAAGGTCATGTCACTGCCTTGTGCCTGGACAGTTTCTATGGGAACACCAGGAAAGCGCCCAGAGAGTGTGAATGTGGCACAAAGTGGGCTCAGGGGCACAGAATTCACTTTGGGGTATGGCACACACGGTCCCACCCTTGCAGTGTGTACCTGGGTCTTGTTGCTGTGGGAATGGGAACCTTCACTTCAAGCTCTTGAAATAACCCAAGAAGTTCCATGTGAGCTGTACAGCAATGCCTTGAATTTGGGAAATCGGTCTCCAGGTCAGTTTTTTGGTCTGTTTACAGTTGGTGAACTCAATTTCTCAAAGAGAACCTGGATTTTGGGGAAGAGTTTTGTTTGGGTTGAAATTTGAGCTCCAGTTAGTTTGCTTCTGTCTCTGCCGCCTTCTAACTGGAATCCAACATTAACTCCAGTGATTGCGGCTCATTCCTGCATTTCGGATCCTCTCACGATTCATCCTCACTAAGCTGCCTGAAGTTAATCCTGCTGATTTGAGTACAAGATGTTTCTTGTCTTCCTTCAGTCCCAAAGCTCCTTTCAGCTGCTTGGGATGTATCAGCAGACACTTGTCAATACCTGATGATGATGCAGGATCTACAGACCATGGATGTACCTTGAGACTGATGAAATTTTGGTGGGATCTGCATGCAGAAACTCGTTCTTAGTAATTTTCATGTGGTCTAGCGAGAGGATCAGCAGAGAGAAGTTAAGTGTTTTTAGTCTTAACGTTTTTATTCCTGCTCTCAAACAGAAGCTGAGGCAGGGACAAATGCTGCACTGGCACCACAAGCAGCTTTCCTGTATAAATGAAATAGCCACTCAAATGTGGGCTTTGCTTTGGAATCAAATGTTTGTGTGGGAGTTTGACGTGGGAGCTCACAGGAGCTGCTTCACAACCCCCTTCTCCCTCTTGTTGCCTGGTGGCTTTGGGGACAAATGAACAGTGAGGCAGAAGAGGTCACAGGTGTGTTTGGAGGGAGGGTTTAAAACCAGGTCTCTTGCTATTTTTCTTTTGTTTGGCCAGTCCCTGTGGTTGTCCTGCTTTGGAGGATGCCGTGGGGCTGCCAAGCGCTGGGCGTTTGGAACCACACGGAGCCGACTCAGCAGGGAGATTGCCAGGGAAATGGGCTTGGATTTCAGACGGTTGATGGACCGCTCATGGAGGAGCTGGCTTTGTTTCCTGGCAGCTGAGAAAGCATCGTTCTGCCTGTTTGTAGGGAAAACGTGTCAGGGTTGGTGTTTCCTACGTGCATCTCCCCGTGCCCCTTCGCGGGAGGGGGAGGCGAGGGCCGGTGTGGGCTTGGCAGGAGATGTGGGAGCGCAGGAGGGGGCAGGAGGAGCTGTGTCCTGGAGCTGGCGTGTGCAGGGCAGGTTGTCCTTGGTCTGCAGAGCCCCTGATTGCAGGGCTGGGCCTGGGCTCGAGCTCCTGGGTGGCTTTGGGGAAGCATCTTCCAGGACTCAGTAGGAAACCGCTCCAGGAGGAGTCAGCTGGGCAAGTTGTTCTCTTGTGCTGGGTACCTCAAACCTCCCCCACGTGCTCCCTGCCTGACAGCAGACTAGAAACCACCTGTGGGCATTTATTATCTTTTGACAGACCCTTGCTGTTCTGCCTCTGGACAAGGGAGCTGTGGTTTTTTTTCTCAGCAGATGTCCACCTTTGACCTAGACAGTTTTGACTTTTAAAAATAAATTGAGCAGAAAAAGAGCAAAGAGAAGCATCTGAACAGAGGAGCAGGAACATGCTGTGTCCATCCCCCTTGGGAAGGGGCTGGCTTTGCAGCAGGCAGGACATTTCCAATGAAAGCTTGGGAGTCCCTTTGGAGAACTTGGGATGTGCATGGTCTAACAGGGACAGCTGTGACTTAGAGAGGACTTGGTGGAGCACTCAGAGGGGAGTGTTTTCTTTCTCTTCAAGCAGTGTCACTGCTCACAGCGCTGTCTCTGACAGCATGGAGTGTGCCAGTGCCAAAGGTGTCAGAAAAGGCAGGGGAGGAAAGCTGGCCTGAAGGCCAATGTGCCGAGTGCCTGTGGAAAAAGTGACAGCAGGAGAGTTAATGAAAAGCAGACACCCAGCGCTGGGAGCTGCTCAGCCAAGAAAATCTGCACAGTCCAGGGTTTTCTCGGGTATCCAGTAAAAACCTATTACGATTTGGCTTCCCTCTCTGTTACCCCAGGGAAAATGGTTCAGGTGTAAATATCTGGATGTGTGGCTTCTGCAGCACCTGGAAGGAACACAGATGTTTCTCCTGTAATGATTCCATGTCTCGGAGCCAGGAGCCCTGAGCTTCTTGTCCAGATTCCTACTGGGAAGCCAGGGACTGCCTTCGGCTGCTTGCAGATGTGGTCTGTAAATGAGAGAATCTTAGAATGGTTTGCGTTGAAAAGGACCTTAAAGACCATCTCATTCCAAACCCCTGCCATGGGCAGGACACCTTCCACTTGAAGGTGGACTCTGGATGCTCCTGTGTTTCGAGTCCAGGGGAAATTTAAAGGTGTGCAGTGAAGCCAGCTCTGTAAGCATTGCAGAGCAGAGTGGGAGCACTGCAGCCAAACTCCTCCAGGAACGATGTCCTTGTTTTTGGCAGGATGGAGGCATCCTGCCTGGAACTGGCCCTGGAAGGAGAGCGCTTGTGCAAGGCTGGGGACTTCAAAGCTGGGGCAGCCTTCTTCGAAGCAGCAGTGCAGGTGGGGACAGAGGACCTGAAGACTCTCAGTGCCATCTACAGCCAGCTGGGCAATGCCTATTTCTACCTAAAGGAGTATTCCAAGGCCCTGCTGTACCACAAACATGACCTTACCCTGGCCAGGTGAGTGTGTCAGCGCTGCTTCGTCCTCATCAGGCACAGCCTGGAGCAGGGCAGCTTCTGTGGGGTCTGAGCCCGGCAGCCCGAGGGAACCTCCCCAGAAACACACATCCAAAACTGGCCCTGGAGGTGGTTGTCCTGTGGGGAACTTGGGGCACCCCGAGGATGGGTCAGCTGCCCTCAGAGCAGGGAGATGGAGAAGGGGATGTGGGTGTGAGGAGGGTGCTTGGAGCAAGAGCAGGGCAGTGTCCACTTGTGTCCCCAGGTACTTCCTGTAATGGCCTGCAGTCATCAGAGCAGTTCTGAGCCAGCACACAGGGAACAAGGATCTGCCTTCAGAATTGTGGGAAGCTCTCCAGCCAGGTGTCTGTGCTGCAAAGCTGCAGCTTGAATCTGCCTCCAGCAGCTGGTGAATAAAAGTCTCTGAGCTCTTTAACACCTTTGTCTTGTAGAACCATTGGGGACCAAATTGGGGAAGCCAAGGCAAGTGGCAACCTTGGGAATACACTGAAAATACTGGGGCAGTTTGATGAAGCTGTGGTTTGCTGCCAGAGACACTTGGACATTTCTCGGGAGCAGGGAGACAAGGTAATGGTTCCAACAGGAAATATTTCTTGGCTTTGAAAATAACCTGTCTGCAGGTCAGTAAATGTGGTCTGGTGAAGGTGGGCTTTGGAAGGAGCTGCAGGGTGAAGCTCTCCCCTCTGGCTGCCATCACACATCTCGTGCTGCTGTGGGGGTGAGGATGAGGAAGGAAAATGTGGGCTTGTGTTTCTGGCCATCTCTGCCCAGCAGTGGAAAGATCCATGCTGGGGGAAGTGTAATACCTTGCTGTTCCCTGTTCTCCCTCCCTTTAGGTGGGTGAAGCCAGAGCGCTCTATAATATAGGGAATGTTTACCATGCAAAGGGAAAGCACTTATCCTGGAACACGGCCCAGGACCCGGGCTACCTGCCTCAGGAAGTCAAGGACACGCTACAGAAAGCTTCAGAGTATTATGAGTAAGTATCCAAGCTTGGTCAGCCCCTTCTCCTGCAGGGAACAGGGCCACTGAATGAGAATTTGCAGGTTGCAATAGATTAGGAATATTCCCCTGGGGTGCCAAGCTATGCTAGCAAATTAATCTCAAGAAAGGTGAGAAAAGGTCTTTTATAAAATTGGAGCTAAAATTCACCCTGGCATTGGCTTTGTAAGACTCGCTGTGGTTTGAATTGTGATGGTGCAATGAAGTTCAGCAGTCTGCTGCTTCCCAGAGCTGTGTTGGGAAGCTGAACTCTCAGCTCCTGGAGCCCGTGCTGCTCTCTGCTGGCCTCTGCCAGGACAGATCCCGGTGTGTCTCCATCCCCGTCACCCAAGGGAAGAGGCACTTTGAAGTCCTGGTTCTTCTCAAGGATCTGGGCTTTATCTTGCTTGTAACATCCTTTTCCTAAATCATTTAGAGGATCACTGTGATGTGCCACATGGGAAGCTTGTCACCAGAATTCTGAGCTCATGTTTTTCTCCCCGTACTTCAGAGTTTCGCTTTTGTAATGCAGCTTTTTAAGTGAAGAGAGTGATAAGATCTTCTGTCCCTCCCCTCATATCTGGAGATGTGATTGTGCCTATAAATAGCTCTCCACCCTTTTTCCAAGGAATGGTGCATGTAGCATAGCCGGAGAGGTAAATTTGTGCCAGCAGTGAGTGCTCCAGCATTCTCTGTGTGCTGTGTGTGTGAAGGGGGTAAAAACAAGGTAAAGAAATGCCAGGAAGCTCCCAGAGCAGAGCCCTGGCACAAGACTGTGGACCTTGCCTCTCTCAGTGGAGCAGGACGGGGAAATCCTCCAGTGGCCCTGGCTGTGCAGCGAGGTGGCCGTTTCTGGTTTAATATGGGATGTGTCAGACCAGGTGTGTGAGCACAGGTGTGATTCCTGCACGGAGCCAGCCACTGCCTGAGGGGCAGAGCAGCAGGACCTGCTTGGCACTCGCACAGGTCACCAGCCTGTCACCCGTGCCCAGGTGCTTGGGAGGGAAATGCCTTCTCCAGGGCTGGCTCTCCTTCCTTTCTGGGCAGTTTTCCTGCCCGTGTCCCCTGCGGGGCTGTGGCTCATGGACGTTCTGCCCTGGTTTCTTTCAGGAGGAACCTGTCCCTGGTGAAGGAGCTGGGGGACAGAGCTGCACAGGGCCGTGCTTACGGCAACCTTGGCAACACCCAGTACTTACTGGGCAACTTCAGCGAGGCCATCGCCTTCCATAAGGAGGTAGGAGACACCTCTGCTCCCTTCCTGGGCCTTGGGAGCAGCTTTCCTTCTCACCACAGCCCAGGGAGATGTTTCCCCCAGCTGTTTTCCTCCCTCCTGTGGGAACCCCGGGCTCTGCCCTGTTGTACCAACTCACACTGAGCAAATCTTACTCCAGTCCCCATCAGCACCTCGTGAGCAGCTTGAGGGAAGGGCGCTGTTGGCTTGGAAACCAAAGGAGGTATCCAAGGGCACATTGCAGCTGGGTCTAGCAAGGGTTTTTTTTCTGCTCTTAATTTGTCTCAGTCTAGATTTTAATAAATGCAAGCCATGAATTTAATTAAGCTGCTGAAAGAGCTGTTGATCAAGAATAAATGCTGCTTGTAGAACATAATAACTTTCTGCAAAGCTTTACGGGGAGGTGAGGTGACAAAGTCCCTGCCCCGATTCAGATGCAGCGTAGCTTCTGTTGCAGTGTGTGTACCAGTTCCCTTGCAGTGGAAGGTGCTCAGCACCCTGGAAATTCACTGCTCTCCCGGTTTTTAAATGCTGGGGGAACAGCGCTGGCATGCAACATCACCCCCGCTTTTCCAAGGGCCTTTCCTGATGCCGAACCGCAGGAGAGGGAGAGGTTTCCTGCCGCACCCAGCCCTGGCAGGCAGGTGCAGCACGGCCTCGCCGGGTGGGAGCTCTGTCGGTACCCCGGGGCAGCTGCAGTGGGACACGAGGTGCTGACCGAGCTGTGTCTGCTGCAGCGCCTGGCCATAGCCAAGGAGTTTGGGGACAAGGCAGCCGAGCGCAGAGCCTACAGCAACCTGGGCAACGCCCACATCTTCCTCGGCAGGTTCGACATCTCCGCTGAGTACTACAAGTAAGTGCCGGGGGCTGTTCCCTGGAAATCCTGGCCTCTCGCAGCGAATGCCGCGGCTCCAGGGGCTGTGACGAGGGACCTGGGGTGGCAGGGCTGTGTCACAGCCCCCAGGTTCCTCGTCACAGCCCTGCCACCCCAGGTCCCTTGTGACAGCCCTGCCACCCCAGGCCCTTGTCACAGCCCCCCGGTTCCTCGTCCCAGCCCTGCCACCCCAGGTCCCTTGTGACAGCCCTGCCACCCCAGGCCCTTGTCACAGCCCCCCGGTTCCTCGTCCCAGCCCTGCCACCCCAGGTCCCTTGTGACAGCCCTGCCACCCCAGGCCCTTGGCACAGCCCCCAGGTTCCTCATCAAGGACCTGGGGTGGCAGGGCTGTGTCACAGCCCCCAGGTTCCTCATCAAGGACCTGGGGTGGCAGGGCTGTCACAAGGGACCTGGGGTGGCAGGGCTGTGACGAGGAACCTGGGGGCTGTGCCAAGGGCCTGGGGTGGCAGGGCTGTGACGAGGAACCTGGGGGCTGTGCCAAGGGCCTGGGGTGGCAGGGCTGTGACGAGGGACCTGGGGGCAGTGACAAGGGAGCTGGGGTGGCAGGGCTGTCACAAGGCACCTGGAGTGGCAGGGGTGTGACAAGGGCCTGGGGTGGCTGGGCTGTGATGAGGAACCTGGGGTGGTGGTGCTGTCACAAGGGACCTGGGGTGCCAGGGAAATGACAAGGGACGTGGGGTGGCAGGGCTGTCACGAGGGACCTGGGGTGGCAGGGCTGTCACAAGGCACCTGGAGGGGCAGGGGTGTGACAAGGGCCTGGGGTGGCTGGGCTGTGATGAGGAACCTGGGGTGGTGGTGCTGTCACAAGGGACCTGGGGTGCCAGGGAAATGACAAGGGACGTGGGGTGGCAGGGCTGTCACAAGGGACCTGGGGTGGCAGGGCTGTGACGAGGAACCTGGGGGCTGTGACAAGGACCTGGGGTGGCAGGGCTGTCACGAGGGACCTGGGATGGCAGGGCTGTGACAAGGGACCTGGGATGGCAGGGCTGCTGTGCTGGGCGGTGCAGGGTGTCACAGGTGTTGGCACCACGCGGTGCACTCTGAGGGGTGACTTCCCTGTGGCCTGGCAGTGAGCAGGGCTCTTCATTCCCTCCTGTTCCCTGCAGGAAAACGCTGCAGCTCTCCAGGCAGCTCAAAGACCAAGCAGTAGAAGCCCAGGCTTGCTACAGTCTGGGGAACACGTGCACGCTGCTTCAAGACTATGAAAAAGCCATCGAGTACCACCTAAGGCACCTGGTGATAGCACAGGAGCTGGGGGACAGGTAAGGGAGTGCCTCAGGTGAGGGTGCAGAGCACTGACCCTTCTCTGACTTACTGTTGTCTCTCACTGGCGTCAAGCACCAGAGATGTGTATTCTTGAAAGTCAGAAGTCTCTGGGAAGCCAATCCTTAGTCCAATCATCTGTCAAAAACGTGACGTGATTCACCTTTCTCGTGTCATTCGAACCTGGAGGTTGTGCCCTCAGTGCTGTGTCTGCGTGTGCCGAGTAGGATTTCTATCGAGAGGTACCTCAAGAAAATGTGTTGTGTTCAGTGCTTTGCCAGTGGCTGCTGCTGTGTTATCTCAGGAGGGCCTCTCAAGAGCTTCCTCAAGTTCACAGAGGTTTTATCTTCCTTAAAAGCCGTGTGTTTAGGGCACACAAGATGTGCCACTTTGCCCTCGTGGTCTGGATTAATGCTGGAAACTTCCCTGTGCAAACAAATGGCATTACACAGAGGGCATGGAGATGATGTATTTTGTTTCTTGGTCTTGCTCCTCATTATTTAGGAGGCTTGGCCTTTTAATTTTTCTTAAATTTTTACTTTTTTTTTTTGAGAAGTTGGTTCTTTTTTCCTGGATATTCTGCTCCTGAGCCCCCTTGCAGCTGAAGTGACTTGGCAGCCAGCTCGTTGGGCGTCGTGCTGAATTCCCTTGGAAGCTGGGTGTCCTCCACTAGATGGAGCAGGGACATCAGGATGGGAGAGCTGTGCCACCACCCGGGCAGTCTCTGCTCAGAGCAGGCACAATCCCACCCAAGGGTGAATCATGCTGTGGGGGTGCAGGCCTGTGGGCTCCTGCATTTCTGGGAACACACCCTATGAGCAGAAGGTATTGAACAGGGTGACAAGAAAAATGTTGAAATGCTGATCAACCCGCCCAAACCTCTGAAAAGGGAGTTGCAGTCATGCTGAACCTCCCCCTGCGCCCCCAGGTGCTTTTTTTATCCCTTCTCCCCCCACATCTGCTCGTTTGCAGAGCTGAGCAGGCTCTGGGGAGCAGGAGGCTCTGCTGCTCCTGCAAACAGCTGCTGAAGCTCCACGGGAGCCAGGCTGGGGATCTGGGCTGCACGGGGCAGGTTCCACATCCCCCTGCTTTCCCTGGCTCCTGAAAACAAGCAGCAGTGCCCTGGAGGCCTCGTGGAGCTCTGTCCCTGTCCTCTGCTGGGTGCAGTGCCAGGCTGGGTGCTCACCCTGGTGCGGCAGTGCTGGGGCTCAGCTGGAGCTGCTGCCTGCCTGCAGCGTTCTCTCCTTGCTGTTTCCCTGCTGGTTTGGCTCTGGGCTGTCGGGTGTTGCGTTCCCTCTGTGCAGCTCTGGAGAGGAGCCCTGGCTGTGTGAGGTGGAAGCTGGGCAGGGGCTCTGGCTTCTCTTGGGCTACTGCTCACCAGCGAAGCCAAACCATCCTGGCCCTTGCTCCACAGCTTAAATTTTGTCCCTGTGGGTACAGTCCTGCTTCCCAGGCTGTTGTTCATCCCCAGCTCATGCTGAGCTCAGTGTAAGAAGAGTTTAAGATGTGCAGCACGCTTCATTTTCCAGTGTAGAGCCCTTGTGAAGGTGGAAGCAGAGCAAGGAGCCTGGCTGTTGGTGCTCTCCAGAAGGCCCTGCTGGGCTTTGCCCAGCATTTCTGTGGTTTGACAGTTTCCTGTCCTGCAGGGTGGGAGAAGGAAGAGCCTGCTGGAGTCTCGGAAATGCCTACGTCTCCCTGGGGAGCCATGAGCAGGCTTTGCACTTTGCAAGGAAACATCTTGAAATCTCCCAAGAGGTAAGAGAAGCTGGTGCAAATCAGAGGGAACCCGTGTCCTCTGGTGAGAGCAAGACTATTTCATGCCAGGAAGTTGTATTAATGCAGTTACCTTGCTCTCACTGCTCTGGAAAGCCCTTCTCTGTGTGCTGTTCCAGAGGTGTCCTTTGGAACTGCGGAGCTTGGCTGGAAAACACTCTTGATGGGAGGCTCCCAGCCTTCCCCTTAATTACAGCAAATGTGTGAGCTGTACTTTGCTCTTAACCAATGTTCCTGGGTGAGAAAGGACCCGGGGACTCGTCCACTGGCTGGCCAAGGCGTTGTGCACCCCGCAGGTGTGAAGGCACTCGGGTACCTCTCGGTCTCCAGTCTGCAAGATCCCACTTTCCCGAGCGCAGGGAGATTCCAGCTGGGCTGGACCTGCAGTGTCCTGTGCAATGGGCACTGTCCCTGCATGCACACAGCCTGCAGCCAGCCCCGTGCCACTGCCAGCCCCTTTGGGGTGTCGTGTGTGCAGCTCCTCTGATTTCACCTTGGCCTTGCCCCGCTCTCTGCAGCTTTCCTGCCGTTTTCAGGTGGCTCAGAAGTGCAGAAAGCAAGAATTCCGTTGTTTGCTCTTTTCAGTGTGTTGAGAAAATCAGCCGTGGCCTCTTTAGTCTTGCCCAGATGAAGAAATTGCCCTCTTGAAGGACTAATTGAAATCACCATCTGTAAGTGTGCTGGGTGTTCTCCTGCCCATCTATTAGGTTGGCTAAGTCTCTGAGTAGGGCTGACACAGCAGCCTAATTACAGATTTAATTATACTTATCAGACACACAGAAGAAATACTGTTCTTTGGCCCTGTACGTTTTAGGACAGATTAACTTCTCCAGCTCTGCTCAGGCTGTGGCTGAGTCCTCAGAGCCAGACATCAGCTGAGAGGCCATGGGAGGATCAGCACTGGTGGTCAGTTTTTGGGGGTGGAGGGGAGACCCAGCAGTGTGGGGGCTCCCAGTGTTGTCGTTCCAGGGTGCCAGCTGTGGCTCCAGCTGTGCCAGGAGTGGGTTCCTAATGGCAGGTGGCTGATGAAGTCTCCCCATCATGAATTACAGAGCAGTGCAGAGACTGTCCCTGTGACAAGCACCAGGCTTTTGCCCAGGAGAAACCTTGTGGAATTCAACCTTTTCACGCTGATGTTCATAACTCGCTTCCCAACAAAAATCTAGTTGGTGACATTTGAATCCCAATGAAACCTGGGTAACCACACTGGGAGCTGCTGCAGGGTGATCAGAGGTTACAAAATTCCACTGGAATGAAGGATATGTACCTAAAAACCCTGGAAGCTGCCCCAGCTCTGGGACACTGCTCTGGAGTACTTTTGTCGTCTCAGAGTGCAGCTCCTGGGAGGCTGAGGGCAGAAAGCAGGGCTCTGCTGTGGAGTGTGTGGCAGGTCCTGCCCAGGATTGTTGTCCTGCCCAGGGCCATTGTCCTGCCTGTCTGTTCCTCGGTTGTTAACAGGGCTTTGGAGGTGATCTGAAATGAGTGGAAGTCAGGGAAGCACTTAATAGAGCATCAAGGACTGTAAGACCTAACCAGGCCATCGTAATTTCTCTGGAGATGATGTCAACAGCAAATCTCCTGTAATTGGCAGGGGGATTTATGCCTGGTGATAAGCTCTTTGATCTGCCTCCCTTTACTGGCGCTTGGGGCTTTGCCATAAATAATGTGGGGATTTATGGTTTTGTTCCAGGACGGCTCATGCTGCCGTCTGTGGCAGGGGACACAAAAGAGCTGTTGCCAGGCATTTAACAGGAGTCAGGCCTCTCCAGGGGAACAGCCAAGGTCTTCCTCTGTCACACAGGCTGCTCTGCCTCTGAAGATTAGGGGCTGTTTCTGGGTGACCTCTCTGTGTCCGCTGGTGATGTGCAGCCCAGCCATTCTCTGGTTTGGTTAAACTTCGAGGAGGATCTGGTGTTGTGTCCTACAGCTCCTCATTTTAAGTAGCAGGAGCTGTTGGACAGATCTCTTCCCAAACATGTAACATCAGCTTCCTTGGCCTCAGGCCAGCGAGAGGTGGGAATTGGGAAAAATGTGGACTTTTGAAAGATTTTTTGGAGCGTTGTGTGGGTAGATAACTAGGAACAACTCGAAGTTGTATGGCTCTGAGCCAGGAGAGAAGGGCTTTGGGAGCCCTGGTGTGACACTGCCCACGTGGCTGATGGCAGCGTGGCCGGCTGGTGCTCAGTAACTATGGAAATACTTGAGGAAGGGGGCTGGGAGCTCCAGGGCTCTCTGCCAAGCCATGTGTGGCCACAGGACAGCCCAGATGGGCACGTTTAGGCTCAGTTCTGTGGCAGCAGGTGAGCTGAGCCCTCTCGGTTCCTTGCACTGAGCTGTGTTTTGGGGTGCAGCACAAAAAGCATGGACCCTGTCCCAAATTGCCACTGGAGAGTTTTGGAGAGCTCCTTTGGCGCTGAGAGCTGCGTGGTCTCTCAGGTGTCTCCAAGCTCTCTTTTGGCTGTCTCCATGTTTGATTTTGGGGTGGGACTGGCAAACCCTTGGCTGGGGGCTGTTTGCTTGGAGCATCCAATGCCTTTAACCACCGCCCTGTTGGTTTTCCCACTGCAGATCGGGGACAGGAACGGGGAGCTGACGGCGCAGGTGAACATGGCCCAGCTCAGAGCAGCCCTTGGCTTGGGCCCCGGGGACGAGGACGTGGGTGCAGCTCATCCCTACTCGGGCTATGAGGCACAAGGTGAGTTTCTGGGATTTTGGTGGCACTGGGAAGTCTCGGGAATTATGTGGTGTGGGGAGGGGGAGGCGTTTGCAAGCGGGCAGGAAATAAAAATGCCGGAGCAAGATGAGGCTGCCGAGTGCCTTCACCACAAAGGGGCCTGTGATGTGTTTGCTCTGTGCTTTCCATAAGCTGCAAAGGCAGGGAAGGATCCCCAAAAATGGGCACAGAATGAGTTAATGGAATTAATCTGCATTGGGAATAAAATTCCACGTGCCATGCAGCGAACCAGCTTTTGTGTCTTTTAAAGCTCTGCAGGGCCCTTTTTCACTGATTTGACTGACACCACAGGCTTTCAGGAGTGACTGGCAGGGATTTTTTGGCTGCTCTCCTGATGAGCACCCAGTAACAAGCCCAGGGCATGGGCTGGAGGCAAGTTGGGACCATCAGCACGCGCTGGGTGACATCTCACCCTTGAACACCTGCAGCCGTGCTGAACAGGGAAACAAGATGTGGCAAGACTTGGCCACGGCAGCCAGAGAGGCTTCACTGGGCCCTGGCTCACTCTGCCTCTGCTGCCAGGGAGCAGGGGAGCGCAGATGGGTCACCACAGTGCTGCCAGCCTGCCGTGTGACAGGTCTGCCTGTCCTGGAGCTGCCCGCTGCAGGCACGGGTGGGCGCCTGGCACGGGAGCTTCCAGCGTGCAGCTCCGTGCTGGGACAGGCTTATTAATTCACACAAACTGCATCCCAGGAGGTGTCCACTGATTAAATATGACCTTGTTGGCACAGGCAGGTTCCCCAGGTGTTCCCTTTCCTGTTGGCAGCTCTGATGTGGAGGGGCTGGTGCTGAGGTGCCATGCTCTGGGAGGGGCAGGAGAGGCTGGCTGTGCGTGTGTGCTCTCCTGTTGATCTCCCGGGCATAACCTGCTACGTCAGTGCTGGGGCTTTTCCTGGGAAATGGAATTGTGGTGAGGGAACTGGAGCTGCAGTGGAGCTGAGCTGTTGCCTCAAAGGCCGTGGGGGCCACAGCAGCTTCCCCAGCCTCCCTTTGCACGTCATCTCCGCTTTGTAACTCCTGCAGAACTCATTCCTGGCATTCCCTCAGGGGCTTCCTTTTGGCAGGTTACTTTGTTGTGAAAGGGGAAGGGGAAATGAATCCCAGCATTGGTGCTGTTTCTGGGTCAGAGGGAAGTGTGGATGTGGCCCACGGGCTGCTCGCTGCCCTCCAGAGATCCAGATGTGCTGTGTTAACATCTGGAGCCAGCGGTGATGTTCCTGTCGTCTGACAGAGGCAGAGCCGTGCAGGTCTGTGTGTGTGTGATCGCTGGAGGGTGGGAAAGGGGCTGAGCAGCTGCAGTCAGAGTTCTGGAGGCTGCAGTGACCTCGTTAATCCGCGGTGCCCTTGATCACGTTCCCAAGGGTGGGGCTGTTTGTTGAGAGAAGGACGAAGTGCTCTTGGGAGGAACACCAGCAAATGACTGGGATTTGCGGCGCACAGAGGGAAGGATCTCGGAGAGCAGCATTTCCCCTCTCCAGGTCCTGGGAATCTGCTGGGGAGGTGGAAATCAGCTCCCTCTTGGTGGGCTGGGGCCACGGGAAGGGAGTGTGAGGTCACACCTGGCTGAGCACTCGGTGCTTTACCTGCAGCTCAGGTGGGGAAGGTGCTGGCCCTGTCACAGGGAGATGTGCAGAGGGCACAGCCTGTGGAGAGGAGGAGCCTGACTCCTTGATTTCTCCTTACCTTTTATCCCGGCTTCAGCTCTCTTATTCCGAACTTCAGTGGAGGATGAGAGGCCACCAATGTGTCTCTGAGCCCTTGAGGCAGGGGAGATGTATTTAATGCCTGCCAGAAATTTTGGTACCCTCCTGTGCACCTATTAAATGATTAGAAGAGCATAATTATTTATATTATTAATAGCAGCAATTTGCAGCCAGAGGAACATCTGTTTCTGTAATAGGAAGCAGGTGAGAGGGTTGAGATTCAAGTTGGCTTCTGAACCAGCCGTGCCTTTTGATGTTGACAAATCTCGTGGTGAGGAGGGCTTTCCATTTTTTTTTTTCCCCATTCAGATTCCTTTCCCTGCTTAAGGTTACAAAATGGCTGCATATTCCTAAGGATGCTAAAATCCTCTGATTAGGCAAACATGTGATAAAACACATCAGTTTCATCAAGCAGGTACAGTAAAGCTTCATAGCAAAGGCTGAGGCAGATTTTTGCTGTGGTGTCCTTCACAGGTTACTTCTCTCTGTAGGACTCGGGCACTGCCCTTCCCTGGGGTCTGGGGGTGGAAGGACTGCCTGATGTTTGCCTCTGCTGTCCTGGCTCCCCTTGCTGAGCTCTTCGTGATTTTAATTAATATTCTGAGAGTATTTGGATGTCAGAAGAGAGAGCTGGAGGCCAGGGAAGTGGGGCAGTGCTGCAGAAGTCTTGTGAAAGCAGTGACCTTGTTGAGAAACGCAAACACAGGGAGCTTAAAGCAACAAACTGAAGGAAGCTGGAGAGGAGCTGGAACATGAAGTAAATAAACAGGGGCTGGGTTTGTTTCTCCAAACAACCAAAAATGTGGCCCTGAATAAGCCTCGTTCTGTTTCACACACTACAAGTTAAAGAGTTGAGTAGGTAGGCTTTGCCTTTGGAGAGAAGTGAAGGACTTCTCTGTGGCTCCACGGGGTTGTTTTTAGGGGTGAAGGCAACCAGAGAAGCAGCGTTGGGAGATGCTCCGGGGTGCAGGCAGGCAGCACGGGTGCAGGCAGGCAGGATGGGTGCAGGCGCGCAGCACGGGTGCAGGCAGGCAGGATGGGTGCAGGCGCGCAGCACGGGTGCAGGCAGGCAGGATGGGTGCAGGCGCGCAGCACGGGTGCAGGCAGGCAGGATGGGTGCAGGCGCGCAGCACGGGTGCAGGCAGGCAGGATGGGTGCAGGCGCGCAGCACGGGTGCAGGCAGGCAGGATGGGTGCAGGCGCGCAGCACGGGTGCAGGCAGGCAGGATGGGTGCAGGCGCGCAGCACGGGTGCAGGCAGGCAGGATGGGTGCAGGCGCGCAGCACGGGTGCAGGCAGGCAGGATGGGTGCAGGCGCGCAGCACGGGTGCAGGCAGGCAGGATGGGTGCAGGCGCGCAGCACGGGTGCAGGCAGGCAGGATGGGTGCAGGCGCGCAGCACGGGTGCAGGCAGGCAGGCAGCACGGGGGCAGGCAGGCAGCACGGGTGGAGGCACGCAGCACGGGTGCAGGCACGCAGCCCGGGTGCAGGCACGCAGCACGGGGGCAGGCACGCAGCACCGGTGCAGACAGCACTGGTGCCCCCTCCCTGGCTGCCCTTTCCCAGAGGAGCCGCTGCGGGCTGAGGCTGCAGCAGCTGCTCCGTGAGGCGCTGCCCGTCGGGGGCACCGAGCTGAGCCCTCCCTGGCCCCAGCCGGAGGCTGTGCCCACTCCCTGCCCCTGCCTGGAGAATCGGGTCTCTGGGGATGCTGCCAGCCGGGAGGGGAGCACAGGGACAGGGATCACCCAGCAGGCACGGGGTGGAGGCGCAGGGCAGCCCTGGCCACCCTCTGTACCCTCTCCAAAATGAGAACCGACTCCGGGCTGCTTTCCTTCTGCTTTCAGCAGCTCGTCAGCCCCAGCCGTCACCTGCTGGCAGCAGCAGTGGCAGGAGACGCGAAGCCACCTCTGCTGGCAGCTGGGAGTGGGTGGGGAGGGCTGCAGGTGTTCCAGGAGGCGTTGGCATGGGGATGCTCCTGAGCTGGCTCCTGGCACGGTTTCTGTGCTGTTTGCAGAGCACGGACACCGCTGCCCTGCTGTGCTCAGCTCTGAGGGCAGCCAGGGACTCGGCCCCGAGCCTGACTGGGAGCAAACCCGGCGTAGGAAAGCTGCAGTCCTGGAGTACAAGGTGGTCTAAGAACTCTGAGTAGTTGCTGTGGCGTTGGACACGTCTTTGATTCCAGTTTCCCCCCACGCGTGCAACGGGCATTAGCTTTTCTCTGACCAGGGCTGGGAAAAGGCTTGCTCACAAATAAAGCACTGGCAGTTTGGGTCAAAGAATGAACCTGACTTCCCCCCATGCTCATCTTCTGCCGAGAAATGGTAGGCACGAGGCTGCTCTGCTTGTTTGGCATTCCAGAGGCTCCATGATGGGAATGCTCATCCCTATGGGAGGCAGCCCAGCTTCGGGTTGTGTTCTGCAGTGGGCACAAAACCCCACTCCTTCCTGAGCACTGCTCAGCTCTGTGGGGCTTTGGCTGTGGGGCTTTGCATCCTCGATGCAGTTTTGAGCTCATCTCTTCACAGGAATCTTTGAACCCTTGGATCAATCAGACTGGAATAGAAGAAATCTGCTTTTATGTTTTCCAGCTTGTTTGTTTTTGTTTGTTCGCTTGCTTTAAATATCTTTGAAGTACCTACAAAGTGTTTAGGGATGATAAAATAGGCAGGATTGACCATCCCTCTGCTGGTGCAAGCAGGGAGGTGGTGAAGCTTCACCCCCTGCCTGAGGCTGGGATGCTGCCCAGGGACAGGGATGTTCCTTCCCTGGAGTTTGCTCAGTCTTCCTGCAGAAAACCGTCAGCTGAGAGACGTGGCCGTGTGAGAGCAGCATCTTGCTGACGGTGGGACAGCCCTGCTCACTCAGGCTGTGATTTCACTGTCTGGGAAGCATTTGCCTTCCCCTGGGCAGACGAGTCGGGGTCACATCCCCAGCGTGGAACCTGCCCTGTCCTTACCAGTCACACTGAGTAAGTGCAGCAATTGAGAGTGCTTAACATTAAATATCCTCAGCTCTGTTTGATTTTTCCCAAGAGCTGATGGGCTGCAGCTCAGCCTTTTTTTTTTCCATTCTGAAAATGAAAGCCCGAGGCCGTGCTGGTTAATTGTACCTGCTGAGGCAGGGGGGTGATGGATGAGGTGCTGGAGAAGCAGAGTGGCTTTTGGCCAAGTGGAAGGTAGGATTGGTGGTCTGCTGGCTTTGTTGTGCTCCAGCAGGTGCTCAGAGGGAGACCTGGGGCAAATATTCCCATGTGCTTGCAGGAAGGCATCCAAAAAACCTGCCTGTGGTGGCCCTTCAGGGAGCAGGGCAGGAAGGACAGGGATGCTGCTTCCACAGGGGGATTCTGGAGTGAAGATTTAGGACTTCTAAAAGATGCCTCTTCTTTCTAATGAGTTTTTTCTAAATGAGTAACCTCTGCTGTTACAGCTGTTAAATCATTCCAGCAGCACTGATGGGGGGGATGAACCTCTGAGTCATTTGGATTTTAAACTCAGTAATTTAGCACTCACTTCAGACTGCCCCAGCATTGGCTTTAGGAAGTTTTAAAATACTCTTCCCAAGTATTTAATGTTCCTCTCCCATCTTGCTGTGTACATGAGCCTCCTTCCCAGCATCTGTGTAAAACACAGCAGAGGAAACGCTCCAGGACTGCAGAAGATGATGTTGTGCTACTGAAATTTGTTTTATCTTGGTGCCAGGGGAGATGGCAAGTGCTGGAAAAGAGGATGAGGCCAATTCTTGAAGCCTGTGGCAGAGAAGGCACAACGTGGCTTGTGGCAAAACCATCCATTCAATCAAGATTAGAGAGAGAATTTTCTGGAAATCCTTGGTTCTGGGAAGCCTGAAGTTCCCTTTGGGTGCAGTTCCAGACTCCAGCAGCACTCCCAGCTCTGCTGTGCTCTCTGGTTCCTGAGTACAGTTTCCCTTGGTAGCTGCTGTGTAGGAAATGCCGTGGCTGTGATGCTGCTCTGTCCAGCAGCACAGCATTGCCATTAGGAACAAGATTCCTCTCCTTGCTGTGCTTTTCGTGCAGCACAGAGCAAGAAAAGAGAAGGAAGATCTCTTTCTTGCCCAGCTAGAATTACTCTTTCTCTCTTAAAAGTTTCTATGTGGATGACCACGGTCTGCTTTGGCATTTCTTGGAGCAAGACAAGGCCAGACCCTCAGCAGAGCCTCTGTGATCTCTTGAGTGACCTCAGGACCATCCTCCTTCCCTGGCAGGGACAAGCCCTTGGACAGCCAGCCTTGGCTCAGCAGAAACACCTGGCAGAGCTTAGGATCCCAGTCCAGCGTGGGCAGCACGTTCCAGGAGCTGCTGTGAGCTGGTGGCTGATCACAGCAGCATCCAGGAGGAGGCATCAAGTACATTCCCCCTCTCTTTTAGAGGATTTTACTGTGGGTGTTTGATGGCTGCTAAGCTGACACGTGGTTGCTCCTTCTCTGCCCTCCCCGAGTCAGTCTGGAGGACAAAATCATGTCCTTGGGCTTGTCTGGCTGCTGGAGATGTTGGCCCTGTTAATTACTGTGCATCATTTTCTAGCTAAACTCTGCTTTTGATCCCTGCTTGTTCGACACGAGCTGATAATGGATGGTGGGAGGTCGTGAGACTCTGCTGTGTCCTGGCAGGGAAAATCCTGCCCTTAGACGAAAGCCAGGTGTTGCTGCCAAGTCCATCACGCTGCTCTTGATTAGCCCTGAGGTTATCAGCCTCCTCCCAGCCTGCTCCACCCAGTTCAGTTTATCTCCCAAAAGATCCTTCTGTCCCCACAGCTGTTCCTCTCTGAAGCAGACGGTTGCCCGGGGGGGTTATGGTTAGAGGAGGCTGTGCCTGGCATGGCTCGACCTTCCCACAGCCTCCAAGGCTTGTATTTGTGAAGTGTTTCATGGTTGGGTGCTCTGTGTTTTCTGCAAATACCACCCCCCCTCAAATATTTCATTCTTTGACCCAAATTGCCGATGTTTTATTTGCAGATAAGCCTTGGTTGGAGAAAAGCTGATTGCACATTTGAGGGAAAACTGAATCAAAGATGTGCCCAACACCACAGCAATTACTCAGAGTTGTAAGGCTACAAATGAGATCACCTTGTACTCCAAGATTGTAGCTTTCCTGTGTTGAGTTTACTCCCACTGGGGCAAAGAAATAAGAAATAAGAAAAGAAGTAGCTCCCTTGTGCCGTTTCTACCTGCAAGGAGGGCTCTTTGCCAGGTTTTACCTCTTGCACGTGAATGTGAGGGCTCCTTGGCCGGTGATCCAGAGTGTCTCCTTATTCCACTCCCCATCCGAGGAGCCTCTGTGCCAGCTGCTCACCCTGAGTGCAGCCAGCAGACGCCGCGGGGCTCTGGGTGCTGTGTAGATGTTCAGCATTGCTGTTATCCCTGTTGTGTTCAGCCCGCTGCTCAGCTGTCAGACTGGATTGTGGAGATGCAGAACTCGGGCGACACGAACGCAGAGCATCTTCTGCCAAGTCAGCCAGACGAGCATCTCGCTGCAAAAAGGAACTTCTCTTTATTGCCACATATTGTGTGCAGCTTTTTTAAAGGAACAGCTCTGCCACGCAGGAGAGGACTGCAGGGTTCTTGTTCTGGAGAGGGTTTTGCTGTGCTCAGGGCCTCAGTTGGGAGGTTGATATTTGCTTGTGCTCTGTGTGCCAATGGATACAGCTCATCAGTGCCTCCCAGCAGAACAGGGGTCGTTCCTGTCCTTGTGGTTCCCAGCTCTGTATCCTCAGACACAGAAGGGCCCAGAGCTGTTGGGATTCCCTGGTCCTTTCCTGCCTGCAGGACTGGGGTAAGCAGATGGTCCTTCCCATGGATGGGCACACAACAGCTTGGCACCAGCGTTTTATGGCCCAGTCATCGTAAATAACTGATATTATTTGCTTTCTCTATTTAGAGAAAAGTATTGTTCTACCCCAGTAGCAACTGGGAAAACAAATGCCACCATTTATCAGGCGAGCGCTGACAATAATAGAGGTCAAGTGGATTTATAGTGCCAGAACCCATTATGTGTTTGAAGACTAATTAAAGCCTTAAATGAGATGCTTGTCCTACTGGAGGCTGCTTTTTTTTTTTTTTCCTTCCTTCTTTCTTTTCCTGCTGCTGTGCTTGTTTTCCCCCTCCCCCTTTCCTCTTTCAGAGCTTTGCTGTAATAATGGAGCACGAGCCTGACAGAGCTTCCCTGATTAGATGTCAGCAGCGTATGATTTGAGATGCTCCGTGAGCACTGGGAGCGCTGGACCGTATCTCCACTGTCACTTTGGAGCTGGGAAGGGTTTCCAGACCAGCATTCCACCCCAAACAACTGGCTGGCTGCTCTGATTTAATTGTATTGAGCAATATTTAGAGCTGTCTGCCAGGATCAAGGTTCGGGTCTGTACAGACAGGGGGAGGCGCTTGGCCGGGGCTGCAGGAACTCGCCCAAAAGACAAGTGAAGATCTTGGTTAATGCAGGTACAGGGGGAAGTGACCTTTTCATGAAAACGCAGCAAGTCCTGGTGCTGGATTTGTTGTGCTGTTCGGGGTGCCCAGCCCGTGCTGCGCGTGCGGCTCGCCCGGGAGCGCTGCAGGCAGCGGGGCCCGCGTTGGCTCCACGACCTTTCCTTCTTGGTCTTCCATGGAGTCCCTGTCAGGTTGAATTCCCCCTGCTCTGGCACAGCCCCCCAGAGGGATACAGCGTGTTCCCAGTGTGGGATCTTCTCGGTTGGTTTGGACGGTCGGGATGGCTACAGACGAGAGATCTCTGTGGTTGGGTCTCAGAGTGTGTAGTTTATTTATGAAGGGTGTGGGTATAGTGGCCCTGCTTGGAGCGGCCAGCTGCAGCTCGGAGCAGGCGAGAAAAGTGAGAGAGCAAGAGAAGCAAAGGTAAGAGCAAGAGAGAGTAAGGGCAAGAAGAAATAGGAGGAGTAGTGGAAGTAGTAAAAGGAGAGGAGAAAGAGAGAAAAGAGAGCGAGGTTCTTGTTTACAATATAATAAATCTTCTTCTCTGTTGAATATTCTAATTTCCACTAACCAATCTAGTACAAGATACAACTCCTATAGCATTTACACACATCCTATAAGAATTGTTACATTACCATGCTGCGTTACATTTTAAACTCTAGAAACTCCTCTCTGGACCCCTGCTGCCAAGCTAGCAGGGTCTGCTCTGAGCCTTGGAGCTGTCTGCAGGCAGAGGGTATTGTTCAACAGAGAAGGGATTACCTTCTGCCGGCCATCCCATTGTTTTCCAGTTGTTCAGTGACTACGGCTTGGTATCTCAAAGCTTGCTTTCATTTCAATCTCACTTATAGTTTCCCTATTCTCAGCATCTTTTGCCGGGCAATCATATTTATAAGGCTTTCCTGTTCCATCTTCCCCAACACCCAGCCTGTAAATACAGACCTGCTGCTCTGCCTGGGGTGGAGGGGCCCTGCTCCGCTGCTCCGGCTCGGAGCGGGAGGGAGGCGGCAGCTCCCGGGGCTGCGGGAGAGGGGGCAGAGCTGGGAGTTATCAAAGCTCGTGTCAGCTTGATGAGAGCTCCTGCCAGGGCTCCCTGAGTCGCTGCTACACATGTTCAGCTCAATCTTGTCAACTGCAATCTCCTGGGGATGGGTTCTGTCCACGGAGGAGCAGAGTTCTGTCCGCACTGTCTGCCCAGCTTACCCTAGTGCTCCTTTCCATGAGATGGTCCCATCACCATCCTTGATAAAGCTTCCTTGTGGTCTCCGTGGCTGCGGAATAAATACGAGAATGTGGAAACCGTTAAACTCGCCTCAGCGACCAAACTGCAAAAGCAAAAAGTTGAAAAAAATTTTTAAAAATCCCCTTGGTTCGTGGTGCTGTTGAGATCTTAGGTGAGAGGGGAAGGAGGAAGAGATTTTGGAAAAAAAAAATTTAAAAAAAGGAACAACACCCCTGAGCAGTGAAAAGAGCAACATCCCAGGAGCTCCAGGAAAACAGGGCATGAATGCAGCCAGTCAGGAGCGTTGCTCAGCTGATGTTCACAAGAAGGTTTCAGCTTGCTCCCTTTGAGACCTCAGTAAACCTCCAAGACAGAGAGAGCATTTAGAAAGGCCCCTGAGGTTTTCCGTTACTCTGCAGCAGGCTTGGTAAACATGCCAATAAATGCTGGAGAGAGAGGGGAAAAAACCTTCCAGAGGAGCAGACCTGGGTTTTCAGCTGCTCAATCCTTCACATCCCCGGCTGCTGCTGCTGCTGTGGATCAGCACCGGGGAGAAGGAGGCAGAGTTCAGCTTTGGCTGAGTATTAAGTGGTGCTGCAGGTATTTCTGGGAAAAATACGTTGGGAGAGGCTGAAAGTTGTGTCTGGAGCCATCTGAGGGAATGGAGACAGAAAGTTAGCGGGACCTCTGTCGTGGGACACTTGTGAGTATGGAAAGCTCTGCTCTCCTGGAAGGTGGATGAGGAGGTGTGGGATGAGAAGGGGAGAAGCTCCCACACATCTGGTGGGAGTTGCTGCTGGTGTGGATCCAGTTTCTGGTCACCCTGGGTGATAGGGACCTTCTTAATTCTTCTTGCTGCTTGTCTTAGTGGTGGTGAGTGGGGACCCAGCACTGGCTGGGATTTCTCCTGCAAGAAACAGCTGCGTTGGATGAAGTTTTTTGTAATTCTGAACTTCTTCCTTTCTCAGCTCAAGTGTGTGTAAACCCCACAGAGTCACAGACAGACACCAGCATTAGAAAAGAGAAAAAGATGAGTTGTTCTGCTGGGGCAGACTCAGCTGCCGGTGTCTATTAAATTAACACCGGGCAGGTTTTCTCAGCTCGGAGATTAATGGCTGCTGGCCAGCGGTTCAGCGCTCTGGGAACACACAAAAGCACCTGAGGAGTGTAATTAATGACTCTTTAGACAGCTGGAAATGATGTGTGTTTATCTAACTGGGCACACTTTGCTGCTTTCTTGCTTTCCTGGAAGTGGCTGTTAAATGGGGCCGTGACGCACACTCACTTCCAGGGGCTGGCCTCGCCTCTGAAGCCCAAATGTGCCTCTGATCAGGTGTTTGTAGGTGACTTTTATTCCAGGCCCACCTTGCTGCTGTAGGTTATTCTGGGGGAAGCCACGAGCAGCTCTAGCAGTGTTTCCAGTGTGTAACTGGGAGCCACTGGGAACAACCCAGCGCTGCCTTCCCCTCGCTGAGCTCCTGCCTGAGCGACGTGGCAGCACCCAAAAGTCCTTCACCCATCTCACAGCCGTCTCCTCCATGCTGAGGATGGTGGGAGCAGTAGGAGTTTTCTTCAGGGATGGAGTTGGGCATTAGAAGGGGCTGCTCAGGGAGTCACCACCTCTGGAGGGATTCAAGGAATGACCGGACGTGCACTCAGTGCTCTGATCTGGCTGGCAGGGTGGGAATTGGTTGGATTTGAGATCTTTGAGGCCTTTTCCAGTGTAAATGTTCTGAGCTGCTGCCAGGTGAGCCCCTGGCTTTGTGTGGAAGCGGTAGAGTTTGGTGGAGACGCCGACTGCTCCTCGTGACGCGTGTTCCTCGCTCTCCTGTGCGTTCACATCCGTGTCTGTTCTCCACCTCCAACCCTGATGTCAGTCCCCCTGAACTCAAAGCCTGGTAATGAATCACCTTAAAACGAAGCTGGTGCTAATGTGCTTTTTGGAGTAGAGAGGCAGAAATGTTTTGCTGATTTGAGTCTTTACAGCTGCAAGCAGTAAACCCCTTCAGGGTGATGAGGGGCACGGACATAAACTTTAGGTCACTTATGACAGAGCTGTGATGTGTGTTCGTGGCCTTTGGTGAGGTCCAGGCTGATCTGAGCTTGTGAAGCTGAGCTTTTCAAAGCAGTGCTGTCCTTGGGGCTGGTGCAGTTTGGATACAGCTGTGGGGGCAGCTGGAGCCCTGGCTGAGCTGCGTGTGCTGGTGCAGGGATCCCTGGAGCCTGTCTCCATTTAATCCTCAGCTTTCAGCCAGCCTTGATTTGTGAATTCTGTGCCTTCTCTCTGTTAAGTTTGTCCAGTGAGCAGCTCCGTGGCCCCCTGAGCTCGGATGGGGTGACGAGCCCTGGTGCTGCTGGGGGCTGGGGACTGGTGGGGTTTGGGGAGTTTGCTGCTGCAGGAACCACACAAAGCTCCATTCCCAGGGCTCAGCGTGGGGATCGTTCCTCCCCCAGGATTTCCCCTCGAGCTTGGAAGTTGTCACGGGACCTTGAGTGGAGAGTTTCGGGCTCTGCCCTGCACGGTGTTGCTGGAGTGGGATGTCACAGGGGAGATCAGCTAAACTGAGCCTTCAGGAACGAGCAGGGGAGGGCAGAAGCTTTCCCAGATATGGTGAAAGCACCTCAGGGCCGTTCTGTACATCCTGGCTGTCTGTCAGCAAGGCAAGAGCAGCTGGAAACAGGTTGAAGGCAGACTCTGGAGGTAAAGAGGGTTTGGAAACCTGGAGCCAGAGCTGAACTGTGTTTCACCCACTCTGTTATTGTTGGAATCAAACATCAACATTTTATGAAATCTCAAATAAATATCATAAATCCTGCCAAGTTTTGATTCCTCTGTCAGGTTCAAGGCAAGATTTTGCTCCTTAAGATTTTGCTCCCTTAAGGCTGGGCCTATGATAGTTAGAAAATATTTACTCCTTCACTTAGTTTTCCAGCCTCTGTGATTATAGAGAAAAGCTCAAAGTTGAGTCCCAGAAACATTCTTTCTGTTAAAAACATGATGATAAAGCAGAAAAATCCACAGACGTATTAAATTGTTGATTTGTTATGATTTTTCTCAATGCCAGTCCCATGACTTCTGTGGTTTAGGGTGAGGTCTGTAACTCCTGAATTCCAGAGACCTTGTCTGAGATCAGGGTCGTGGTGTGACCTGGCTACGGCTCAGTAGCCAAAGCCTCACACAGCCCTGTGACAGTGCTTTAAAAAGACCCAAAACAACAGGAAAAACCCCCCACATTTCAATCTCAAGGCCAGCACAGCTGCATCATCCCATCCCTTTGACTTTCAGTCAGCCAGAGCAGAGGATCTGCCGTGGTTTGAGTTCTCTCTGTGTGACATTTGGGCTGTTGGTGACACCCCCCTGATGTGAGAGTGTTGTCTTGCAGGAGCCAGGCCAAAGAGACTCCAGAGGAACAGCATGGACAGCTTAGACCTCCTGAAGTTCCCCTCTGAAAAGGTAAGGAAAGACGTCTGGCCTCAGAGATTGTCAGTGGGAGTCCATACACAGATTCCAATTGGTTTGTTGTTGACTGGCTTCATTTGCAGGGAAATATGCAATTAGCAGATATCATTGGTGTCAATGGGATTAACCAAAGAGGGTTTCTAGAGAGCTCTGAAGAGAGGAACAGCTGGTCTGACTAAAAAGGCACTTAACACTCGAAGCTGAAAAGCCACTTCTGGGCTTTTTTTTTTTGAAAAAACAGCCCTTTATTGGAAGGATCATCGTGAGCGGTTTAGCCCCTGCGTGGCTGTGGCAGGTCCTGGTGCCTGTCACCCCAGTGGAGTGACAGAGAGGGCAGGCACAGGACAAGGAGCACTGCAGGAAGCAGAGGGTTTGTTCCAGGGTTTTTTCCAGGGGCTCCAGGGATCGATTTGCTGCTGGGAATGTCAGATCCGAGCAGATCAGCGTTTCCTCCGTGTCCCCAGGGCTGTTCCTGCAGCAGCTGGGAGGCACTGAGCCCTTCCAGCTGCAGGGATCATTCCAGTCCCAGAAAATCCTGCTGGTGCTGCCGAGGGCTTGGTCGTGCCCGTTCCCAGAGGAGGTGGCCAGGCCCTGCAGCCGTTCTGCCTTTTCGGAATGTTTTTGGTACAAACCATTCACAGTCACCCAGTGCTTTCTAGGCACAGCTCTCCCGAGTGTCCCAGGGAGCATTTCCCCTTTACAGAACTGTCAGAGAGGGAAAAAAGCTCATCCAAGCTGCAGGTGGGTGCAGGCAGTCAATGGGAAACAACCTCAGGCTTGGGAAACCATTTAGGTGCCTAAAAATCCCAGTAAACACTGGGCAAGCCAGGCAGAAGCCCCTCCCTGAATTAACTCTCTTTGGAAAATGAATTCCGAATGTCCTGATGTATTTTTATCAATTCTCCCAGTGCCCCTTGGCTGTTTTGGCTCTTGCCTGCTCTCACCAATGTGACTCCATCTCTGGGGTGTCGATGGCAGGGACAGCAGTGCCCAAGGTCAGGGGACATTGGCTCGTGTGTCCTCATCGGAGCAGCACAGCCTGCAGGGCTGGCCAGGGGCTTTGCTGGTGTGTGGCTTGCTGTTAATGCCGTTGGTTTCCTGCTCTTTGCTGTAAAAGCTGGACACCACTCGATAGTTCAGGCAGGGTTATGAATTTCAGGGGTTTCAGGGGAGGATGGAGCAAGCAGGAGATGTGGGGGTCAGGTGTGAGCACTCCTGTTCCCCCTGCAGTGTCCCTGAGCGGGTGTGAGCTCACCTCTCCTTCAGAGTGTTCTGGCTGCAGTTCCTCTTCTCTGTCCCACTGTGCCTCATCGGAGCTGCTGCTCACAGCCCTGGGAGAGGCTCGTTTGCTTTGTGCTGTGGTGGCAGTGAGAAGGCTGCAAGGAGTAAATCCGTGGAGTGAACTGTGACCTCTGCAGCATCCTCTCGGTGTTGTCTCTGCCAGACATGCCTTCCCTTTCTTCTCTGCCAGAAATGCCTCCAAAGCCTGGAAGTTAGCGCACTTCCAGGAGCTCCTGTCCAGTGCCTCTGCACAGAGCTGTGTGTTGGGACACACGGAATACCCACCTTGGTTCTGCAGCTCCAGCACATTGCAGGAATGCTGCTCCCTGCTCATCCTGCTCTCTGCAGCCTCTTCCTCCTTCATCTGAGCTCCTCTGGTTTTATCTCCCAGCCTCTTGTTTATTCCTTTGTGTAACTCAGATCTCTTTCTCGAGTGCTGGGTTTCACCCTGAAGGTGCTTACGTGCCGTAATTGAGTCATCTCTCCTGTTGTCATGCACTGAGCAGTGTGAGGGCTCCAACCAAGGCACTGCAAGGCACTTTCTAGTTCTGATTTATATTCCTGTGGCTGCTTTTTAAGATGTGGACACTGGCCTGGCTGAGCTGGTGCCATCAACAGGGAAATGAATGTCTCCTTCCTTGTTCTCACTACTCCTGTTTGTGATCTCTGTCACCTCCATTTCCCCACACCTGGGGTGACAGTCCTGCATTTGTGTGTCTGTGGGAGCACTGAGCACCAGCCCCACATTAACTGTGCTCCCGTGTGTCTCCTGCTCTGTGGATAGGAGCCAGCAGAGCTCCACAAAAACCTGAGACAGGCAATTGCTGCAGTGACTGTTTCGTGCTTTCCCAAGGACCAGAATGGGGACAGCCACCACGTGGGAGAGCTGAAGATTTCAGGAAAAGACTTCTTGTCATTACCTGCGAGAACGAAGAAATACCGGGAGCACCAATCCAGCTCGGAGAGGAAACCCCCGGGATCGAGTGCAGCCCCTCTGGATGCTGGGGAAGTCCGAGTCCAGGTGCCACAGTCGGTAGGAAGATGGTTTTTATCTCCAGTGCTGGTCTGGGAGTTCCTCATGTTTGTTTTTACCTCATTTCCAGCCTGCTGTGGGGGTGGCAGTGGGGCCTTTTGGCTGGAAAACAGAGTCTGTTTGTAGCTCTGCTCTGTTCGTTGGCTCTGGGGGCAGCTGTGGGCAGATCCTTTTGCCTCTTTGAGCCTCAGCATCACTGTCCTTTCAGCAGAGCAGTGGTACCAATCTCCATCACAAACTGGCCTGTGAGAGACGGGCCCTTGGTGATATTGATAACCTTCTCCTGAGGGACACGAGTCCAGAGCTGAGTTTAGGATTGTCAGGATGTGATGCCTGGAATTCCAGAAAAGCACAGCAGTTTGGGTGCTCTGTGGAGCTTGATTTGCTCAGCTCCTGGGGTTCATGAGGAGTGGGATTGGTGCCTTCAAAAACCAGAGGTTTTTTGACCTTCCCAGGTCTTTGATGAGCGACCAAAAGTGCTGGTTGCCTTGGCCAAATGCGGCACTGCAGATGTTCCACCTCATGCTCTGATCACACTGACAGTCAGTGTGCAGAGTGGTCTCTTAGAATTCATCAGAGATGGTAGAAATCATCATCCAGGAGCTTTTCTTTGGAAGCAGCACGGGTGGAGCTCATTTCCTCAAGAGCTGGCCCTGATGTCGGTGGTTTCCAGGTACTGGTCCAGTGCTGGGAGCTCTGATCAGTCTGTGAGTCTCTGATCAGTCTCTGATCACCCTCCCTGGAGGGTGGTGGGGATCCATGTCCTGGGCAGCTCCCCAGATGCCCTTCTGCTGTTTTTAACCTGACAGTTCTGCTGGTTTTGGGCCGTTCCCTTCCGGTTGTGTTGATGTTTGTTGTGGCACATGGCAAACACAAATACTGGGGAGCTTTCCTGCAGCTGTGTTGGGTTCGTTCCCAGCCCTGGAAACAGGGCTCACACCCACAATGATGGCACGCTTCTGGATGGTGGGAGGGGGCTTGGAGGTGTTTGAACTCAGCAATCTCAAGTGAGAAGCCCCAAATCCTCAGCTTGTTGCCAAGAGAGACGAAGCGTAACGGGGAAGATCAATGATCTCATGGGTGCTTGGAAGTATTTAGGTTTTTGCTTTACACCGAGTCTCTAACACACTATCACAGTTCTGTGATCATGCCGTGATTCCAGATGGAATAAATCCAAGCCAGAAAAGATAGGCCTATTTTTTTTTTCCTTGGCATTTAAGAAAAGCGAAATTAAATATTTTCATGCTGGGTAAGACCGAGTCGGAGCTGCAGAGCTTGGGATGAAGCCTGGCTGTGGAGTGGGGATGCTTGAAGGTGTTTCTAGCTCTGAGTCCTTTGTTCCTCATCTGTGGATCATGGGGAGAACATATCCTGCTGTACCTGTGTGCATGCGTGTATGGGCACATCCCTTTTTTACCACAGACATTGCTAATTTTCAGTTCTCTGGCCACTGGAGACCAAATTTTTACACCAAATGGGTTTTGTTTTGTTGGTGTTTGTTTTTGGGGTTTTTTTTGTTTTTTTTTTTAGACTTCTCTGAGCTCATCCTTCATTCCCAACAGTGCTCGTGGAAATGGTCTCCTGGGAAAAACATTTCCTACAGCTCACCGGTGCAAACATGATCATTGAGAAGGAAAACAAAGCTCATCTGAGCCAGAGAGGAGACAGCAGCATGGGGACACACAAGGCAATACAAAAGCAGAAAAAAACCACTTCTGCCAGAAATAGCCTTGTATTTTTAACTCAGACATTCAGCCAGAGACCAAACAAAAGCCACGCTCCATCAAGAGCTAGGAAAAGCATTCCTTAGGAGTGTAGCTGTGGATCCATGGGCTGTGTATAAAAAAAGGCCCCGTGGGGCTTTGCCAACCACTGGTGACCTCTTGGCAGCGCACTTGGGGTTTGGGGAGTGGCCAGAAGGCTCTGTGGTGGCTCTGGGGGACACGGCGGGGTCACTTCAGGGGAGCTTTGCTGCCTTGGTGCTCCCAGCTGGCAGCTTTGCCAGCCTGCCTCTGCAGCACGGGCCAGACCTCGGAGGGTTTAGAGTCACCGTCCTCCTGTGGGTTTTGCCAAGAGCAAAGCAGCCCCACCGTGTTCTGCTGTTGTAGGGGAGTTGGAAAGCTGCAGTTCCATCCCTGGGAGCCTTTGTAATCAAAGGTAGCAAACCTCACCCAAATGGGAGAGAAGCTTTTCCTGGTCAGGCTGTTCAGGCGACAGCTCCCCCAGATTCCTCATTTTGCGAGGGGAAAAAGCAAAAATTCTCTTTAATCCGTTGGTGAACCGTGAGTCCTTAGTTAGAGGTGAGCTCTAAAGCTTGATCTGAGGTGCTTTTCGGGGGTGCCACAATCTCAGCTCTCCCATGGCAGAGGAGAACCCAGGCAGGGAAAAAACTCATCCCAGGACTCCCAGGTCCGGTGATGTGACCTCTGGATAAGTCCAGCTGTCAGCACAGCCCCTGGCCTCCATCCCAAGGGGCTTCTGCAGCCGGGCACATCCCGGCATGGGGAGGTCCTGGGGGTGAGGTGCCTGAGTCAGAGCTCCTGGATTTGCCACCCATCCCCTGCCTGTTGTTTACCTCCCTCTTCCCCATCCGTGCGATGGGGTAATGCTGCTCGCCTGCCTCCCCCGGGGAGGTTACAGAGGCGTGATGATGGCTGTAAAGTTGTTTGAGCTTTGGATGGCAGGAGCCGTGGTGGTTGTTATTAGCATTGGTGATGATGCCGCTAATTACCGAGCTGCTGGGAAACTCCCCATGGGAGGAGGCGGCAGAGGGGAGGGGAGGCAGGGAAAGTGGAGTGAGCAGGGGATGGAGAGGAGCCTGTCCCTTCTGGCAGCTCTGTCGGGCCCCGAGAGGAGGGCTCAGCCTGCGGGAAAAGCCGTGGGGATGCTGGGATGGATGGGAGAAGCCATGGCCCAGGTGCTGCGGAAGGTAGGAGAGCGTGGCAGGTCCCCCCGGTGCCTGGGCCCTTCCTGCCGCTGCTGTGCAAGAGGCTGGTGTCGAATGTGATGCTCCTGCAGGAGGGTCCTGACCCTCCTGAGGCAGAGAGGGGCTTCCTTACCCTTCCCAGGACCCCCTGAAGTGGGGGAATTTTCCAGCCGTGGTTGGTGGTCGCTGGAGGAGAAGGACCAGCCCTGCCGGGATCTGGGGATGAGCAAGGACAGGGTCCTGTTCACCTGTGAGCCCAGGTGTGCAGCTCCCATGGGGATTCTCGGGGCTGTGAGTGCCTGGCTCTCCACAGCAAAGGCAGGGCTGGTCTGGGAGAAGCTGGTGAGGGTGAGATGCTTTTGGTCACGTTTTTGCTCTGTTGCAAAAGTGACTGCATTAAAGCTCTGTCCCCGTGCCTGCAGTTGTGGGCAGCCAGATCCGAGTGCCTCCAAATGCCTCCCTGGGACTCGTGCAGTGCACACCTTCTGAGTTTCCTCTCTTTTAAAAGGAACATCAAAGCAGAGGTTTTGTACTACATGAAACTTGCAGACATCAAAGACTTGCTCATAAATTTAACCCCTCTCTCCACTGTGGTGAAGGTCAGCACGCTCCAGCTCGGGATTGACTCGGTAGCAGATGTGTTTTAGGCAGTTGTTGGAAGGTCACTGGAAGGATGGGATTTTTCTAACACTTCAAAAATATCAGAGATTTTGTCCCTCACGCTCCTCTCTGACAGAGCGAGTGCTGTGCAAAAAGGAGAGGGTCCTTGGAAGAAAGGGGCTGTGTATTCCGAAAAAGACTTCCTGGGGACCTGCCCCGACTCTGGGCCTGTGTTTAAGGCCAGAAATCTTTGAAGTCAATGGGACTGGGCCTGAGCCAGAGTTTAAGGGATGGAATACCTTATTGTGTCAAGGTCCAACAGCTGGAGCAAAAGCCATGGAGCGAGGTAAGGATCAAACCCACCCCTCTCTGGATCTGCGCTCTGGAAATGGTCCTGATCCTCTGGACTCTCCCCTTCCCAGGGAGTGATTCCTCCCTCTCCAGACCTGTCCCCACCCTGTCCTCAATCGAGCCCATTTATAGTCAGGGGAAAGAGGAGCTGTGTTTGATTGCAGTGACGACTTGCAGGGATGGGTTGCTGGTGTATTTAGACACTGAACGATTTGCAAGCACTCTGCATCGCCAAACATTCCCTGGGACAAATGTTTTTATAAGGCCTTTTTTATGATTGCAGTGAGAAGCAGCCATAAAAGAAGGGAATTTTTTGTAGGTCATGTGTCCCCGCCCCAGAGGCAGGTTGCCAGAGTCCTTTTGATGGTTTTCTGTCTCAGGATTCACTGGGGGATTGCTGGGTTGCAGGATGCTCGTGGTTGACCCTCGGAGGGTCAGGCCTGGCGGCGGTGGCAGGGAGCAGATCTAGAGGATCCTGCCCGTCCCTGCTGAATCAGGGGCTGTCCAGGCAGCTCTTGGCTGTCAGGTGTCCCCATCCGTCCCCTGTGACTCCCCTGGGACCTGCAGAATGGGCTGGATGGGTGCTGAGGTGCAAGAATGCAAGGATGTGTCAGCCTTGGGAGCTTCTGGCATCACTTCCCTGGTTGCCTCGTCTTGTTTGAGAGGAGATTGATGCTTGCTCAGTTCCCTCAGGAGCTGGAACGTGGGGTTTACTCCAGCCTTTGCTGCTCTGTGGTGCCTGTGCTTCTTCCCTCTCTTTTAACATCAGGCTGGCCCCTGCTTCGTTCCCCTGTTGTGTGAATCCCACAACACAAGGGCAGTGCAGATCACACCCTCCTTTATCCCACAGCCTCCACGTTTGCTCAGCTGCAGGGGTGTAATTATGCCATTAGTGCTGGTCAGACTTTCTGGTGTAAACGTGCTCTGAGAGCCGGGGAGTGGAGAGGAAGGGAGCAGCCAGAGCCAGGGAGAGAGGAAAGGCAGCTGCTGCTAAATTTAAGACTGTTCCTATGACACCTGGAAGCTGCTGTGGTGGTGTCAGTCCTCTTGGAAGCGAGCAGGTAAACACGGAGCCGTGGCTTGTTCTTGGAGTGCTTTATCTTCCTGTTCAGCTTGTGGGACCTTCCAAAGGGCTGGGGGCAGGAAGGCTGTGCTGTTTCCTAGCTGGAGGCAGGATGTGCAGGAAAAGCTGGAGAGCTTGAGCCTGACAGGTATGGGGAGGCTCTTCCAGGGATTTGGGCTGTCAGGAGAAGCAGTCAGGGATGTCTCCCCAGAGTCATCTTAAATTGTCTGACCTGTCTTTCTCTCTGAGTCTCTTTGTTGAGCTGTAAGGGTCCTTCTTATCTCCTGGTCTCTGGCTCAGGTGGGCTCCTTGCACAGATGCTGCACGAGCCAGGAGAGGAGTAAGAGCTGCTCTCCCAAATCTGGAGGTGCAGCAGAGCCAGAGCCAAGGCTCTCGGGAGTTCTGCAGAGCCCTGACAGTAATTCTTCACTGGGACTTTGGTGCTGGCATGGGAGGCAGGGAAATAAATGTGGGGAGAGAAAACCTCTGCAAAAAGTGGCTGCACGGAGAAGGTGGGGGGAGGCAGCAGCATTTTCTGGCTTGTGCTGCCTCTGCTGCATTCGTTGCCTCAGAGGCAAATTATCAGTTTCTTCCTTGAATATTAACAGCTGCCAGGTAATGAATTCCCCCTCTCTGTTTTATAATGGCACTAAAATTGGGATTTGCCTTGGTTTTCTCTGTAATTATCCAATGAGCCTGTGTGAGTGAGAGGGAGGCAGGGCAGAGCTGGCTCTGCTGCAGGCGAGTGTCATGCCTGGGGGATTGAACTTGGGAATGACCCTTCCTGAGGGGCAGATCCAAGGAATTGAACCCGGGAATGACCCTTCCTGAGAAGGCAGGAAACTTCCACGTGCTCCCTGGGACAGAGCTGATGTTGGCAGGGCAGTGTCTGTATGGGCTGCAGGGCTCAGTGTCCCTGATCTCCCTGTCTTTAGGATATTTCTGTTGCCTGCACACCCTCTTTCTGTGTTTTCCCACTAAGCTGTCCCTCGTTTTCCCTCCTCCCAGGCTGAGGTCAGGCTGTGGATCAAAGCTGTGCCGTGTGGAAGGGAGATGGGAGAGAGGATTTGCACAAGCCTGTGCCTGTGCATCCACCACACACAGGGAAAAGAGCTCACGGGCTGTGCCATGTGCAGGAGGGCGTCCAAGCCCTGGGATCTGCAGGGGTGACACCAAGGACACCCAGGCTCTGGATGTTTCTCAGATCCCTCAGAATGAGGGTCAGGGGAATGTAGGAAAGGCTTCATATTCCATCCTTAACTGGCTACGTGTAGAGGCCAGCTCTGGAGCTCCAAAACTGTAAGAAAGAGCCTCTTACCAGAGGGATCTGCTCTAGGAAGGAGGAAAAAACTGAGCTGGTTGTCCAAGGTCACCCAGCACACTCGTGTTGGAGGTCTGAAGGTCTGTGACCCAGGCTGGAGGTGACAAACCAAGCTCCCCAAATCCATTCTTCTCCCCTTGACTCACTGTAACTGAGTTTGCAGTTATTGGCACTTTGAAGCCATAATTGAGGTCTGCTTTCCTCCTTGCACAACCTTTTCTCCTGGCAAACTGTCAGCCATCAAGTGGGATGAGACAGTAAAAGAGATGTTACACTCACCATTTCCTAGAAACTGTCACTTTAAAGAGAACAGCCCTGCAAAAAAAAAGGGTGAATTGAAGCCAAACCCAGAGCGATAAACCTCCAAATGTTTAATTTCTCTCAAAATCTGAAACTTTTCATTCCTTTCTCGGGTCTCTGCCATGCCTGGGGCACTTTGTACCTTCACAGTTCTGGCCTCTGGCATTTATTAAACTTCACATGCCAGAAGAGCTTAAAAAATATCATAGCCCAGGTTCTCTTTGGATGTAAATCAGCCTAACTGGGCTTAAATCCCTGGAGCTGGGGTGACACCAGATGACAAGGAGGTCTCTGGTGACTTGGGGTTGTGTTTGGTTTTCTTGCACAGCTGTCCCTGAGCTCCCAGCTGTGGTGCTGGGATCTGGCATGGACGGATCCAGCAGGTCCCTGCGCTGGGAAGGGATCGTGGTCTGGCTGTGCTTGCTGGGGCTACACAGAGAATCCTTTCTGTACCAATAACTTGCGTTTCTCTTTCATGTAAAGTGTATTTAAAACCAGGAAATGCCTGCTAATATTATGTTTTCTGGGTTTCTCTGAAGGACAGGGCTGTATAACCAGAGCAGTTTTGTCTGAGCCTTATCTTTGGTGGTGACTGTTTCCAGCTGCTGGGCAGAGCTGGAGGCTCCCCCAGAGGACACAAACCCAGCACAGCCTTGGGGCAGGTTTGGGTTTTGTCTGTTATTGCCCAGCTGTGGGGAGGCCAAATCACCCCCAGAGAGCAGCCACTGGGGCGTCCTGCCCAGAGGCCACCCCGCTGCCTTTGCTGGCACCAGGCAGCTCCATCCTGGAGTTTGTGGTCAGGGAGGAGGGTTCCAGGAGGCAGTGACAGGCAGTGACCTCCTCATGGGACAGGTTTTTCCTTGAGCCACTGCTTTTGGATGGACACTGTCCCATCAATGCAATCCTCTCCTCTGGATTTAGGGTGGCCTTGGGGCGAGCAGAGGCTTTGGGGTCTCTCTGAGCTGTCCTTGCATCTGTATTTAGACAGGGTGCAGGAAACTGAGGCCCCCTGGGAGCTGGCTGAGGGTCCTCCATGGCTGCAGGAGAAGGATGGGAATCCATGAATCACAGGAAGGTTCAGGTGCTGTTTCTTGGAGCTCTCCTGGTAAAACCTGCCGTGGCAGCAGGAAGGTTCCCCCCGTCCCCAAATGAGTGTGAAGGCAGCTGTGAGGGGGTCAGGGTTAGAGGTGCAGGCAGCAATTCCCAGCTGGACAGAAGGTGTCCCTGGCTGTGGCACTGGCTGCAGGCTGGGCACAGCCCGTGCCAGGGTAACGTGGCCTCTGCTCGCACCTCACCTTCAGCATCCACGTTTCCCATTAGCGGTGCTATTTTTAAGCCTCCCAAGGCAGTTAACACCAATTAATCTAAAAAACCCCAAATAATGGTTTTTCAGAGCCCCCGGCTCCTTCCCATTCCCTGAGTGGCCCCAGAAGCCCTGGCAGAGCCGAGCCCAGTGAAGTGCTCCGTGTGCAGGGACGGCTGGAGCGGCTCCCCTGGGGAGACGTGCAATTAGAGCAGGGCCCCAAACCATCCCATGGATCCAACTTTTCCATCCTGGATCGTGCTGTCTGTGCCACAGGGGAGGTTCCAGTTCCCTGTGGTGCTCGCTGAAGAGCAATCGATGCAGCCCTGTCTGCAGAGCCAGCAGAGCGCCAGCCACTGCGTGTGCCTGGGCACGGGAAGTGCCACTCCCTTGGCACCGGCAGGAAAGTCCCAGGAGGATTTTTTGCCTGTATCTAAAGCCACTTGGATCCCAGCGTTCTCTGGGCACTGTCATGTGGAGCAAACCCCAAAGAGGGTGTAGTTTCATCCTGCCCTTTGCAGCAGCAGCAGCAGGTACCAGAGCAGGAGATGCTTTTGGCTGATAGGAGAAGCTGCTCCTGCCTTTGCATGTGATTTTTGTCCTGCCTGTTTCAACTCTCCCGAGCAGGGCTGTGTCTGACCATCGCTGCAGTGGCAAACCCACAGGTACCAGCCCCAGGAGCCCTCCCTGCCGCAGCAGGGCCAGGATTTCGTGTTTTGTGGGGTGCCTTGCACAACAAGGCCTTGATCTCGAACGCGGCCTTCAGGCATTACTGGGGCGTGAGTAAATAATAATTAAGATCTGGGCGTTTGCTGAGCGAGGGGTGTTTATGTGCAGGCTGGATATGTTATGGGTGCTGATGTGGATGGGTGTGCACTGCTCCACGACCAACTTCCCTCATCCCCACCACCCCTGGGGAAGGTGCTGCATCTGCTCAGCTCCTTCTTAAAACATCGCTGCGCTCAGAGCAAGTAGGTGTCTAAATGAAAGTCTGATTCAAGAAAGCAGCACAATTTTGGCAATCCAGAGACAAGCAGGCTTTTTTTGCAAAGCCTTTTCAAAGCGAACTGTCAGGAGGTTCCAATGTGAGGTGCAGGGGATGGGGGGAGCAGGGCATCTCTGCAGCTGGAGCGTTGGATTGTCTCCATCACTGAAAAGGAGCTCACCTGCCCTGCTCCGTGGAGCTTGGAGTGGGGAGGTGGATCGAGAAAGTGCTCTATATATTAACCTTGTGCTAATTAATCAGGAATATGGGTTATACCCTTTCAAGCAACGGAGTTATTTCAGTTTAGCAAATTAGTGCTGCTCAGCTGAGACTCCACGGCTGAGCCCGGTTCAGGTTCCACCCCTCTCCAAGTGCAGAGTAAATCACTGCCATGAGTTGTAGCCAGAGCCCTGTGTTTTGCTGCTGGGGTGTGTGTTGGTGTGCACAGCCAGGTACCACAGCCCTGGCTGAGAGCTACACCCCAAAAACTTACTGCTTGTTGTCATCCACCTCCAGCCTGCGTTGTTCCAAGCAGTAGTTCAGGTTCACTCCCAGTTTTGGTGTTTAAGGGATCCCCCGGGTTTGTGATGGGCCAGACTGACCTCTCTAGCCACTCATCTTCTGCACAGACTGACCTGCAGTGAGAACGCTTCTACCTTGTGTCCTTGGTGAGTAAAACAAGCTCCAGGTGCTGAATCCAGGCTGGTGTGTTTCTGTTAAACAGTGACAGGGAAACCCAGCCTGGCATGGCAAATGCTGTCAAAATCCATGCGGAAAAGTTGCTACATTAACTGCAGAGGACTGTTTGAATGCACAGATGAGAAACCAGAAGTAATTTCCACTGGTCTCGGCAGAGAGAGCTGGACTGACCTGTGATTTCAGGACAGGTTGTTGTGTAGCTGAGGAAAAAGTGTAAATCCAGTATTAATGTGGTTGTGGCACAAAGTGGCCCAATCTGGTCACGGTGGCAGTGGCTTCCAGACAGTCAGATCAGCACTGCAAGCAGCAGAGGTGTCGGTAACACTTCAACCAGACACCCCTGAGGCTCCCTCCAAACGCAATCAGAAATGATATTGTCACCTGCTGCTGAGCCACGGGCCCGGGTTTGAGCCGTGTGTGGCAGCAGGGCACGGTCCCAACAGGTCAGCACTTACTGTATTTCGGAAGGAGGGAGCGTGGGTGAGTTATTTTGATTTTGTTTGGAACAATAAAACCCAAGTTATTTGAAATCTTAACAACAGAACCAGCTTTTAGCACCGGCGTTTATAGGGATGAGTGGGCGAGTTGTTTAAAGGGAAAAAAATCTTTGAAAACAGTCCAAGTGAGGGTGATAATTTCATGCTCCAAGGGAAGCGTGTGCACGTCCTGGGCCTGGGCAGGGTGTGGATGGGCTGTGCCAGGGGCTGGGCACAGCACAGTGCACACGTGTGCCCAGGGCACGCTCAGCTCCCTGAGCTCCAACCTGACGTTGTAGGTGGTGTCTCTGCAGATCACAGATGTCTCACTCATTCTCCTTTGCTGCATCCTAAACTCAGAGGGAAAATGTCATTTCCTCATGTTGTTCCAAGCACCGACCTCCTGTGTGTGGGCTCTGCCCCTATGTTATACACATTTTCTGCATTTCCCCCCATAGCAGCTGCAGATTCCCCCTTTCAGAGCTCTCCTGAGGTTCCTCAGCTTTTCAGATCAGGGGCAGAGTCCCAGTCCTGGTTCATTCCCCTCTTGCTCCCCTCCATCCATGGATTCCCTGACCTCAGCCCCAGTGGGAACGGGGCTGCAGCACCAGCACTGAGCTCACAGGAGCTGTGGCTGTGCCCTGCCCTCCCTCAACCCTTCTTTCTCTCTTCAGTCAGGGCCAGGTACCGAGCCAGGAGTCCTGGTCTCAGATCCCACACAGTTTCCATCTTCCTCTGGAAATTACTGTGAGACTCCTGGAAATGAATTTGCTGGTGTGAAAAAGCTTGGGCAGTTCCCCAAAGCTGCATGTTTTTGTTCAGGTTAAAGCAATCTCCTACTTTTGCAGTAAGAAATGAGAATGAAGGACAAGTGTGGACAGAGAGCCGAGAGTGCCAGCAAGGCTTTTGTCCCCATTTTGCCCCTTTGGAAAAGTGCTTTTCTTCTCAGTGCCCCATTTCACTGTCAGAAATTCCCATTTCACAAACATGAGGTAAGAACAGCTCTTTGGCTGCTGCGTGGCATTTCCATCTTTCCCTGTTTAAAACCCTGTTGCAATTAGAAATTTCCCTCTGTCAAGCAGTGTTACATTTAAATCAAGAGATGCTTATGGCTGAGCAGCCTCGGCTCTTGCAATAAGACAAAAAAACCACACATATCTAATAATATGAGGAGCAGGAGGACTATCAGGAGCTAAAAATGGTCCTTCAGTATTTTGGTGCTTTAAATCCAAGCGTTCAGAGTGTGTCTGTGTGTGCACAGAGCGTTCGCTGCCGTGGTGCCTGTGCCTGCGGAGCCGAGCGTGTTTGCAGATGTAGTTTGGGAGAATCGATCCCGATCTATTTTTAAGGTGAAGTGAGTGTGGCGGGTGGGAGGTGAGGAGGTGGAAGGAAAGCTAAATATTCACGTAGCTGCACTGTGTGTTTAAGAGCATCATCTAATAACAGGAGGATCGTGGCAGCGAGGTGAGGGAGAGAGGAGCCTTCTCTGGAGCCCCCCCCACATCGTGCCAGGGCACGGAGTGGCTCCGGGAGGAGGTGGCAGCGGGGCTGTCGCTTTAAGCCTCAGCTCGCACCCAGCGGGTCACTGGAGCCGGCGACGTTCTTCGCATCGCTCCGCACAGACCCGGCTCCGCACAGACCCGGCTCCGCACAGACCCGGCTCCGCACAGACCCCGCTCCGCACAGATCCCTCTCGGCAGCGCTGGGAGAGCCCGGGGCAGCTGGAGCATCCAGCGCCGGCAGCGCTCCTGCCCGCGGACATGTGAGAGCCGGAGCCCGGGGAAGAGCTGGCTGCTGAGGTCAGTAAGGGAAACTCGGGGTTTGTTTGCGTTTCCTTCCTTCTCTGAAATGAGAGGCTGGAGCAGGAGGAGAAGGTGGATACGGAGACACAGAGGATTCACTCAGGCCGGGATGTGCCGTGTATGCTCGGGGGTTTAAAGTTTTCAGGTAGCTCCGGTGTGAACTTTTTATTATTAATATTTTTGCAGCCGCAGCGGTGCTCGGGCTGCTCCGGGTGCGCCGTGTCTCAGGGCAGAGGGTGCCGAGGCTGGGTGGTGGGTCCCTGAGCCCGGCCATGCTCACGGGGGGGACACGGGGTGTCTGTCACCAGCCCAGCCTCGCGGGGGGAGCGTGGCAGCAGCGCCCAAGGATTGGCACGGAAAGGGAAGCGGTGTCCTCAGCAAAGCCCGGGCGAGTTTTACGGCTCTGCTGCCTCTGAAGCTGACGGGGAGCTGGTGGCTGGGGACAGAGACAGCCCCGCTCCGGAGCGCAGGGACGATTCTCCAGGCATTTCACCTCCTGGTAAAACAGGCTGTGGCTTTCAGCCAGGGATTTCCTTCCACTCCTCTCCTCCAGCCCTCGCTTGCCTCTCTGCAAACCTCCCTCTCAGTGCCTTTCTCCAGGTGAGGTTGGGAAGTTCAGTGCCTGATGTTTTGGGGGTTTGAAGTTGTGGCCGTGCCAGAGGTGTAGCCCCCACGGTGAGTTCTCCGGGGTGAGGGGTGGGGTGGTGCAGGATAAAAGCTGTGTGCAGGGGACTGACAGACAGCCCTGGATAATTGTGCTCCTGGCACTGGTGGTCACCAGCAGCACCAGCCCCGCTCCTACCTGGAGGTTTTGAGGTCGGCTGCCTTGAAAAGAGCGGAGGTAAGGAGCTATGACATGCCTGGTTCACGGGGGAGAGGCAGATAAGGCAGGGCACGTGGGCACGGATATGTGGGAATGGATAACTGCCAGACCCGGGGCAGATAAGCACCTGCTTGGGTGAGGGCACAGATTTCCAAGGACTGTCCACAGGGGAGAACTTGGTCCTGGGGATTGATTGCTGGGTCCTGTCCCAGCTTTGTCACTGTGGGACATGGTCAGGTCACCTCATCTCCAGGTTGTGTCCTCCCTGAAATAAGGTGGAATTGCGGTGGACACATTTAAATGCCGAGGCAGCGCGCTCTGAGGGGGTGGCAGTGAGAACTGTTGTGTTATCCTTGAACCCGCTGCCGTCCTCACTTGTCCCCGACCTGGGCACTCACCAGACGCCTTCAGGCAGAAGCTCCTGAGCTGGACCTGCTGTACCAGACCCGCCAGGGTCCATCCACCACTGGCTCCTGCCTGCAGGTCCCAACCGGCCGTCCCCTCGCAGGGACAAAGGCAGAGGGAGCAGCCCTTGAGCCTGACAGCTCCGTCCTGCGTCGGGCCAGGTCTGCAAGAAGCTGAGCCTGGAGGAGAGGAGGGGAACCAAAGGCAGGTCAGTGCCCGGGGGACACCAGCTGTGAGAGAAGCTGGTCTGACAGAGGGACAAGGTTTGGCCCTTTGGGTGGCTCATGAGTGTGTGTGGTGTGGTTTGGTTTGGTTTGGTGGGTGAAGCTCCCTTCGAAGGGGACGTTTCACCTATGTTTGGGTGACCATGGAATTGCTGAGGGATGTGCCATGACTTGGCCAGCACAGAAGTACCTGCTGTGGTGCCTGGGGACCTCTGGGGCACTGTCCCGGAGCAGATCTACAGGCGTTGGTGGGGCTCGGCAGCGGTGTGGGAAGAGCTGCATCCCGAGCTGCTGTGGGGGCAGCAGGAAGCTGTGGGAGAAACCACCACCAGAGCGTTGAGTTGAGGGGATCTCTGGTAGCAGATGTTGGTGCGGTGGGGGGCACAGCTGGGGCTGGCTGGGGCTCTGAGTTGCTCAGGTGCCCCAGAGACTGGGACAGGGTGCTGATCCCAGGATGGGGCTTGGCAGTGGGAACGTGGCAGAGAAAGGTTCTCCGCAGAGTCCCGGGTGGGCAGCGGGTCCAAGGTGGAAGCCCTGCAGGGCATTTGTGGGCTGTGGCTTCAGGTGTTGGGAGCTGGGAAGTGGTTTAGTTTTTGCAGTTAGGCTTTCTGCCTTTGTTTAATGGCTTTCCTGAATCCGAGTGAAAATGGCCAAGGGGGTCGAGGCACAGGAGTCGGTTTTGACTTTGTTTTGCCTTGCCTGGGATCGCTTCAGCCTTGGTCTCACCTGCACATGTGGAGTGGTCAGACTGAGGGATTTCCCCAGGAGATGCTGCTCTGTGCGCTGCACCTCTGGGGCAGAGCTGGGCAGCCCAGGACCTTCTCAGCCCAAAACTGTGACAGGTTTTATTTGGTGTGAGAGTTTATCAGAGGAAAATAGGTGGATGTGTTCCTCCACGGGGTGTAGTGACCTTGGCTTGGGGCTCCTGAGGAGCTGGTGGTCCCAGTCTGCAGGGAGAGGGGAGAGTGGCAGACCAGGTGCCTGTCGCTCTCTGCAGCTGCTTTTTGCTGCCTTTCCAGCACCTCGGCTGTGGTTTCCACATCCTGAATCCACCCAGGCAGGTTAAACAGCCTGTTCCTCCACCAGCAAGGGAATGTGTGCAAAAGCCTGGATGCCTTCCAGAGGCCTGTGTAAGGAGAGAGAGTCCTGCTCCCGGCCACTCTCAGAAAATGTGAACAAAGTTCTGACCCTCATGAGTGCGACCTCCACCTGCTTGGGATGGTGCCATCCCTGTCCTGCCTGAGGTCACGGAGCAGGAGCAGAGGCTCCACACTTGTCCTTGTCCCTGTGTGGGCAGAGGTGGGACTCTCTGTGCCTGTGCCAAGGGTGAGTGCGTTTGCAGCCAAATCTGCCCCAGGGTGATCTGTACGGTGCCAGCAGCCCCGGGGTGCCTCTGCCCCATGCAGATGGGGTTGATTTTACTCTTTGTGACAGCGTCTGGCTGCCACAGGAAGGTGACAGTTGGCAGAATTTGGGCAGTTGTGCTGGAGGCAGAGGACGGGCGGTGAGGCCAGGCAGGGACACCGGCCATGAGGTGAGAGTGGTCTTGGGGCTGGAAACCGAAGCTGGTGCCCAGGAGCATTTAGGGACGTGGCTGTGTGTGTGCACTGTGGCAGGGCTGTTGCTCAGCCCCATGAGGGGATGCCCTGGCTCCCGGGAAGCCTCCTGACCCTGGCTGTGCCCAGCCCCGGGCGAGCAGAGCTCGGGAGCAGATGGCGAGCCCCAGGGTGTGATCACACCTCCATCTGCCCTCCCAGCTCCTGCCTCGGGGCTGGGAGCAGCCTGGCAGGGAAGGAGCCAGGCACTCGGTGTCTTGTCATATTTGGGCATTTTAATTAGAGACGTTCAGGCCTGGGGCAGGGTTTGGCTGCAGGGAGCCTGGTGCCCGCAGGTGCTGCCCTGGGGCTGCCCATGGGCCATCCCAGGCTGGCAGAGCCCTATCAGCACTAACATGGCCCATGGGCACCGACCTCCTGCCCCTCGGGTGCCACTGGGAGGTACCCAGGCACACAGCCAGCCCCGTCCCACACCTCCATGCTCTGGCTGCTCTTCCTACTGATTCAGAGCATCCTTTCCTCTCTCAGGGATGTTGGGAGCAGGATCCTGACACCCCAAATTGCAGGGTCTCTGCAGGATGTGCTGCAGGGGGATCTGGTCTCTCTGCAAGGGGAGCTGGGGGCTCTGGCCATGCACTGCCAGGCTGCTCCTGCAAGCTGGAACTTCTTCTTCTCCCGTGGATCCAGGACTGCTCTGATTTACTCCATGCAGTCGTGGAAAAGCGGGAGGGAGGCTCGGTGTGAATGAACCGGTTTCCTCCTCTACCCTGAAATTTGGGTCATGCAACCCAACATAGCAGAGCTGTGAGAGATGCAGTTCACCCTCAGTTCAAGCCCAAGCCAGCTTTGATTTCCGAGGTGCAGCTGTTGGTGGCTCAGAGGGTCTGTTGGAGCTGTGGCTCCATTAGTGGATCAGCACGTGGCAGGCAGGAGGTGAGAGGGGTTTTTCCCCTCCCTGATCAGCTCCCACATTGCCAATGTTCCTCTCTGGCCCGCTGCTAATTTTGACGCTGCCCTAAATAGAAGCTGAGTGCATCTCATCTGCTTCGCTTAGCATACAGGAAAATTGTTTTCCTTCATTTACCCAATCCAACTTGTGGCTTTAACCCTGTCAGCACAAGTCTCTCCCCATTGCAGAGCTCCCATGAAGGGCTTTGCCCGCCCCTGCCATGGGGAAGAGCTCTGGTGGGAAGGGCACCGCGTGTGGTGGGACTGGGAGGGCTCCCAGGCTGCCCAGAGTGGCCACCAGCAGAGCTGGGAGAGGGACTTTGCTTCAGCAGCAGCCAAGGGAATCCCTTGCTCCGCTGAAAGCCTGGCTGGCTCTCCCCATGCCCTCTCCATCTCTCTGGTGGAATGTGCAGCCCCTCAGGAGGGACCCAGTGCCCCTTCCCAGACTGGCCTCTGCTAGAAAATAGCTCAGCACAGATAGACGCAGTTCTAAGAGGTTTTGGTTGCTTTCTGTTGTGTTATTTTTTCCAGCAACTGGTGGGACCAGCTCCGTATGTAGAGAATATCCCCAAGCCTGGCAGATGCCACTCTTATCACTGGCTAATTATATCTCCCGTTCCAAGTGACTCCTTGGAAGGATCTGTTGTTCCTGCTGCTCTGTCTGCTCCAGATCAGGACACACAGCCCCTCTCCCTGCTGGAAGTGGCTTGGAGAGGCTGCCTCCAACGTGAGCCTCCTGCAGCACGACTTAAATATATCCCTGTCCAGTGCAAGGTGCTCATTTGGGGCTCTTGTGCAAGAACTGTTGTCCTGAAAAACTGTAATTTTGTGGCATTTTCAGCTGGGTGACTGCTACAAGTGCTGTGCCGAGGACACAGAGGCACCGAGGGGAAGCGTTGAGGTGTGAGGGGCAGTGGCCTGGAAAGGTTGGATTTAGCTGGTGGAAAAAGCAAACCCTGAGCTTGGGCTGAGCCCTGGCTGGGCACAGGGCTGCACTTCAGCAAGGGTGGCTGCACGGTTCCCCTCATGTCGCTCTGAGCCCAGCCCTGTGCAGCCCAGGAGCTCCCCTCGGGGCAGTGCCAGGGCGAAGGCTGTCCCCTTTCCTCCCCTCCTTCCCATTCAGCCTCCAGGTTGCCCTGGCTGCTCTGCAGTGACAGCGGCTGCTCTGCACGAGGCTCACCCGCGTGCCAGGCTCGGGTCTGGGCTGTGGCAGTGCCCGGAGCCTCTGGGATCAGAGGGACCAAGGAGCAGAGACCCCAGCAGGCTCCAGACTGTGGGGCTTGGCACGGCAGGGGCACAGACCAGGAGAGGGCACGGCTATTCCCAAGGCTGCGCTGGACGGAGCGATTGGAATTGGGGACTTGTTCGGGGTGTTCTGACTCTCCTCTCTCTTCCCAGAAAATCAACCGGACCCCTTCGGACGAGGAATGCTTCTTTGACCTGTTGAGCAAGTTCCAGAGCAACCGGATGGATGATCAGCGCTGCCCGTTGGAGGAGTGCCCAGCCGAGGCTGCGGAGGCAGCTGCCACGCGGGTCCCTGCCCTGGGAGAGCGGATATGTGAGCACCGATGCGTTCCGAGTCCCTGTTCCTGTGGGAGTGACGCTGCTCCCGCGGCGTGCCCAGCTGTTGTGGTTTGCCGTGCATCCCGTGATGTTTTCCCTGAGCCTCAGCTCTCTGAACTTAGCAGCTCCTTGGCAATCTCTGTCATTATTTAAGGGAGGAAAAAACATTCTTATGTAAATGGTTGCCGAGGGAAAGGCTGGTGAATGTGAGCTAAGGTTTGGAGAGTAAATTAGCGAGAGAAATGCAAAATACACTTGGATTTTTTCAGCGTGGGTCTTTAGGTCTTGGATTCTGAACAGGGAGGTTGGCACAAGGACTTGTGCCACTTCAGTACCTCCAGGAGGAAGATGATGATGGTCATCACTGAGGGAGCTTTGTGAGAACCTGGGGTCTGAGACATGCAGGGGCTGGGTCAGGCTTTCTCAGGCAAGTTAAAATATTGCCAGTTTTTGTTAACAGCGTTGCCATGGAGGAAAAACTTCTGGATTTTGTACTGTTCTTGGATGCGGTGGTGATAGGTGCTGTGTAAGGACAGGGGAGCCAGAAGGATGGATAAACAGTGGGAAGCTGCTCAGGCAAACAGCTCAGCCCTAGGAAGGACAGGGATAAATTGAGGAAGGCGCCTGACAAATAGACAGGGCAGGAAAGGCAGGGCTGTGTTTGCACTTGGGTTTTGTGGCTTTTTCAGTGTTCAGGGCCTTTGTTTAACCCAAGCTGGGGAGAAGCTCTAAAATGCACAGATCACTCTCACATGCTTGATCACCAGCACAAAGGGCTCAAACCAGTTATTTAAACTGATGGATTTGTTCATCATCAGTTGCCAAATGAATACAAAGTGCAAACGGGAGAGGAGGAGACCCCTGACACCGCTCCCAAAGCCGCAGCACAAAGAGCAGGTGCCGGGGCAGGGGCTGAAGCGGAGAAGGTCAGGCTGTGGCAGGAAGTCAGGTTGGCTATGAGGTGAGAGGGTTTTTATCGTCTAAAAATAAGGTGGAAATGAGCATTGCTTTGTCAAGAGATGCATTTCTGACACACAAGTGCATTTGGCTGTAACAGCTGTGTAATTTAGGAGATGGGGTTGAAAACGTGGAGCTTTATAAAGAATGCACGAGCAGCCCCACGTTCTGTTTGGCTCATTTGGGCTCTAAGCCTTTTGGACATGTTATTTTTGAGGATTCTTTGTGAGTTGAAGGGGAGGAAACTCATCTCTGCGTCAGCACTGAGATTTTCTTGTGTTTCTGCAGCTCCATGAGCTGGGGCTCTAAGAACTTGTCGTGTCAGGAGGCTCGGAGCAGGCTCTGCTCCTGTGCTTTGTGCTCAGGGAAAGTAACACCACTTGGGCTGGATTTCTCAGTTTTCCTTTGCTTGTCCCTGTCCAAGTGCAGTGTCTGTTGTTTGGGAGCCCGTCCCTACCCAGCAGCTGCAGGAGCCAACAGGCTCTTTCCAGAGAGCGCTGCCCAGAGGCATTTCCAAAGGGTCAGTGGTGGATAGATGACATGTTCTGGTTCTGGACTGGGACCCCCAGCACCAGCACAGCCCAGGCTCTGCTCCGTGGGGTAAGAAGCAGAGCCTGGGAGTGTTTTGCTGGTGCTGACGCAGGTCCTGCAGCCCGTGACAGCCAGACTCACCTCGGCAGTGCCTCTCCTTGAGCAAACAGCCCGGATTTCTGGAGGGCCTGGGAAGGTGCTGCCAGGTGAGAGGCTCAGCCAGCCAGGCTTGGGCTTTGCTGAGGGCCTGTCTGGAATTATTCCCGGCCATTGGGACCGTGTGGGTGCCTTTCACAGCCACAGGAGCCCTCAGGAACTCTGTGCTCACCTGCCATTGCTGGGCTCTGCCTATGCCTGTTGGTTTCAGGTAGAAACCGGAGTGGAAGCGGCAGTGCTGGAAACAGCAGGGATCGCACCCAGGCAGTGGCTCAGCTTGGGGCACCGGATCTCCTGGGCTGAGGGCACCTTTGGTGGCCTCCAGGAGCTGGCCAAGCACAGGCGGGAGCAGGGAGCCCCTCAGGGGACCCAGCAGTGGGAGGTGGGTGTGTGAGGTTCTGCTTGATCAAGGCACCTGCTTCCCCCTCTGCTGCCTGCTGGGTTTGTGTGGGTTGGAGAGCAGTTTGGGGAGGGGGATTTGGGCTCTGTAGCTCAGGCAGGGCAGGCGGAGCGGTGACCCTGCCCTGTGCTCCTCTCCCCCAGCGCAGTCCACCCTGATGGCGTCTCCGCAGACAGAGGAGTTCTTTGACCTCATCGCCAGCTCCCAGAGCAGGCGCCTGGATGACCAACGTGCCAACGTGGGCAACCTGCCCGGCCTGCGGATAACCCAGAACAACCTGGGCCACCTGCGTGTGGAGGGGGACGCCCAGGAGCCTGGGGACGAGTTCTTCAACATGCTCATGAAGTGTCAGGTACGGGCACAGGGCTGGGGGAGCTCTGACACCTCTGCTCCAGCCCCTTCCTCCAGGCCAGGGCTGTCCCTGCCCTGCCCTAACGCCCCTCTTTCCCCTGCAGTCCTCCAGGATCGATGACCAGCGCTGTGCCCCTCCAGACTCCATCCCCCGTGGCCCCACCATGCCCGACGAAGACTTCTTCAGCCTCATCCAGCGTGTCCAGGCCAAACGCATGGACGAGCAGCGCGTGGATTTGGCCTCAGGCCAGGAGGAGGCCGAGGAGGAGCAGCAGAGGCCTGGTTCCAGCTAAGAACTGGGCTTTGGTCTTGGGGGGTTGTTTCAGCTTTATTTTGTTTTTTAAAAAGGAAAAAAAAAAGAGTAGGTGGTTTCAAGCCAGAGCGCTCCTGTGCTCCCAGTCTTGTCCCAGAAGCTGCACCTCCATCGTGTTCCTACGGGAAAGCCCAACGGCTGGGGGACAGTTTATAAACAAGGGGTTTTTTTAGGACACTCGGCCACTGGGCACAGCACCTGGAAGACTTTAGCAGCCCCTTTGCTGATCACCTAAAACCCCAGGAACTTGGAGGAGCCCAGAGGGGGTAATTAACTGCAGCCTCAATGTCTTTTATTTCCACATCGCTTTTAATTATACCGGGAAAGGGAAGAACACCCTTTCCATTTTGAAGTCCTCCTCTCTTCCCTGACACACATGGCTCTGGATCCTTCCCTGGAACATCTTGTTCAGCTTTGTTTCTTCTACAGGAGAAAAAGAGCCCGAGTCCTTTAAACCTTACTCCACCCCAGCTTCATCGTGGTCCCAACACACCTGAGTGTATTTTAGGTTTGCTGAGGACTCTCTGGAGAGCCCTGGACATTCTCTGCTTCCTGCTGCAGCCCTGCAGGACCTCCTGAGCAAGGGCAAAGCCTCGCTCACCCTGAGCTTTAGTGGGATTTGTTACCTCTGGAGCCCAGGAAGCTGTGCAGCCCCAACTGCAGCCCCATGGCAGAGGCTGTTCCTGGGCAGAGGGAAGGAGGAAGGAGGTCTCTGCCCAAGTGTTCAGCCCATGGCAAACAGGGACAGCTCCGGCTGCCACTGAGCCGAGGTGAGGGTGTCCAAGGCAGAACCTGTGTGTGACAGGGCCCTGCTTCAACAGCCAGCAAAGCTTTCTGCCCATGGCTCGTCCCTCCTCCCTTCTGTGTCCAACAGCAGCTCGGGACAATGGCGCTTCCCTCCTCTTGTTTCTCCCCAAACCAGCACTGAGCTGCTCCCAGTGAGGCACTCTGGTTCTGTCCCCCTGTCTCCAGTCACTGGAGCCTCAGGAGAGCCCCAGCCTGGGGGGCTGGCTGGGAAGTCACATTTACTGTCATTCCTCCCCCTTTTGGACCAGCTGGAAAAGCTGGAGGAGGGGAGCAGGGACCTGACTTGAGGAGGTGCAGTATTTTCCTTTGCTTGACCAGAGACTATGCTGGAATTCAGAAACTCCAGCACCAAGTTGTGCCGAAGCAGCGCCGTTCCTGCAGAGAATAAATCAGCACTTTTGATTCAAAATGCGTTTGATGGAAACATTCCCAACCAGCAGGGAGATATTTTCAGACCAGTGATGCTGCTCATGGGGCATTTACCCTGCCTGCACTGACCATGTGGAGTGGTAGCTGCAGTTTACCTGCTACCTAGGAGCACTCACCTGCTGCTTGGCCGAGGCTGGGCCTCCCTCCTGGGGCTGGGCAGAGCTCTGGAGAGGGGAGAGGAGGACCTGCCCACCCCCTACCTACCAGCCAAGCTGGCATTTGTAAAAGAGGAAAAACTGATGATGATGATGACCTGACCAGCTGCAGGCTCAGGCCTGTGCAGCTCTCAGCCAGGTGGTGAACTGGAACCTGACCATTAAGCTTTCAGAGGTATTATTGAGGTATTATTTGCCATATACTTGAATGTATGAGCTTATTTATTTTTTACATGTGCATTTGCTAATGTCATTTTAATGGGGAATTTCCTACCCACAGGTACTTGTTTTTTTTTTTCTAAAAGATAATCTGCCAAATGGATTAATATATTAGAAATGAATACAGCTCAAGGGGAAGGGGTGGGGGGAATTGTGCTTAATAAATATTTGTGTCTAAGCGTCAGTGCAAATACTCATTTCCATTATTTCCTGGCTGACAGCAGAGCTAATCCTGGCCCTTTGGAATAGGGATGGGGGTCTCTAGTGACAGACATTACCACACGTGTTAAGAAAAGCGTTGTGCACCCACCTCCACATCACTTTACACTACGAGCACGAGTCTCTTGGCAGCCACCACCCTCCCAGCTCTGCCTGCCTGCCAGCATGGATGTGGCTGTGGAGGGAAGGCACAAAGCTCTAAGAATTCCCTGCCCAGAAGTCTCCAGGACAACAGGGCAGACAGAGCAGCCCTGCATGGCTGAGAAAAGGCCACTGGAAAAGGCTGAGGAGAGGCTGAGCTGTTCCTTTCAGGCCCTGCCCAGCTCTGCCCCATCTCGGTGCCACCCCGGCGCCTGGCCCAAAGCTGAGTTGTTCTCCAGAGCCAGGGAACAAGGGCAGGGAGTGCTGGGCACAGCCCTGGCACCAGCACTCGGAGCAGACACAAAGCAGCAGCACCAGCTCATTCCAGCACAACAGGCATGAGCAGGCTGTTGGACTGGGCTAGAAGGTGGCCTGGGAGCAGCAGAGTTTGGATCCTGAGCCCTGTGAGAATAAAGCCAAGTCACAGCTGGGCTTCCCACGCCTGGCTAATTTGTGCTGGCCACTGCCAGCCCTGATCAAAGATTAATAAAGAGCCACCACCTTGTTCTCATGCCTCTGGGTGCCTGGACACAGCAGCTCTGTGCTAGAAAGCTCTGTGTGTGACCTGGGGACAGAACCATGCCCTCAGGTGTGCAGAGGTTCAGATCCTCAGGAGCAGGTGATCCCTGGAAGTGAGTGATGGGGGTCTCACCTCCTGTGTCTCCATCCTGAGCAGCTGGGGAAGGCAGCACAGGCTCATTCTGAGCTCCTGGGAGCAGAAGGCGCTGGCTACCATCGAGTCTCCAGAGCAGCCTGCAGTGGTGGCTGCTGTGCTGAATCCTCCTCTCTCCCACGCTGCCAGGCTCCAAACCACGTCGGCAAGAGCTCTCTGATGCTGACATCCGCTGGAAAGCCGCGGGACTGCCGGCCCGTGAAGTGCTGCTGCTGCTGTGGAGTGTGAATTACTGGGAGCAGGGCTGTCCCCACTGCAGGGCAGGTCCTCTTCATGAAGAACCCTAAAAATCCAGCAGAAACACGAGATCCTGCCCTCCCCTACCCAGCTGTACACAAGCAACCAGAGGCACTCGCAGGACAGGGCTGGAGAAAGGCACTGAGGAGAAAGGCTGCTTCTCCTCACTCCCTGCCTTTGGCTAAAGCAAGCCCATGTGCTCAACTGTGTCCTCGTTCCAGAGCAAACCCACTGCCCCATGACACAATATTTTTCAGAAAAAAACAGCTTCAAAAGGTAGCAAAAAATTCAGTTTTTTACCTGCCATCTCTTAGCAGCAAATCTTTTTGTATTATATGCAAATTCCCTCCCGTGATGTTGGCCTGAACCTTCAGAGCAGCAGCCAGAACTGCCACCCTCCATGCTCAGAGCTGCAGAGGCAGCCCCAGGGCACACAGACCTGTCTCTGTCCTGCCTCCAAAGAGCACCTGGTGCCAGAGGGCACTGGGACAAGGAAACACTAAAATCTAGGAACAGCCAACATAGATTTTGCTACGTTTTTTACTATAACACAGCAAAAACTGGCACCACCTTCCTGGAGCTGGGACCCAGTAACAGGTAAGAAAGGTAAGGAAAACAGTACAAAAAAGCCAGGTTGTAAATGAGTTGTTGTTTCCAAGGCAACACAGATCCTGCAACAGCTGCTCTGTTCCACCCCATCAAAGGCATCAGCACCATGGAAGCAGAATGCTGATTTTCAGATTAAAGGTAATAAAACAAGCACTTTTCCAGCAGTGCTAATAGGTGCCAGCAGCCCAGCTCAGGGGGAGAAGACAGCAGCGCTGTGAGATGCAAGATCCTGTTTCTGAGTCCTGGGTCACCCCTGCAGCTGGCTGTTTCAGGGAGAGCTGTATCTCACCGGGATCTGAGCACACACGAGCTGGCTGATGAAGTTCCTGCCCCTGTTTCATCACTCTGCACTGACACACCCACAGGAACACGACAACTTTCCTGGTGCTCTGACCCAACACTTAAATTGCAACACGTATAAAATCATTATGAACACTCCAGATGAAGGAAACTCATTCATGTCTGCAATGCCATCACTGAACCCTTGGCTGATGAAGCCCCACAAGCACCTGGACACGCCTGGCTGAGAGAACTGGGTTTGCTCAGCCCGAGACACAAAGGCTTAGAGGGGTTTTACTGCTTTCTGTGGCTCCCTAATGAGGAGGATCCATAGAGGTTGTGGGACTCCACCCTTAGAGATATTCACAAGATCCTGAATATTGCCCTCTGACAAGCAGATTCCAGGACTGGAATCCTCCAGAAGGCTCTTCCAAACTGAACTAGTCTTTGATTGCAAGCTCAAAACTGTAAGAAAGCAGATACAGGGGAAACAAACCCTAACGAAGTGCAACATGATCACCTCAGTGCCTGATCCACCCCTACCCCAGAGCTGCGTGCTGACAAACTCCTACATCTGTCATTCATTACTTTTTAAATTTCTAATTAATCCTAACATACTGCAGTAGCACTAATAAGCCCCTCAGTATCTGCCAAGACAACTTTCTAGGTGCTCTACTTCTCTCCACCATGCTCCACAACTATTAATTTTGCCTTCACACTCCCCCTCAGCAACAAGGAGTTGTAAAACCCCCATGCTGGAGCTTGAGTGGGATCAAAATACAAAACTTTCAGCCCTGATGTGAGGGGCACAGAAACAAAACTCTGGAAGATGTCAAAGAACAGATAAAAGCAGCATTTGACTGCAGTAAGAGCAGGTGATCTGACCCTCCTGCAGGGTCATTTTGGCTTTAGAGTTTAAGGACCCATCTCCTCAGGTGGGATCAATTGCCCCTCTCCTCACTTGCCACACCTGGGCATCCCTAAAACCTCCAGCTCCAGCTGCACCTCGCTAGGTCAAACACACATGGACAAAGAATTTCTGGCTGCCTTCTCAGCAGGGAGCAAAGCCAGGCACGGGACATCGCTGGGACACTGAAAGTTGCCTCAAAGTCAGCAAAACAAGTACCACCAAAAATACCAACACCATCTCTAAAGACATCAACTTGACCAAAGGCAAAACTACACACGGCAAAGACACACAACAGAGAAAACCCAACACCCAAGTTTATTTTAAACACAGACAGTTGCAATCAGGGAATGAAGGTGTAGAGTCTCTTGCCATACGCAGAATGACCCAAATCCCACGTGTCAAGTCTGTCCAACAGGCCACAGTCTCACGTGTCACATCCGTCCCACAGGCCACAGTCCTTCGTGTCAGCTGTGTCCCTTGCTGCCAGGCTCTGGGGGGACTTCCCCGCTGTCCCCCTCTGCCAGCTGACCTTGGGGCCCGGGCTCTGCCGAGCTTTCCAGCAGCAGTTCCAGGGCTTCCTCACCAGCCACACGTCTCACCTTCTCCCCTTTGGCTGCCAGGATCTCCTCGATGTTCCTGGACATTGGTTTGAGAACCAACAGTGACACCACAGCAAAGGCCCACACAGGCTCACTCCACTCCACCCTCAGGACTGACACTACACAGTGAATCACAGGAGCATCACCATGAAAACCACCCCAATTCACCACAGAAAACCACCCAAACCTTCTGGGACTATTTTCGTCCACTAGGATCAATAATTTAGCAATTACAGCTAAACAGAAGCTTTTAAAGGTATCTCAGGAAGTTAGAAATCACTGGAATGCCACAGCAGATCAACCTACATACTTGAAACACTTATCCAAGGAAACCCAGCAGTGATGTGATAAAGCCTGAGGGGAACAGCAAATCACCTGCTGGCACCACTAAGGATCTCGGTGTATCCCACTGCTTCTGCTGCAGCTTCACACCGATTTATTTCGATCCTACACAGTGACAGTCATACTACAGTGACAGAAAACCGAGTCAGTGTGTTTTAACGAACTGGACGAAAATTTGTTTTTAGTATGAGCCACATTTTAAAAGCATCACTGAAACAAGGTATCAGCCCAGGAAGCTGCACCTGGGAGCAGGGTGTGAGGAGGATCCTGCTGGCACGCTCACCTCTTTCCCTCCAGGTCGGAGAACCAGCCCAGGTTATCGGCGATGACGTGGTGGTTCCCGCAGCCGGGACATGTCACGATCACCACCCCTCGGTGGTAGGCGGCCTTAGAGATGGATTTGGCTGAGCGGGTCTGGCACACCTGAAAAACCAAGTGGATTTTATGAGCACGGTAACTGCAGCACCTGGGACTTTTCACACAAAAATACTTTTGCCATTAAAAGTGTTTTCCCTCCCTCACCTCTAATTATCCACAGTCGGCTCCATCATGTTACGATGTTGTGAATTCAGCCCTACACACAAAAGCTGAGAGAGGTTTTAACTGCTTTTTGTGGCTCCCTAATGAGGAGGATCCACAGAGGTTGTGGGATCTCCACCCTCAGAGATACTCATAAGATCCCGAACATCCTCCTCCAATGCGGAGCTTGGACTAGAAACCTCCAGAGGGCTCTTCCACTCTGAATTAAGTCTTTCCAAGTTTAAAACTAAGAAAACAGCAATAATAGCTACACCAGGAGCCCCCCGTCCACCCCAGAGCCGGTGCCCTCAGAGCCCCCCGGTCCCAGGCTCACCTTGCAGGTGTACACCAGGCGATAGTGCGTGGCCGGCGGCGGCCCCGGGGCGGTGCAGAGCGGGCGGGCCGGGCTCCAGAGCTGTCCCTGGACGGTGCGGGCCGGGCGGGCAGGACCCCAGGGAGGCCCCGGGGCGGTGCGGGCCGGGTCCCTCAGGCCGGGCGGGGGGCGGCGGGGC